>JACEFZ010028162.1:245000-429882 GCA_014155875.1 Cepaea nemoralis | reverse complement strand
TAACAATTAACATTAGTAATTAGCACTTATGAACTGAGTGGTTCGATGTGCAACGAGGATGATCTGTTAACTAACTAACTAACTAACTGCGTATACACTGCAAAAGACTTGTGCAGTTTGTTTAGGAACATTAGGAACGGACATTGTGTAGAGTGCAACCGGTCCCTGATTAACTCTTAATACCACCGGTGTCTATTTCGGATGTTCATGAAATTGGATTACCAGAGGTCTACAGAGGCAAAGCATTATCCGGCAAGATGGTTCCGGCAACGGGTGAGACGTACTTGTTCTGACGTAACGTGCTGTGGTCTATCTTTGCTGTGATCAGCTGACTGAGTTGATGTCTGAGAGACAGAGTCTACACACTTTATAGAACACGTCACACATTTTCTTCGCATACACGTCTCATACACGTTACACTTTTATTTTAATAAATTACTCTTTATTAATTTCTAGAAGCAAGAGTTGTTGAGTATGTTGCGTTGGGGAAGTATGAGAAGGGGGCATAGTACGACAGTGTGAGAGTGATAGGAAAGGTGTCCATAGGCTGATGGAGTGTGTTGGACGGAAGCTGGTGGATTCTCCAGACTATTGAGAGGGAAAAAAATAATATTATAATGTGGGTGTCGGATCTCCTCACTCCAGGGACGACACTTTAAAGGAGGGCACGACACTCTGCCCCTTTGGTATATCTACCTGAACAGATTCGCTAGTGATTTCCTTTCTCTTCATGTTCCTTACGGCATGAGGGTCTAGACACCCGCCGTCTCCGGAGTTACACTTCCAATCTCTCCTGGACCGCTTGAGTCCAGTCCCTATGTCCTAACTCGCTTGGTGCCACTTTGTATCCTGGAGTCACGTGATGCCTTGTTTTCCCCGCATTCCACTGGGGTACGCCAATCAGCTCAGCTTGTCGCTTTGGCTAATTTACATACCTAACTTTGTATAGGATATAAGAAACCAGCTCTCGTAGAGTTGATGAAAAAATCAAATATTCAATTATTAGGACTCGCAGACACTAGGAAAAGGAGGCAGAACACGAAACGAACACATGAAGGTTACGATCTTATATGGAGTGGCGTCGACCAGCGAGCTACAGCTAAAACATGGAGTGGGTTTTTTGTTACATCCAGACAAAGCGAAAGCCATTATCAACACTAAATTTATATCGGAAAGGATAATACTAGTACAGATCAAAGAAGGAAATAGAACAACAACTTTTGTACAAACATACGCTCATGTAATGACACTTACAGGACGAAGACAAAGACGAATATTTTGATAAACTTGCAGACATATTAAATAATGTCAAAGAGACAGATGAACTAGTTGTGATGGGTGATTTTAACGGACGAAGAGGCACACGAACACCACCATGGGATGATTGAATGGGGCCATTCAGTGACAAAGAGACTGATTGTAACAGCAATGGTCAACATCTACTCAACATATGCTCAGAACATGAACTAATAATAGCAAATAGTTTTTTTTTCAACATCGTCATAGCCACACCAAAATCTGGTATAAATGGAATGACATAGACCAAGCATCTCAAATTGACTTTATTCTAATTAGGAAATCGGACAGAAGACTACTATTAGATTCAAGAGCACTCCAACATACAGATGTTGATACTGATCACAAACCGGTCACAATAAAAAAGATTTTCCCACACAGGAAAATAAGAAACAAAAAGGTAACAACATATGTCATCAATTTTAGGAAGTTGCAGGAAAATACGGCTAAAGACGAATTGAATCAAGAAATCAAAAACCTACATAAGAACATCCCTGACGACAACTCAAGTATAAATAAGGAATTGACATGTTTCAAGGCTGCCATGCTCGACACACTGGAAAATAAATGTGGAACAAAGAAAGTAGGGCAAGACAAAAGATTAAGAAGAGCCTGGGGGAACAACGAAGTTAAAGATAGCATTTCCAAAAAGAAGGTAGCATTCAAAAAGTGGATCACAACTAAATCTGAACAGGACTATATTACTTATAGAATACCACGACGTAATGCCAAACGAACAATTAGAGCATCTAAAGATGAGCTGATCCACGACACTGGTGATCGAGTGAAATGGCGAGTCATGATCGCCCACGCTTTCCGGCATGGCACATGATTGATTGATTGAAAGATGAATCCTGGAGAATATACGGTGAACAGATAGCGACCCTTAGCAAAGACTGCCCAAGAGAATTTTATAAACGTGTCACCACAATGAGAAACCGAGATGCATGCTACAACCCAACCACCATCATAAACAGCAAAAGAGGTATACCAATATTTAATCCACAGCAAAGACAAGCAAGTTGGGCAGAATACTTTCAAGAACTACTTAACCCCACACATAACATAGAAAACCTCACTTTTGTACCTAAATGCCAGGGTCAGAAAGAAACCAAATTTCATACCTGCAGAAGTCAAAGCAGTTATACAGAAAAGTCCTAAAAACAAATCACCTGGTCCAGATGGAATAACCACAGAAGCTATTCAGGCCTGTGGGGAAACAGGAGTTAAATGGCTAACAAGACTTTTTAATATAGCATGGGAAGAAAGAAAAGTCCCAGATGATAGTACCAATATGGAAAAAGAAGGGCAATATGAGAGAGTGCGAAACATACAGAGGTATATCACTCCTGAGCCATATAGGGAAAATGTATGCAAAACTCCCTCCATGGAGTCTCTGTGGCGAAGTGGTCAAGCCGTTTGACTCGTGTTCCGAAGGTTGTTGGTTCGATTCCGGGCCGCGCCCTTCGGTTTACGAGTTAAATGTTTCGGAGACTCCTGTGGGTCGTCGCTAAAAGCTACGGAGTTCGTGCTTTGTGCGACGCTTTCCGTGCTATCGAAGAGACCGAGCCATATTGGATAAAACCCGGTGCAATGAAGCGACTTTTTTTTTTTTTAAGTATGCAAAACTATTGGAACAAAGAGCTAGACCACTAGTTAAACAACAATTAAGCAAAGCACAATTCGGTTTTCGGAAAGGTAAAAGTTGCACTGATGCATTATTTACACTTAGACAAATATGTGAAAAAAATATCGAATATAGTGACCAGCAGAATATTGTGTTTGTAGGTCAGGAAAAGGCTTTTGATAGAGTAGACAGATACAAATTATGGACCATCCTTGAAGACTATGGGATACAAAGGCAAATGCTAGAAAACATCATAGCCATGTACCACTCAAGCCGAAGTGCAGTAAGAACACAAGAAGGTATATCAGATATGTTCACAGTCAATACAGGAGTGAAGCAGGGATGTGTGCTCTCTCCCCTGCTATTCAATATCTACATGGACAGAATCTCCAAAGAAGCAAGTCTCGACAGAACAGATTCAGAAAATTTAGAACTCTTTACTCCAGATGAAATAACTGACCCACAGGGAATAAATGAACTTCTGTTTGCAGACGATCAGTACCTGTTTTACAGCAATGAGGGCAGACTACAAAATCATATTACTAATCTGAGTTCAACCTGCAGCAGATACAATATGAGTATAAACACAGCCAAAACCGAAGTAATGCAAGTTAGCAGATCGCCAGGCCCACTAATATACAGATAAATAACACAACTCTGAAACAAGTTAAAGAATTTAAATACCTTGGAAGTATGATCACAGAAGATGGCAGATTGGACAGAGAAATTGAAATCAGATGTCAAAAAGCTAGTGCACTTACATATCAACTATCACCCTTACTGAAACATACCAAACATACCCATGCCCGCAAAACGACAGATAATAAACAGCATATTCACACCAACCCTATGCTACCAATCTCAAACCTGGACTTTATCCAAATTACACCTTCACAAAATCAACACCTGCGAAATGAGATGCCTAGACCGAGTAAGAAATGTTATTATCAGACAGACTGTGGGATCAACACCTTGTGCCACATTTATTGAAAGACAGAAGATCATGTGGTTTGGCCATGTCGTTAGAATGCAACATCAGCAACTACCATCACTGGCCTTACATCAAAGATCATCTGCAACGAGACCACGAGGACGTCCAAGGAGAAAACGGATTGGCGACATCAGAGACATTATACAACCACACGGAATGACACTATTCAGTGTCGCCCACCGGGCGCTGGAACGCAAATTATTCCTCCCCACGACGCTTGACGGCAGAAGTGGAAGATGATGATGATGATTATGAACTTTGTATAACCGCTTTGTTCTGGCCTCTTTCACTCCACTAAGTTTTAGTTTAAGTTCATGCTTCCCGCCGCACTTATTTTAGGTCACTGGGCGTGTTTTGCCCTCGTAAACTCGCAACATCCTGTGTCTCCTTTTTGTTCTGTGACAGGTCGAGACAATGCTTTTGTTAATGTTAGCATTCTTTGACTTTAAAAAAAAAACACCTGGTTCCTAGGTGAGCGCCTGTTCACTGTGTCGCGTCTTTACATTTTAAAATATCTAATAAGGTCGACATCCTTGAGGTATTCTGGCGTTTTGGTAAACTAATTCCTCACTGTGTCTGTCACACACGCGCGCGCGCACACGCACGCACGCACACACACACAGTCTGGCACCGTTTTACATGCCGTGAGGCTATGATGTATATGGTGCTAGTCCCATATTCTCAAAGACCAATCGAAGTCGATGGATACAGGACAGCAGAAGAAGAAAACAACTCATGTTTTATATTCACATTATTTTTCTTCTTTCTGTGTGTTCTCCTGTAGACATTCTTGTTCGTACACTGAGTAACCCACTACCCAGGCCAAATATACAACAAATCAGAAAACCTACTTACTAAAGACAATATCATCTATTACGAGGGGAAGTCAATAAGTATGTCACAAATGGCGTAGAAAATAATTAAATATGAGAACAACTTGAAGCTAGTTTATTTTTATACATACACTAGCTGACCCGGCCCGGCTTCACCCAGTCCCTGGTGGGGATCTATCTATCTATCTGTCTGCCTGCCTGCCTACCTACCTACCCCTCTCTCTCTTTCTCTGTCTGTCTGTCTGTCTGTCTGACGACCCGGCCCGACTGTCTATCTATCTATCTATCCATCTATCCATCCATCCATCCATCCATCCATCCATCCATCTATCCATAGGACCCAGCCCGGCTTCGCCGGTCCCTGGCGGGGGAGCGTCTCATTTAATTCATATTCGGCCCCTGCTCCCGTTCCCGTTCCCAAAAAAGCCCGGCCTGGCTTCGCCCAGCCCCTGGCGAGGAGCGTCTCATTTTATTCATATTCGGCCCCTGCTCCCGTTCCCCCCGTTCCCGGAAATAAGGCGAACAGATTGGAAGAGAACAATCTTCATCCCAATAACTAAATAGGGCAAATCTTTTTTTTTAAAAGAACTTTTATTGAGTGTTAAACCTTCTGCATTTGTATTCTTAGTATTTTAACAGGCATGTATGGTATTTGTGAAGGTCTGTTTAACAGAGCGTTTGTGTGTCGAATCGGTGTGCAGTGCGTTTCAACATCAAATTATAAAGTATATTTACATAGTATGCATAAAGTTTGAACAAAAAAATTAATTTAAGAATGTCCTTCCACACACCATGTGTTCTCTTTCACACCGAGAAGCGATCTTTTTGTTTTGTTTTTGTTTACAAGTACGAAGGATTTATTTTTCCGTTCGCTGGGCCGGGAGAAGGTCAGTACAAAGGAATTACCTGTATCGGCCAAGCAAGGGTCAAAGATTGACTTCCGGTACAATGGCGACAAAATGAAGCGTTACTTTTCAGAGGGACGCTATTTAGTGTTTTCCTTTGGATTTCGTGTGATTTTCTATGGATTTTCTGTGAATAGTGTTTTCCTGTGGATTATGTGATGTTATATTGTGTTCCTTTTATTGGAAGTTTTCAAAAGAAGCCACGGAAGGCAGGTGGTGGATGAAATTTTGAGGGCAGCCGACAGATATTTGTGGATCATGGCCTCGAGCTTCACGACGGCAGGCAGAGGAACTCTTCTTGAGTCAATGGCTGCGGTCTCCGACCAGTAAGGTCACTGCCATAGAGGAAAGCAACGGCAAACTACCTCTTTAAAAGTGCCTAGTATGTCATAATTCGCTTAAAGACTGATCATCGCAAGACAAGGACAGAGACGTTAAAATTAGCAACTTGGAACGTTAGGACGTTAAACGACGACGAAAATTAGAGAACATAAAACAAGAAATTGAAAGGGAAAAAATTAATATTTTAGGTATGTGCGAAACGAGATGGACAGGAGCAGGCATCAAGATAGAAGAAGATTTCAAGATTATTTATTCTGGAGGTGAAGATCGTCATAGGGGAGTGGCAATTATTTTGGACCGGAAAACATCAAAAACTGTTCAAGGATATTGGGCCGTGTCGGACAGAGTTCTACTAGTTAAATTAAGTGGCAGACCTTTTAGCATAAATATTATTCAAGTATATGCCCCAACAGGAGAATCCAGTGAAGATAGTGTAGAAGAATTTTATAATGACATAGAGTCTGCCTTAAAGAAATGTAAAAATTCAGAAATAAACATCATAATAGGGGACTTCAATGCAAAAGTAGGAAATCAAGGGGATAGATACACAGTAGGAAACTATGGTTTAGGAGAGAGAAATGAAAGAGGATACAGACTCGTAGAGTGGGCAAAAGAACAGGAAATGATTGTAGGAAACACCTGGTTCAAGCAACACCCTAGAAGATTATGGACATGGAGGAGTCCTGATAGCAGGATTAGAAACCAGATTGACTACATTCTCATTAGCAGAAGATTTAGAAACGCATTAACAATAGCAAAAACAGTTCCCAGTGCTGATTGTTATAGTGACCACAGATTACTCACAGGAACATTGAGGATAAAGTTGAAGAAAGTCAAGTATATAACAGGAAACACTAAATATGATTTGTGTACATTGAGTAATGACAAGGAAATACAAAACAAATTCAACATAGAAGTACAGAACAGATTTGAAATATTGTCTGATCTAGAGATCCTATTCCAGGATGTGGATGATCAATGGGAAACGTTGAAGAATTCAATCAATGTGGCTGCAGAAACAACTATTCCAAAATTAAAGAAGGTGGGTCGTAAGAAATGGATGACTGAAGAAATTTTACACCTCATGGAAACAAGAAGACTCAACAAAAATAATTCTGTCAAATATGAAGAAATTCACAGACAAGTCAGAATATTATGTAAGGAGGCAAAAGAAGCATGGCTTGAGGAAAAGTGCTTAGAAATTGAAAACCAACACAACAGTCAAAATACCAAATTAGTGCACAAAAGAATTCAGGAACTTACTAATAAAAGAACAAGTACATCAACAGGGTGTCTAAAAACTGAAGATGGCAAAATCATAATAGAAAAAGACCAGATTCTACATGTATGGACAGATTATGTGAAACACCTTTATGATGATAACAGAGACGAACAGTATGATATTAGATTTAATAATGAAGGACCGCCAATTTTGGAGATGGAGGTTCGAAATGTTCTTAAGCATATGAAAGCTGGCAAGGCCCCCGGTGCAGATAACATCACAACAGAAATGATTAAAGCTTTAGAAGAATTTGGACTAGAGCAAGTCACCAGACTGCTGAACACATTATATGATACTGGAGATATACCTCCTGAATTATGTAACTCTGTATTTATTGCAATCCCAAAGAAATCAGGAACCTTGGAATGTGATCAACATAGAACAATTAGTATAATGAGTCACATCACAAAGATTTTGCTAAGAATTATCATGCAAAGAGTGAGGAAGAAGATACAACCTGAAATAGGGGAAGAACAATGCGGGTTTGTAGAAGGAAAGGGTACAGTAAATGCTGTGTATATGCTGCGAACAGTTATTGAACGTGCTATAGAAGTAAACAAGGATATACATCTTTGCTTTATTGACTATACAAAGGCTTTTGATAGCGTTAGACATGTCAGCATGGTGGATATGCTTGCAGATCTACAAATTGATGGGAAAGACATTAGACTTATAAAAAACATATATTGGAAACAACAAGCTGCAATAAGGATTGATAATGAAGTGGGACAGTATCAGCCAATTAAGAGATGTGTTAGGCAGGGATGTGTGATGTCTCCAGATCTTTTTTCCCTATACAGTGAAAATATTTTCAGAAATGTAGAGGATATAAATGGAATCAGCATTGGAGGACGAAACATCAATAACATTAGATATGCAGATGATACAGTATTAATTGCAGACAATGCGCAGGACCTGCAACAATTAATAGATGCGGTTGTTGTACACAGTGAGCAACTGGGGTTAGAATTAAATTGTAAAAAGACTCAGATTATGGTCGTCACTAGGAAGAAATAAGTGCCACAATGTAATATACAAGTAAATGGAAATATTCTTCAACAAGTGAATCGGTACAATTATCTTGGAACAGTCATAACATCTGATGGGAGATGCCTTGAAGAGATTAGAACAAGAATCGCCATGGCGAAAGTAGCCTTTAGCAAGATGAAAAACATTCTGACCAATAAAAAGATGTCAATTGAAACGAGAAAAAGAGTGTTGAGGGGATACATAGAGCCTGTTCTTTTGTATGGATGTGAAACTTGGACAATGAGCAGTCAAGCTGAAACGCATCTGATGGCTGCAGAAATGTGGTTTCTGAGGAAAATGCAAAGAATACCATGGACAGACAGAAAAACCAATGACCAAGTACTACAGGAGACAAATGAACAACGTAAACTGATTAGAGAAATTAGACGTAGACAGTCTAAGTTTTTTGGACATGTTATGAGAAGAAATGGATTGGAGAACTTAGTGACAACTGGCAAGATCGAAATGCTGTGTATATGCTGCGAACAGTTATTGAACGTGCTATAGAAGTAAACAAGGATATACATCTTTGCTTTATTGACTACTAGCTGACCCGGCCCGGCTTCGCCCAGGCCCTGGAGGGGATCTATCTATCTATCAGTCTGTCTGTCTGCTTGTTTGTCTGTCTGTCTGTCTGTCTGGCTGACCCGGCCCGGCTTCACCCAGTCCCTGGTGGGGAGCATCTCATTTAATTCATATAAGTAGTCATATAAGCTCTCCCGTTCCCGACTATCTGTTTGTCTGTCTATCTGTCTGTCTGTCTGTCCCGGCCCGGCTTCACCCAGTCCCTGGTGGGGAGCATCTCATTTAATTCATATACGTAGTCATATAAGCTCTCCCGTTCCCGACTGTCTGTCTATCTGTCTGTCTGTCTGACCCGGCCCGGCTTCACCCAGTCCCTGGTGGGGAGCATGTCATTTAATTCATATAAGTAGTCAAATAAGCTTCCGTTCCCGACTATCTGTCTGTCTGTCTATCTATCTGACCCGGCGTGGTTTCGCCCAGCTCCTGGCGCACAGTAACTTAAAAGAATGTCCTTCCACACACCATTCATTATTTTTAATGAAAACTGTTTTTAATCACCGACATGACAGTTGATAAGTTCTGTAAGCAGAAAAAGATGGGTTACAATGTTATGCATTATGCATTATTTTTATGCAAACTTTGAAAATGCCTTAAAGATTATATCATTATTTATTATAACTCATATGCCTGAAAATAACTATAGGCAAAGAGTTTAACAATAGTGCAAGTAAGTCCAACAATATGACTATAAAGTATATAGAAATGTTATTAAAAGTTATGCCCCTTGAAATAACTTTTCTAGAGTGAAGTCCCCCTGCTATATAGAACTTATATAATAAAAATGAAAAAGTAAATGTTATTAAATAAGTAGAAGATTTTACACTATGAAACTATTATAGTCGGTTGCACAGGAATGAAAGGAAGACGTGTAGAAAATTTCATCTCAATCGGATGTACCGTTATCGAACCCATTCAATACAAACAAACAAAGTCACATACACTCTGTTTTATAGATATAGATACAAAGGCTTTTGATAGAGTTAGACATGTCAGCATGGTGGATATGCTTGCAGATCTACGAATTGATGGGAAAGACATTAGACTTATAAAAAACATATATTGGAAACAACAAGCAGACCAAGAGGAAGACCGAGAGGAAAATACCTGGATGGCTTTTCCACATGGCATGGACGAGACAGGAACACTGAGCTGATCCACGACACTGGTGATCGAGTGAAATGGCGAGTCATGACCGCCCACGCTTTCCGGCATGGCACATGATTGATTGATTGAAGGGTCAAAACCTCGATTGACAATGAACACTTGATTCCCATAGAATATGTGTGACAGGGTGAGAGAGAGAGAGAGAGAGAGAGAGAGAGAGAGAGAGAGAGAGAGAGAGAGAGAGAGAGAGAGAGAGAGAGAGAGAGAGAGTGGATCAAGAGAGCAGAGGGGGGGGGGAGGAGTGTGTCACACAATGGATCACAAAGAATGTATTCTGAGTTAGCGGGATGAGAAGTTTAAATCCGGAAAGCTGCCGTGGTCCAAGGTGATTTCAAGGAGTGATACTGTGTTGGTTCTTGGCGTTTGCAGTGGGGTAAGGGGTGTTTGTAAAAGGTTTCCACGGAAACAAAATCACTTTTCGGTCACGCTATTTATGAAAACTATACGTTTATCCACGCATGACTAGGGGTCAAACATACATCAACATAGACACTACCGACAGCGATATATACATACCAAATATACATACAAATTTATGTGTATATTTCAACCCACGCACACACACACGCATACCCACTTATACGTATATATAAACACATATCTATGCATGCATAAAACAATACAGATTTAGATGTATCTCTATGTTTGTATACCTTATCCAAATCCCACAGACAAATTTGAAATGTGTATACTCCCTTTTGTCACAGTGTTTTTGAATATTTGTGTGATTTTGGTTTGGACTATGTGCTGTGTTATATGGGTGTCGTATGTTTTGAACCTGTATGTTGCTGCATTTCTACAGACTCATACCACATACCTGTACTCTGCTAGTGCAGTCAACAATCTTATGTGATTATTTTCTGTGGTTTTGGGTATTGTGTTTAAAAATATTGCCTTGTACATATCAGTCTTCTTTCTGGTGAATATCTCAATTAGTTGTCTTAAAGTGCCTAGTGCAGTCTGTACTGTTGGGCATGTAACAAAAATGTGGTCTTCGGTTTATTGTATGTTTTGTCTACAGAGTTGACATGGTAATATTCGTTTTGACCTGTGTGCTTGTTTTTCGGTAGTAGGTGCCATGTTAAAGATCAAACGATATGTAATTTTTCTCGCCTTGGGAGCTATGTTTGGGTTGTAGAGATTAGTAAATGTACATGTGTAGTCTTGTATGTAGTATGTTTTTCCTCTTTTAATTCTAACTTGTAGTGGGGGTACTTGTTGTTTAACCAGGTATTTGTAAATTTGATGTGTTGTCTGGTGTAGTAAGTGCAATCTGAAACTACTGAACGTAAACTTACCAAGATATCACGAAAACCCAATAAATGCTGGGATGACTGTATAGATGTCGAAGAGAAATAAAACGATGAGTTAGAAAATTTTCACGAATTTAAAATAGATGTATTATATTATGAAAACTTTAAAAGTACCTTAAAGATTTTATCATTATATATTATAACGCATATGCTGTAAATAACTGTAGATAAACAGTTTACAAAGCTTTGATAACAATGCAACAATTATATATAAAATATATAGCAATGCTATTAAAAGTTATGTCCCTTGATATAATTTTCTTAAGTTAAGTCCCCTCGCTATATAAATTATAATGTAAATTACAAAATTAAATTTTATTACGTAAATAGCTGTTTGTAAACTAACAAACTATGACAGTTGGCTGCACGGGATGAGAAGAAGACGTGTAGAAAATTTCATCTCAATCGGATGGACTGTTCGTGAACGCATAAATAACATACATACATAGATACAGAGATACATTGCATTATATATATATAGATTGTCCCTTTATTTCTCAACATAATTTCCACCAACACTGATGCACTTATCCCATCGTTTTTATCAGTCCTCCGAAAACGGTTGCATAGAACTGCGCAGTCTGTTTCTAAACCACGTTTTCACTTCACATTCAACTTCGGCGTCATTCGCGTCCTTGATAACATTTTTCTACCAGCTATGCACCGCTTTACGGGACAAACATTTGTCAGCATAAACAGGAAGCATTTCCTTATAAATGTCCTTTGCAGGCAGTTCTATTGCCCACAAACAAACATACAACAGCACGTTGCTCTTTGGTTGTACACTCCGTAACTACAGTCGCCATTTTGTTTATGCGCTGCGCATACGCATGAGACACCTAACGCCACCCGACGAACGGGAATATAAAGTTCGATGTTGCTGTCACCTAATGACACCTGTAGAAAACACCAACTACATTTACCTGCCAGCTCACAGAACTGCGTGACTTACTTATTGACTCTCTCTCGTAATCTGCTGTACATCAGTTTCTTCTTCTTCTTCTTCTGCGATCATCCGGAGTTTTTTTTCTCGGATGTGATTGCGTTGTGCCTGTTTACAGCAGAGCTGCGTTCTTGCGCCGTTAGGCCGACACATCCGACTTCTGCGGGCATTTGTTGACCGGGTTAACCTTCCCGGGGGTTTCTTAGGACGTTTGACTCACTGTTGTGGTGTTATCCCCCATCCCAGCTGGCCCATATAGAACAGCCAAAGATCCTGGTCAGCCCTCAAGGGAAGGCAGGGGCAGACCATGTCATTCCCCGCCATCCAAGGAGGCTTCCATACTTGCAGAGCCGATACATAGCGCTCTGGTACTGGGCTCACCCAAGGAATCGTCACGTCCTGCACATGGCTGCTTAGCCTCACTTCCGTATATTGGGCCTTCCGTTCACCATAGGCTGTTCTTCCGGAAACCAGAAGTATGCAGTCTGCAGATGACATCCACACAGTGAGCTTTCGATTCGGACTTTCCATGTAATGGATTTGCTAGCCAAGCAATATTCCATTTCGTGCCACTAGGACACTTTTCCACCTTTTATGAAGCCCACACAGCGAGCTTTCGATTTGAACTTTCCACATAATGGATTTGCTATCCAAGCAATATTCCATTTCATGCCTCTGGGTCTTCATGCACCTTTAAATGTCAACCTGAATGTAGTTAAAGTAAGCTGCGGTCAACTTGAGCTTGTTGACATCTCCATAGAGCTTGTCCTCAAATGAAGCAGGTGTGGGCCAAAATATCTTTCTCTGTTCTGCATACGTTGGGCAATCCTGCAGCAAGTGTTTTGCTGTCATTTTTCCAGTTCTACAATTACATTCATCGGTATCTCCTATCTTTAGTTTATTGAACAAGTGGTATTTCAGCCTGTTATGTCCTGTGCGGAGTCTGAAGATTGCTACTTGTTCTCTTCGGTCGAGTTTGTAATATGCATCATCCTTCTGGTGGCCTGGATGCTCTGATTCCCATTTGGTTCTATAAGTGCTTTTTATCAACCTCTTTGCCTCATTATAGGTTATGTCTATGTCAGGCTGTGGTAGTCGTCCGCCCTCTTTTGCCAGTCTGTCAGCCTCTTCATTTCCAGGTATACTGCAATGTGATGGGATCCACTGTATTACAACTTTTTTGGATTTCTGGCATAGACCATGGAGTGCTGCTCTTAGGTCAGCTAGTTCTGTGCTGTTTTTGCTCTTCAGTATTGAGACAGCTGACTTTGCATCTGTAAAGATAGCTATTTGCGTGTCTTTATTTTCCTCCATCAAAAGCATTTCTGCTGCAGTTTTCAGAGCCTCTACCTCCGCTTTGAAGTTACTTGAAAACTTTCCAGTTGCCACTGAATGTGTTTTTTTCACTCCATTTTTTAAATTTAGGAGAATTCCTCCTCCTCCATTCTCTACTGAATTTTTTGGCTGATCCATCTGTATATGCATGGGTCCAATTGCTGCTTGGGTAATGTTCTTTTATGTAGTTTAGGGTTATTTCTCTTTCTTTCGGTTTCATGCTGAGTGTTCTTTTTCTCAATACCAGGAATGTTTTCTATCATCTCAGGCAGTTGCTGCTGTCTCCAAGCTGGGAACTTGTCTGCATTGTAAATGGGTTTGACTGTTGATATGTTAAGTATGGGATCTGCCCTAATCTTTCGTTTTGCAGTTTCTACAAAGTTGCTACGCTTCAGTCTTCCCTTTCCAAAACCACTAAACCTTTTATACATAGGGTGGTCTGTCAATCTTCTAAATTTTTCAGCTTGTTGCTGGGCTCTGCTATCTCTTCTATCCTGCATTGGTTGTAAACAAGTTATCTTTTCTAATTCATTAATAGGTGTTGTCTTCAGGCTTCCAGTTATGATTCGCATTCCTTGGTTTTGGACTCTACTTATTTTGTTAAAGTTTGACTTAGCTGCTGTTGCCCAAGCTGCAATGCCATATTCCAGTGCTGGCCTCACCCGTCCAGTATATAACTTCTTGAGAACTTTCTCATCTGCTCCCCACGTTGTACCAGCAAGCTTTTTCATGATTGCCATTCTTTGCCTTGCTCTTGTTCGATTTTTCTCAACCTGTGTCTTCCATGTCAGGCGACGATCAAAGGTGACTCCTAGATAGTTTGGATTTTCTTCATGGCGCAATATTTTTCCATTCAATACCAGCTTAGGTTGCTGAGTTTTAGTTGAGAGGGAGAACACTGTGCATGTTGTTTTCTCCTCACTTATCTTCACTAGCCATGATTTTGACCAGTCCTCTAGCGCTAATAGGGCTTGCTGTATTCTGCTGTTAGCTGTACTAATATATTCTTCAGATGTCCATATGGCTAGGTCATCTGCAAAGGATGATGTGTGTACTCTGGCTGGAAAATTTTCCGTGATGTCGTTTATATATGCTAGGAATAATGTTGGTGAAAGAACTCCTCCTTGGGGGACACCTTGCTCCAACAGCATCATTTTGCTGGTTTGTCCTTGTACTTTTGTCCTGGCAGTTCTGTTCTCAAGGTAGTGGCTGATCCATTTGTACATTTTCCCACAGACATGCATTTTTTGTAGTTTTACTTTCAGTCCTTCCTTCCATACTTTATCAAATGCTTTTTCTAAATCTATCCAGACCGCTAGTGTGTGCTTTTTCTCTTGGAATGCATCCTCTATTTCCTGAGCTATATAGGTTATTTGATCTTCAGTGGATCTGTACTTTCTGAATCCTGCTTGGTGAGGTGTTAAGAGTTGGTTTTCTTCCAGATGCCATGTTAGCCTGCCATTGATAATGCGTTCCATTAATTTTCCTACACAGCTAAGAAGACTGATAGGTCGATAGCCATTTGGTTCTTCCAGGTCTTTTCCTTTCTTTGGGACTGGTATTAGTATAGCTTCCTTCCATGCCTGAGGGACTATTCCCCTCTTCCAGCTGTAATTTAGGACTGCTAGTAGTTTCTTTTTTGCCTTAGTGCCTAGTCCTATTAGCATTTCATTTGTGATTCCATCCTTTCCTGGTGATGTCTTCTTTTTTAGGGTATTCATTGCCTGTTCCATTTCTTCCATTGTTAGATTTGCCATCATATATTCTGCTGCTGTCTCTGTATATCTATGATGTATCTGTTTATCTTTGATTGCATTCTTCTGTTCGGCTGTAATATCAATGTGGTTTGCACTGGCATAGTGTTCCATTAGTGCATTTGCAGCCTTTTTTCCTGTAAGCAAGGCATTTCCTTGTTTAATTGTTATTTGTTTGTTTCTAGGTCCTTCATTGTTCATGGCTTTCACTAGTTTCCATAGTTTGTTTCCATCCCTGTCAAAATTCAGGTTTTCTGTTTTTTTCCTCCAACAATCTCTTGTTGTTTGATTTACTGTTCTTTTATATTTTGCTGAGATGGCTTTGAGAGAGATGTTCGCTTCAATTGTTTGTTCTCTCTCTGCGGTCTTCCTAGCATCTTCAACTTTGTCCTCCAAAATTTGTAGTTCTTCAGTCCAGTATGGTTTGTAATTTTTCCTCGCTCCTCTTGGAATAGACTCAGTGGCCGCCTGTATTATTGCTCTGTTTAGACTTTCCACCAGTTTGCTTCATGTTGCCATATCGTGTATTTATGTTTTCACAATATGTGTCTGTTAGTATGGCAAATCTGTCCCAATCTGCTCGTTTGTAATTCCAACGGGGCAAAGGCTTTTGCTCCTGTGGAACATACTCCATATTTATTACAAGCTTGATTGGTCTGTGGTCACTACCTGCTAATTGGTCAAGCACATGGCGATCGATTTTGTGGAGGATGTCTCCTGTGCAGAAAGCTAAGTCTGGAGTAGAAGTGGTAATCCATCTTCTGGAGTAAAGCTCGGTAGTGTCATCCGCTTTGTTGAGTAGATGGAGATTTGAGTCTATTTCCCAGTCCTCCACTTCATCTCCTCTTTTGTCAGTATCTGGGTATCCCCATCTTTCTGAACGGCTATTAAAGTCTCCGACAACAATGCAATTTGTGTCAGTTATTTCCATGTTTGAGAGTGTAAGATCCTTATCTGCCGGGCTATACAGATTGTAAATTCTTATTTTCACGTCCTTTATCATTATATCAACACCTATAATTTCCGTTTGGTTGTCAGAGATCACAGATACTTCGCTGCAAGGTATTGTATTTCGTGTAAGTATTAGAACTCCTCCTTTGTGTCCTTCGCGGTCGAAACGTGTGGCCTGATATCCCTTGACTGAAAATGTGCGATTGGCGTTGAGGTGTGTCTCTTGAATGCATGCCACATCTATTCTATCTTTATGAAGACGCTGTGTTAGGGAGGCTTTCTTGTTATAAACTCCTTCTGCATTCCATTGTAGTATGTTGAGTGTCCGGGGTGTTTGGTCAATAACTCTTAACCTACTCCTCTGTGCCTTGACTCCACAGCACAGGGGAAGGTGACCACCAGTAGTCATGGGTGGACCCCCTCGAGGCAGGGGCCCGGCACTATCACCGCCTGATGGGACTTCACGGGATTGGCACCATAACGATTTATTTTCATCTGTGGCATCATGAAATGATAAAGTTACGTTGCACTTCTTTGTCAAGCCTGTGGCTCAAACATCCGATTTCGACAAGCATTTGTTCGGGATGCTTTCCCTAGCCTTTGACTGTCCCCAGTCTACCTACAAGGCAGCAGGTTTGTGCGTCACTTCGTCTGGTCCCTCTCCCTTGACCTGTCCGACATGGGTGACCCTACCAGTAGCTGTGCTACCGTCGGCATAGCTCTTGGGGTCATTGGAACGCTCAAGCCCCTCTACCTCGTCAAGGTGGACGCACGGCAGAGGGGGTACATCAGTTTGAATCCTCCCTAGTGGTACAGAGTTTGTGCACTGAGCTGTGTTTCTCCTTGCGAGACCTATGGGAGGAGCACTTAATGAAGATATCCAAGTGCAATGAAAGTGATCTTTAACCAAAAGTACAACCATTCTTCTTCGTCAGTCTTAATAAACATGTTGTTTTTCAGCACAACATATGAAACAGCAAACATTTCTATAACAGTTTCTTACAAACATTACTCATTTTGGTTAAAAGACAACCCTGACTATGAATTTTTTTTTTTAACATCAACTTTCAAGACAAAGATCAGTTCATAGTGTTTAGATTATGAACAGGATTCAACAGACTGAAGCATCGCCTGTATGACAAGTTTCAGAACCTCTGAAATCGGAGTGGGTTCACCTGGTGGCGAGGGACACTGGTAATAGGGAAAGTCAATACACACTCAAACATTCAAGAGCACTAGATGTTTTAGCACGTGTGTAGACTATGCTCGAGTTCAAAGAGAGTGGACGCGACAAAAATAATTTTTCAAGTTTAATTTAGGGTCGTGAGATCTTAGTTGTCTGAGGCAATAGTTCGTGTCATTTTCCTTTTGCAGCCCTGCTTAATTTACAACAACCAGCGCTATAAAATACATGGCATCGGCCAATTGAATGCCACCAGAAACTGTACGGTAATGTTCTAAACTGAAACTAACTATTGAATTTTATTAGAGACAATGTACGTACAGGTTGAGTGCGAGCGAGAACGAAGAAAATCACGAATACTGGATTAAAACACGGTCATATATTTCCTGAAAATTACGTTAAAAGTAATGTCAAAATTCCATTATTTCATTCATTTTTATAGGGTGAGTTAAAATATTACTTTGTATCATAATAATGAAATAATTAAATTGTCTCGAAGTAGTCTCCCGCGGCGTGTCTGTGATGTAGCATTTTGCAAATCTGGAAACAAGGAAGAATAAGGTGACCAATCTTTCCCTCACTCAGGTAAGCGACGGACAGGGCTCGTGACATTACCAACACAGTTTGCTGTCAACTTCGCCAACCCGCCCCGATACTTCGTAATATACTTCTGTCATTTTGTATTACATAATTCACGCCTGCCAGCAATTCAACAATTACTAAACTGTGATAACATCTTAAAGAAGTCAGTAATTTCACACGTATTGATTGGGACTCATAGAAGTTGCTGAAAGGAGTAGAGATTAGAGAACATATAAGCACAATTCAAATTGAAAGCTACTGGGACCACACCGAAATTTGAACCAGCTGCCTCCAAAGAACGACGGCGCCTTGGTGAAGGAACAAACGTACTTCAACAGACGGCCAACTACAATCCTCTGAAAAGGGATGTCTTCCATGGAAACGTTTATCATCCACCTAAATCCACAACTGCAGAATGTGGATAATTCAATCAAGTCAAGGACTGAAATAGGACTATAGGGTTCAAAAATGTATATTAACCACCCATACATCAAATAGGAAACACATCGGGCCGTGATGTTAGGTCTAGTGTTTTCTTCTTATACTCCACGCTGCGTGGCGTTGAAGATCATATTTGTTCACAGACTTCTGCGCCTTGAATTACCAATCATTTCTGAAACCGAGCTTCCTCCATATCATGATGTTAGACCGTCCAGCATCTTCTCTCTTGGTCTCCTCCTGCTTCTCATCCCCTTTCCTGTTCTGACGACATACTCCAGCGTTCCCCTACCCTTGACACGCGAACGAACCTGGACTCTTCTTCTGATGCGAATAACTATAGTCTGTCCGGAAATTAATGCCGTCATTCACGATCAATTATTTTGAAAACTGTCTGTTCCATCGTTATGAAATTTTTCCAGCCGTCTTATATTTACCCCCACCCAAGGAATATGTCTTTGAAAGGTCCAAAAACAACTTAAATCATTGAAAGCGGCGACATTCCTTTGATCTTTTGCTGAACAACTAGTGATTTCTCGCTAACGAAGTTATTTTTACGGTAATGTGAGACATGTCAATTCTGTTGACACACAAAGGCGTATCCGGATTCGTATGAGAGTGGGTGCAATGAAAGAATTAGCTTAAAATCGACAGGGTCGGCTGCATTGCACCGGGTGTTTATCCCATATGGCTCAGTTTCTTTCCGCAGCGCGGAAAGCGTCGCACAAAGCACGAACTCCGTAGCTCCAGCGACGACCCTCGGGAGTCTCCGAAAAAATGCACTCGTGAAATGAAGGACGCGGCCCGGAATCGAACATACAACCTTCGGAGCCCGAGTCAGACGGCTTGACCACTTCACCACGGAGAATCCCGAGAGGGGTGCAATGTGTAATATTAGTAAAGACAGAGAATTTACAGAGGCACTGGGGTAAATAATTTGTAAATTAACAGGAAAGTAGAAGGAATATATTTCTTACCTTATTTTTCATTTCCTTCTTGTTTCTTCAGCTGATGCTGAAGCTGTAATGTTTAGGGCCTGCAATTCGTCTGAATAGTTGGAGCAAAATATCCCAGTAAGTGTGTACGTAGATTAAGGTCTGCGATCTGCTCATACCTTCATCTGTGTCGGACGATTCCAGTAGGTTGATGATTGCTCTCGGTTGCATAAAATTCAATCCATCCTTTCTCCAATAGTCCTCTTCCTTTTTCAACACATGGTCCTGACGTTTTTTCCCGTAACTTTTATCAATATTTAATAGCGCGGACAGACAGACAGACAGACAGAAAGGTACGTAGGTAGGTAGGTAGGTAGGTAGGTAGGCAGAAAGGTAGGTGGGTGGATGGCTGGCTGGCTGACTGGGTGGGTGGGTGAATCGGTCGGTCGGTCGGTGGGGTAGATAGATAGATAGATATATTGATAGATAGATAGATAGATAGATAGATAGATAGATAGATAGATAGATAGATAGATAGATAGATAGATAGATAGATAGATAGATAGATAGATAGATTAGATAGATATCGGTAGGTCGGTCGGCCGGCCGGCCGGCAAGCAGGTAGATAGATTAGATAGATAGATAGATAGATAGATAGTTAGATAGATAGATAGATAGATAGATAGATAGATAGATAGATAGATAGATAGATAGATAGATAGATAGATAGATAGATAGATAGATAGATAGATAGATATCGGTAGGTCGGTCAGTCTGTCGGCCGGCCGGCCGGCAGGCAGGTAGGTAGATTAGATTAGATTGATAGATAGATAGATAGATAGATAGACAGATAGATAGACAGATAGATAGATAGATAGATAGATAGATAGATAGATAGATAGATAGATAGATAGATAGATAGATAGCTAGCTAGACAGATAGATAGATATCGGTAGGTCGGTCGGTCGGCCGGCCGGCTGGCAGGCAGGCAGGCTGGCAGGTAGATTAGATAGATAGATAGATGGATAGATAGATAGATAGATAGATAGATAGATAGATAGATAGATAGATAGATAGATAGATAGATAGATAGATAGATAGATAGATAGATAGATTGATAGATATCGGTAGGTCGGCCGGCCGGCAGATTAGATTAGATAGATAGATAGATAGATAGATAGATAGATAGATAGATAGATAGATAGATAGATAGATAGATAGATAGATAGATAGATAGATAGATAGATAGATAGATAGATAGATAGATAGATAGATAGATCCCTATTGTCTGTCTGTATATGTGTCAGGTCTTAGTCAGATATGACTGAGCTACTGTATAACAGTAGACGGTACTACCTGCTTTCTGTTAGCGCCGAACGTTGGGCGGCGCTTACCAAACCCGACACCCCACATTGTGCCAACGGCTTCGGGTGGAAGAGCGCAATTGGGAGGGTACAAGCCTTACCCTGGTGCGAGGAAATGCAAGCTAAAGACAAAATGTCATGGCAGGGCAGACCAGGCCTTAAGCCTTGGTTGGCGGCTGGTCTAGGATCGAAGCTCCGACAGGCGGACAGGTAGAGCATTGCTTTGCTGATCCGGCAGCTTCTGCAGCTTGTCTTGTTCCAGAAGTAGGGGTGTTACCTTTCCTCTGGAGTGAACTAGGCAGGCCGAGAGAGGGATCATGCTGCATGGGCAACACATGATCTCTATATTTTAGCCCAGGTTTTGTACTATGGAGAGGCAATAACTCCATCCCTGGTCTTAACTGGTCTTGGAACGGGTTATAAGTCCCTGTCAATTGGCGTAGACATGGGGCGCCACGCGTTGCCTCTGACGGTGGGAGACACCTACAGGTGTCACTGACCATTGACAACCTTGACTGGAGAAATCATCACTGATAAGAAACAGCAGATGGACAGATGGGTAGAGCACTATTTGGAGCTTTACTCAAGTGAGACCAAACTAGCGGATGATGCCCTCAACGCCATAGAGGCTCTACCAACTCTTGACCACCTGGACAAACTTCCCACCATAACAGAAGTTAAGTGTGCTATAAATGAACTTGCATCTGGCAAGGATGGGATTCCAATAGAGGTTATCAGGAGTGGGCAAGACACACTCACTCTACAGATCCACCAGCTAATAGAGCTATGCTGGCGAGAAGGACAAGTCCCACAAGATTTCAAAGATTCAAGCATCATAACACTGTACAAGAACAAGGGCGATCGGAGCGACTGCAACAACTGTAGGGGTATCTCACTTCTGTGTATTGTTGGTAAAGTATTTGCCAGAATTGTTCTGCGCAGACTTCAAGCCTAGGAGATCAAGTCTTCCCCGAATCACAGTGTGGCTTTCGACAGAACCGGTCAACCATTGATATGATATTCTCATTGCGACAAATGCAAGAAAAATGCCGTGAAGAGAATCAAACCACTGTTTATTGCCTTCATCGACCTCACAAAGGCATTCGATTTGGTCAGTCGTGATGGTCTGTTCAAGGCACTAAAGAAGACTGGCTGCCCACCAACTCTTCTGTCCATTGTGGAATCGTTCCACACAGGCATGAAGGGTATAATCAAGTTTGATGGTGCAACTTCTGAAGAGTTTGAAATCAAGAGTGGAGATAAGCAAGGTTGTGTACTAGCTCCCACTCTCTTTGGAATATACTTTTCACTTCTACTGCAATATGCCTTTCGTGATCACGATGGTGGTATATACATTCACTCACGCTCAGATGGCGGCCTCTACAATGCTCAGAGATTGAAGGCCAAGACCAAAATTAGGAGGGTACTATTCAGAGAGTTGCATTTTGCAATGTCTACTATCTGCATTCTCCAATGCTTCTTCTCCTTCTTCTTCTTCTTCTTCTTCTTCTTCTTCTTCTTCTTCTTCTTCTTCTTCTTCTTCTTCTTCTTCTTCTTCTGCGTTCATCCGGAGTTTTTTTTTTCGGACGTGATTTCGTTGTGCCTGTTTACAGCAGAGCTGCGTTCTTGCGCCGTTAGGCCGACACATCCGACTTCTGCGGGCATTTGTTGACCGGGTTAACCTTCCCGGGCAATGCTTGTTCTGAATTTGGTTTAACAATTATGTGGCGAAAGCCTGGCTGCACCCTCTCCTCTTGCTTATTATTCAGTGTATGTTAAAGAATTATTAGAAATGTTATATAAATGTAACGATCACATTATATTTACGGTTTGTAGAGTAATTTAGTTTGGCTGACTTATCCTGGCCAACTTCAAACCAACCGACAACTGGGCCCGGAAACGACCACTTGCGTATCCTAGTTCCATATCCGGTCTCACTATTCTGCTAGGAATCGCAAGTGACGGTCGGGGCAAATTTAGTAGTTCGGAAGGTAGACATTTTAAAAAGTATTTAATAACAGCAGTAAGTCTACCGAACCGTGGTTCAATTGAATAAACGCCCCGACCGGTAGTGAGAATCTGATTCTGGAACTAGAGTTGTTGTGGTGCACCCTCAAGCGGCACCCTCATCATCAACCAGCATCAGCGAGTTCACACCTAACTATTTGTTGCCTGAGTCAAAGTAGTACAGTTCCCTTTGCCGTCATCATCAAGTGAGAACTGATGGACTGGAGAGGAAAGCTGCAGACAACTATCGTGGGAGCTATGGATATGAGCTGAGTTACAAACCATCAATCTGGCTTCAACCCACCACCGAATGCTTTGCTGTGCTTCTATGATTTAAGAGCACATGAAACAGCTTTGTTTGCTGTATTAGCCAGAAACTAACATTAATCCATTTTCTTTTATCTCCCAAGTGGAGACACTTTTTTACTTTTATTTCATAATTAAACTGTGCGGTCTGATTTAGTAGACCATCACACAAAACTTTACCTACTGCCTTTTTCACCTCATAATAATTAATAGTAGTGTAGTGTGTAAGGATAGAAGTGAGTGAGCTAGTTGTGTCTCTCCTGTATGTTATACTTGAGGGCACTGGGGGCTTTTCTTCATCACAGGGTAGCGTGTCACTGCTAACTAAGTCAGCTATCATCTATCGGTGTATAGTGTCCAACTTTACTTGCATTTCCCTGTGCCACTGATAGGAAGGTAGATTCATCTGGGACCAGGATTCATACTATCTAGACCCAATACGAGCCTTTTTGTCTTCTTCTCCTACAGTGGACTGACCTAACCAAGGGTCAGCTTTTCTATCTACATCCTTACCCGTAGGGTTTTCTTATACGGCTGTAGATCGCGCGACAGATTGGGGGGCTCGTCTCCGGGATTTAATTTTAACCCAATCCTACAGATTGAGCTGCTCGTCTGCGAGATAAATTTTTTTTCAATAAGTTCACTGTCAACTTGCTAAATTGCCTGTAACACTTTATCTATAGGTCTTCTAGATGATTGTGTAGGTTGGTAGGATTTCCTTTCCACGTAATTCTCACACTAAGACTAGACGGTTCTAGTATTAGTTGCCTGCGAGTAAATATTTCAACTTTTAACCGCGAATAAGAAAATATACAGCAAAAGCAAAGTGGGTTGGTGACAGATTGGTAAGTGTGTTTGTCCTAATTAATTGCTATACCTGCATTACTATATTAGGGTAATTAATTAAGTTGATTGATAGATAGGGGGTGAGCATTGCTTAAAAGTTTTTTCAGGTATCTCATCTAGGTGCTCAATTATCATGTCATTTGACAAGCAACCCACTACCCAGGAGTTGACGGAGAAAGGGACATTGATGGGATATGAGGGTGATGAGTTGAGGAAGTATATCAGAGAGGCTGAAAGAGAATGGAGGCAAGAACAAAGGGAAGAAAGAATCCGGATGGCGGAAATAGAATCCGAAAAACAGATGAAACAGGCTGAACTGGAGAAGGACAAGGAGTTAAAACTAGCCGAACAGACGAGACAGCATGAGATAGAATTAAGAAGACTGGAATTACAACACCCAGATGCTTCAAGATTCAGTAGTGCGAGTTCTCCAGTCTATAGTATAGATACTCCTCCAGCACAGAATGGTTCTCTGGGATCCATGAGTTTTCCTCTGCTCCCATTTGATGAAAAGACAGAGCAGATGGACAACTGGATTGACAAATTTGTTTTGATGGCCGAAGCATACAGCCTGCCCAAGGACAAATGGAATTTAAAAATTTCACAAGGACTCCGCGGCGCAGCGTATGACATATTTTCTAAACTACCTCCTGGACAGGAACGGGATTTCGACTCTCTGAAAAGTGCTCTACTCAAGTGGTATGAGTTGACTTCATCTGCCTACCGAATGAAGTTCCGAAACGCCAAGCGGTTACAGGGAGAATCGTATTCCCAGTTTGCCTCACGGTTACATACTTATTTCACCAAGTGGGTGGGACTGAGTGAATACGAGGCAACCTACGCAGGGCTGGAGGAGATGATTTTGGCAGAGCAGATGAGGGAGACAATGCCCAAGCCGATGCAGACTTTTGTGGCAGAAAATGGTGGTGACTCGGTTAGCGGAGATAACCTCTCTGGCTGAAAGATACCTAACAGGCCCATGGGCGAAGCGAATACCACAAAAGCTGGGAGTAGTTCTCATGTTGAAAAACCACAACTCTCTAAGAATTCAAATAACTCCGGTAAGGACAGCAGAGGACAATTGGTGAAAAATGTCAACATCATGGGTTTCAACAATCAGCACAAACCCCACCCTCAAACCATAATGGATGGGGCAAACCATACTGCAAAAATTGCAAAAACCATGATCACCACACACGGTTCTGCAAGAATAAACCCCAAACGCACTATGCGGCGTGCCTAGCGTCGGGAACCGGAGACCACCCCAACAAGAACTCTGAGAGCAATGCTAGACCTCCTGTGGTTGAAACTATTACGGTAAATGGGAGTCAGGTGCGATGTCTATATGATACGGGACTCCAGTATGATTCAGTTATCGCAAAATACCTAGTCAAACCCGACCAGCTAACAGAACAGACCGTAACAATAAAGGGGGCCACCATGAGCTCTGAGACAATAGAGGTGCAGATTGCAAAGGTAGATGTGGAATCTAAATATGTCACTGGGACGATTTCTGCAGCAGTGATGGAGGATCCAGTATACCCCTTCATGTTAGGATGTCGGTATGTCTACTTGGGCGAACCAAAATCACCTATAATTGTTGCAGCAGTGCAGACCAGAAGTCAGGCAGCAGTGTCGAGTGAGCCTGATCTTCGTCTTAATAATCCACTACCTCGAGAAATTCGGGCTGCCCAAGCAGAAGACCCAACACTGAAACCCTGCTTTGGTAAACTACCTAAAGCACGGAATCCACCTCAAGGAGGCGATTTTTATATGAAAGATAAGCTTTTGTACCGGCGGGCGGGAACCAAGGATCACGACCACGGGCAACTTGTCGTTCCATATAAATTCCGGAATCAGATATTACATATGGGTCACACCATATCTTTCAGTGGACATATGGGAGTGGGTGCCACTACTCAGCGTATTACATGCCACTATTTTTGGCCAGGAATGTCCGCCGATATTCAACGGTATGTCAAGTCCTGTCCAGAATGCCAACGGGTCTCACCTAAACATTGGACCGCACCAGTAACTTTGGGCGAAATGCCAATTTTGAGTACGCCGTTTGAGCGTGTTGCCGTGGACATTGTTGGTCCTCTGCCACGCTCCAAGAGGAAGAATGCATTTATTCTAACTCTAGTTGATACATGCACTATGTGGTCAGAAGCCATAGCTCTACCTGGAATAGATTCCAAACGAGTAGCGGATGCCCTAGTGACTATCTTCACCAGATTAGGTTTTCCTAATCAGATTTTGACAGACAATGGTTCGCAGTTCCGGGGGAAGTTAATGGAGGAAGTCTTCAATACCTTTCGGACTCGCCATATCCATACAAGTCCCTACCACCCTCAAGCTAATGGGACGGTGGAACGCTTCAATGGGACCCTCATGTCGATCCTACGTAAGCTAGCACAGGAGAAGCCAGAATGTTGGGATGAGTACCTGCCCGCGGCATTATTTGCATACAGGGAAGTACCACATGCCTCGACAGGACTTCCACCTGCTACACTATTATTTGGTCGACCCATAAAAGGACCGCTGGAGGCCTTAATGAGGACTTGGACTGAGGAGGGAGCTGATGAAACTGTCATCACTGCTTCCCAGTATGTTGAGGAGTTGAAGCAAAAACTGGAGACAGGCTGGAAATTGGCAAATTCCAACCTGCGTCGTGCCAGAAAGAAACATGCCTCATCCTATAATAAGAAAGCCAAGGACCGTTTACTGGAGGTAGGAGACAAGGTCTTATTACTTTTACCCCAAGGGAGTAATAAGCTTGAAATTGGATGGCAGGGACCTTTTCCCATCATAGAAAAAGTATCCCATACAAACTACAAGATTGCTATTCGAGGAAAACAGAAAGTATTCCACATCAACTTACTTAGAAAGTATGCTGAGAGGGTAGCAGATCCACCGGTGCATCTGATGGCATTATCGGTGGCAACTGAGGTAGAAGGTGGAGAGGACTCAGGTGTAGAGTATCCGCTAAAACCTCAGGAGACCATGAAGGATGTCGTCATCAACCCTGACTTGGAGACGTCTGAGTTGGAGAAGATGAGGCGAATTCTAGTGTCTCACGCCCCGGTGCTAACGGATAGGCCAGGTCGGACTAAGCTCGTAGAGTTTGACATGAAATTAACGAACGCAGATCCAGTCCGCCAAAAGTATTACCCTGTTCCCTATGCAAAACAGGAGGCTTTACAAGCCGAAATAAATTACCTTTTAAAAGAAGGAATAATTTCACCCTCGGAGTCACCCTATAGTGCAAGTGTGGTGCTTTTGAGAAAACCCAGCGGCGAGCATCGATTGTGCATCGACTATCGTCAGCTAAACGGAGTCACAGAATTTCAAGCGGAACCTTTATCGGATCAAGGATTACTGTTCGCGAAACTGAGTAAAGCGAAGTATTTTTCCAAGATAGACCTCAGTAAGGGGTACTACCAGATTCCAGTAAAGAAAGAAGTCCGACCGTATTTGGCTTTCAGCACAGCTGACGGCCATTACGAATTCAATGTGCTCCCATTCGGGCTGAGCAACGCTCCTGGTGTGTTCACCCGAATGATGTGATTGTTATTAGATCCATTAAAGGACCCGAGTATCAATAACTTTATGGATGACATCCTCATCGCCTCGGACACTTACGAGGAACACCTGCAGTCCATCGACAGACTGTTAAGGAGGCTGGCAGAGACAGGGCTCACCGCCAGACCAGCAAAATGCCAGCTCGCTTTCCGGCAGTTGGAATTTTTGGGGCATACAGTGGTTCAAGGACACATGTGCCCAGAACAAAAGAACGTAGATAAGCTACTTAAGGCCACCAGGCCCAGGACCAAGAAAGACGTCAGATCCTTCGTATCTCTTTGTGGATTTTATCAGAAGTTTATCAAAAACTTCAACGTTCTAGCTGCGCCATTAACAGACTGCCACCAGGAAAGGAGCACCTGAGCAAGTTAAGTGGACGCCAGCGTGTGAAGAGGCTTATACAACGCTGAAGGACAGACTAACAGCAAAGCCTATTTTACAATTACCTGACTTGTCTTGTCTATTCACCTTAAGGACGGACGCGAGCAACGTGGGAATTGGAGCTACTCTTTTACAAAAGGGTCGAGATGATGGAGAGATGCTGTTTCCAGTAGCTTAC
Source organism: Cepaea nemoralis (assembly GCA_014155875.1). Taxonomy (NCBI): domain Eukaryota; kingdom Metazoa; phylum Mollusca; class Gastropoda; order Stylommatophora; family Helicidae; genus Cepaea; species Cepaea nemoralis. The sequence continues at coordinate 401,730 of JACEFZ010028162.1, read as the reverse complement.
GCTAGCCGCAAGTTAAATACCGCGGAAAAGAACTACTCCACCATCGAGAAAGAATGTTTGGCTCTGGTATGGGCTATACAGAAGTTCCAACCTATATCTATATGGAACCAAGTTTATTGTACAAAGTGACCACCAGCCTTTGATGTTCTTAGCCTCATCCAAACAATTAAACACAAGATTGATGAGGTGGTCACTATTACTGCAACCTTATACCTTCACCGTGGAATATATTCCTGGCAAATATAATGTTGGAGCAGATTTCCTAAGTAGACACTGCTCTACAGAAGACGAGGTTGTGGCTACGCTACTCAGTGTTCCCATACACTAGCGGGAAAGCTAGCAAACGAGAGGGCTTAGCCAGATTGTAAAAGTCCGTGTCACGTACTTTTTTTCCTATGGGGGACATCTGTGGCGAAAGCCTGGCTGCACCCTCTCCTCTTGCTTATTATTCAGTGTATGATAAAGAATATTAGAAATGTTATATAAATGTTACGATCACATTATATTTACGGTTTATAGAGTAATTTAGTTTGGCTGACTTATCCTGGCCAACTTCAAACCAACCGACAACTGGGCCCGAAACGACCACTTGCGTATCCTAGTTCCATATCCGGTCTCACTATTCTGCTAGGAATCGCAGGCGACGGTCGGGGCAAATTTAGTAGTTCGGAAGGTAGACATTTTAAAAAGTATTTAATAACAGCAGTAAGTCTACCGAACTGTTGTTAAATTGAATAAACGCCCCGACCGGTAGTGAGAATCTGATTCTGGAACTAGAGTTGTTGTGGTGCACCCTCAAGCGGCACCCTCATCATCAACCAGCATCAGCGAGTTCACACATAACTATTTGTTGCCTGAGTCAAAGTAGTACAGTTCACTTTGCCGTCATCATCAAGTGAGAAGCTGATGGACCTGGAGAGGAAAGCTGCAGACAACTATCAGTGGGAGCTATGGATATGAGCTGAGTTGCAAACCATCAATCTGGCTTCAACCCACCACCGAATGCTTTGCTGTGCTTCTATGATTTAAGAGCACATGAAACAGCTTTGTTTGCTGTAGTAGCCAGAAACTAACATTAATCCATTTTACTTTTATCTCCCAAGTGGAGACATTTTTTTCTCACTTTCATTTATAATTAAACTGTGCGGTCTGATTTGTAGACCATCACACAAAACTTTACCTACTGCCTTTTTCACCTCATAATAATTAATAGTAGTGTAGTGTGTAAGGATAGAAGTTGAGTGAACTAGTTGTGTCTCTCCTGTATGTTATACTTGAGGGCACTGGGGGCTTTTCTTCATCACAGGGTAGCGTGTCACTGCTAACTAAGTCAGCTATCATCTATCGGTGTATAGTGTCCAACTTTACTTGCATTTCCCTGTGCCACTGATAGGAAGGTAGACTCATCTGGGACCAGGATTCATACTATCTAGACCCAATACGAGCCTTTTTGTCTTCTTCTCCTACAGTGGACTGACCTAACCAAGGGTCAGCTTTTCTATCTACATCCTTACCCGTAGGGTTTTCTTATACGGCTGTAGATCGCGCGACAAATTAGCAAAAAGAAGACACAGATTATGTCACATGGTGCACATGGGGTACCATCAATCTTTATTGATGACGCCGAACTAGAGATGGTAGACCATTTTACATATCCCTAGATTAGGAAATCAACACCCGGATTGGTAAGGCAGCAACAACAATGAACAGGTTAAGAAAAAGAGTCTGGAAGAACAGGAAGCTTACTGCCAAAACAAAAATCCTTGTCTATCAAGCTGTGTCTTTAGTACTCTTCTTTATGGCAGTGAAACCTGTACAACTTACTCACACCAAGAGAAACGTTTAAACAGCTTTCATATGCGGTGTCTGCGAAGAATTCTTGGTTTTAAGTGGCAAGACAAAATCACAAATACTGAAGTATTGGAAAGATCAGGTTGTGTGACGGTTTATTCCATGCTCATCTTCGTAGACTTAGATGGATATGACATCTTAGGAGGATGGATGATGGTAGAATACCAAAGGACATCTTTCTTGGTGAATTACAGATGGGTAAGAGATTTCAGGGTCGGCCTCTACTACGATACAAAGATGTGTGTAAGCGGGACATGATTGATACAGGCATTGATTGGGAGCAAGTCGCCGCTGAACGTGTTGCATGGAGGGCAAACATCAGAAATGGAATAAAGACAAAGGAGAAAATTATTGCAGATAAGTCACACACCGAGCGTGTGAGACATAAGATGGTGCATGATGGTGGAAATGACACGTGTTCACATGCACCCACTATGAACGGACATTTACAGCGCAAATTGAGCTTATCAGTCACATTCGCTACCGCCATAGGTAAAAGTTATTATGCCTTTTTAAAAGCACAAACTATCGTCTGTCAAGACGGCAAGGTGCCAATGCAAATTGTCTGTATGCTTTGATGCGAACACGAGCCCAGCATTCTGTTGTAAAGCCATTATGCGTATTACCAGCATGGGCCATGACCAAAAGCTGCCCTATACTACTGGGCACATATCGCTTTATCTGTCCACCCACTGATTGTCATTCCTTATCTCTTGTGTGGTGCGCATTGATCCACATTTCATCCAAACACACTATGCCATAATTTTCTTTGGGCATTTCCCTTATTTCACGTAGGTATCTGCTTCTCATGGCTCCTAAATGCGGTTGCTCGCAAAGAATATTTCTACCGCCCTTGTACTTTCTAAAAGTGAAGATAATATTCTTATAATTTCCCACAAAGTTGTTTTGGATAGCTCTATGTTACTGTTCTTTCTCAACCAAACCCTAAGTTGTCTTACAGTCACTGTTTCTTTGGCATCCAGCATTTTTATAATGCTGGATAATCCTGGATATTAAATCCAAAATTTTTATAATTTTAGGAGTCTCCGTGGCGAAGTGGTCAAGCCTTTTGACTCGGGCTCCAAAGGTTGTGGGTTTGACTCCGGGCCGCATCCTTCTGTTCACGAGTTAAATTTTTTGGAGACTTCTGTGGGTCGTCGCTAGAGCTGCGGAGTTCGTGCTTTGTGCGATGCTTTCCGCGCTGCGGAAAGAGACCGAGCCATATGGGATAGAACCCGGTGCAATGAAGTCGACCCTGTCGTATATCAAGCGACTTTTTAAAGCATTTTTATAATAGCTCGCCTTATGACATCTTTGTCAAAGCTGTCTACAATAACCTTTCTACCTACCGTTTGGTTATTGCGTGGTGGCTTAATTCCAGTTTCTTGCACCCATCAACGAAATGACCGTTTACTCAAACCCAATGCATGCACTGTTCTTTATTCGGAATTTGTAATAGTATAAAACAGTTTCCTGCGATCAGCTTCATGACAAAAAGATGTGTACAACTAAACAGCGATGCTTTGAAGTGTATACACAATTTTGCATGCAATCCTATTGAAAAATATTCACACATTTCAATGTTAGCGATAAGTGGTAAGATTTAAAAAAAAAAACAAAAAAAAAAACAACATATTAATCAGGTTTCATGAAATAACCCACATTTTGAGACACCTCTGAACAGTCCCAGATTAAACAACGCGGGGTTCTTGGCATAAGGCCAATCCCGTGAAACACGTAAAATATTCAACATTGAACGCTGATTGTCTGGCTATGCTGTAATACATTTAAAATTATGAACTTCATCTCTGACATGTAAATTATATACCGCATATAAACAAACTTTGAAATGTGCTGTAAAATTTCCAGAACAAAAATTGTTTTGTTGGGTGGACATAATGATAAAGTTATATGCTTGCTTGCTTGCTTGCTTGTGTTCGTTGGCTTGAGCTCCAACGCGAAGTCCTGTATGTCGGATGAAGGCATCCTGTTGTCCAACATCAGTGTGATGTCATACAGGACCTGAGTTTTGCGTGAGTATCTGTCAAAGACTGAAACATAGAGGCCGGAGGTCTTCCTCAAGATAGAAGACCACCGGGAAGAGTGGTCAACCTCAAGTAGATTAGAGGTAATACAGTGCCCCGATATAAGGGTAGGGTAGGTGATAGAATGGGGGACTATTAACTAGTTCTCTCAGGAGACACGGAGACGTCGACCAGATAGTTAGCACTCTGGTCACGACAGAATCACGCCTACGTGATAGCCACGATTGCCACTCAATAGGAGACAGCTAATATAAGCGTGCTGAATGTAACGGCACGCAAAAAGCCGAAGGACGCATCAAGGTCCTTCCGCGTGCTGTGTTGCCACGCGAGTAGGAAGGTCAGACTGGGGACTGACTTCGTAGCGAGCAGATCGTTTAGTGTTGATAGGAGTTTTGTGTAGCCAAATAGATAGAGATTAGCAATAGGGTTAGGAAACTAGTGATAGGCAATTCTGTGGCTTTGTGTGTGATTTGATAGCGACTGTTTTGTAATTGTAAAGAGCCAACGGCAATAAAATGTATCATTCATTTCCTCTCACGCGACTTGCAAGTTTCTTGTGTGGAGTGGGAGAAGTAATCCGATGATGCCTGAAACATTGGTTGTTGACAGTATCCGTTGTCCCATGTCTGGCTTATTGGTGTGCAGACTGGTGGTTCCTCGCCGTACAGGCAGACACTCTCCGACTTCGGAGGAATCGGCGATCCTACTGACTTTAGCCAGGACCCCGAAGGGACCTGTTGCCCAGGACGCTCGACGAGGACGCGTCAATAGGTCTTGGCCAGTATATAACCCGGCCCTGGTGCCTTGGAAACACCTCTGCGTCCCAGTTATATGCTAAATCTCATCATTTTCCTTCAGTTGGTTACTTAAATATGGAATTTTATATTAGGGCAGACAAAAGTAAACACACTATAGTATTATTTTTTCTTCTTTGCCCATTAATACAGGGTGTAGTTTTAATGACTATGGGGTGTTTTGAAAATATTGCCGTTCCAAGTTTTCATTTTATCTTTTATGTTGCATGAACTCCACAGAGGGTGAATGCAAAACTTGGAATGGCTATGTTAAAAAAAAAAAAAACCAGTGTCAGTAAAAATACACCCTATACCAGTGCTTCCCAACCTTTTTTGTGCTATACCCCACCTAAGCCTTTCTAAAATTCTTATGCCCCCCCCCCCCCCCCCAACATATGCATCATTTTTAATATTCAATCATTGAAATGTTCCCTAAAGAAACTTGAATTTTTTTTAGAAGGGTTCACGGTTCCCAAAGGGGCCAGAGTCCCCCCTCTCCCCTCCCCCAGGTCCCGCGTCCCTGTGTGTCGGTTGTGTTGGGTGAAATTTTTTTTGGTTTGGCGGTTACCCCAGACAAGCTGGTTCCCCCGCCTCCCCTTTTTTTGCGTGGACCCTTAGTCTCACTGTGAGCTATTGCCCACAGTGGTCCACCAGGCCCACATCTAAGGTGACGGCCCCCCCCCCCGGACCAGACCAGGCGCACTACTGGAAAGGGGAGGGGGGCAGCAAATGCACCCGATCCTAGCCAAAGGACCGATAGGTTTTAGGAAGAAATCACTAGGAAATTATTTAGCAAGCACAGTAAGTAAATTTTCAAAACATATAATGGAGAACTGAAATTCTAGTCAAAATAATTTTAATGACAGATTTTTCTATATTATTTTAATTATTAGTAATTATTTAAATTTAGTGAGATCCTTGAGCTTGATGCTTGCTGCAAAGAGATATTATGTCAGGTTCCAATTTAGTTAACTTCAGTCTCAAGTCTCCCCGTTTTGTTATATCCAGCCGATTTCTTCCATTTTCGAATTGCCCCCCTTAACAATCGAATTGCCCCCCTGTGGGGCGCGGGTCCCACGTTGGGAAACACTGCCCTATACAATACATTATCTTTCTGTACATAGATTGTGTGACTTATTTGTTCTTCGGTGTCCTTGCACTGACCGTTTAGTTAGGACATTTCGCTGCCTTACTTTTTCGTACTAGTTTTCTGTGTATTCTGGTTTGTATCACAACGAAAACAAAGCAATATACAATTAAATGTAAACTACGGGTAAACATTTGACCGTACATCCAGCATCGCTGACATCATAATAGAAGTAATCATTTTCGATCTAGCTCGAGTGACCTCAGATATTTTAAACCCAGATGCACTATCCTTCACAAAAACCTTTGACTGAAATGTGTTATACAAAAACGAAACTTATGCATCATCACGAAAACACAAAGCAATATACAATCACATAAAAGGGCGGGTAAAGATATGGATGGCAGTACAGTATTGTAGAATAGCTTGTGAATGAAATATGTTCTATAAATAAATTCTTCAAAGCCAAATGAGTTTAATTGAAATGAAACAATATTCTTCTTCGAAACTATACAAGATGTGGAATATAGTATTGTGGAACCCAGAACGGTATATATTTGAAGTACAGAATTTAAGAAGACATGGAAAGCGTAAGAAACAAGTTCATTATCTTTGAACTTTCACCTCTAGTTAGTTTTGTACTTTGATTGGTTGTTAATTTTCTCAAAAAACCCCGGATCACGCGTGTGAAGCGAGGTTCGTGCCGGAATGCGATCGGCGTTGCCAGTAGTGGGTTGTGCTCAATATTTAAATTTCAAATCCCGAAACAACCAAATAATCAATTTTATCATTGCTCACTGGATTTAGGAGGCCTGGTGTTCCTTGCCAGTGAGAAGTCCTGATCGTTCGGGTCCACATCGATTGACGGACGTCAGTCGCGGCGATTGGGCAATCTTGAGCATAGCCTACGATGGGTAGCGTTGTGGTATTCCGGTGTGATAATTTGGCGTGTCCGGTGTGTGCTGCGTGGTTACACACCCGCTTCACACGCGTGATCCGGGGCTTGTTTCCGGATCCGGTCAGGGATATGCACTACTGACGAGCTCAAACGAGGGCGAAACTCGAGTATAGTGCTTCCATGACGTGGATAGGCCTTAGGTTCGTGCCGGAATGCGATCGGCGTTGCCAGTAGTGGGTTGTGCTCAATATTTAAATTTCAAATCCCGAAACAACCAAATAATCAATTTTATCATTGCTCACTGGATTTAGGAGGCCTGGTGTTCCTTGCCAGTGAGAAGTCCTGATCGTTCGGGTCCACATCGATTGACGGACGTCAGTCGCGGCGATTGGGCAATCTTGAGCATAGCCTACGATGGGTAGCGTTGTGGTATTCCGGTGTGATAATTTGGCGTGTCCGGTGTGTGCTGCGTGGTTACACACCCGCTTCACACGCGTGATCCAGGGCTTGTTTCCGGATCCGGTCAGGGATATGCACCACTGACGAGCTCAAACGAGGGCGAAACTCGAGTATAGTGCTTCCATGACGTGGATAGGCCTTAGGTTCGTGCCGGAATGCGATCGGCGTTGCCAGTAGTGGGTTGTGCTCAATATTTAAATTTCAAATCCCGAAACAACCAAATAATCAATTTCTCAAAAACAACACTTTACCCATGAATCAGAGCTGAACTCTCCAAAATAGATTTAAGTGTACATTGTTCTTTCCCCTGCCTTCTCTGCTTATTTTGTTCACTACCCGTTTTGTTATTCTATTCCGAGGGGAATTGCGTTGGGGGTTAGCTTTCCCTATTAATAGTGTCCCTCGCCATAAGGGACCTCCTTCAGAGGTAATTGCAGTTTACCGTAATTTGCGTCCCCAAGTCAAGGACGACAGGTTAACATTTTGGTCCAGCTGTTCGGTGTAGGGGATGAACCGCTAACCTCGGCATCAGCACACCGGCTGTTTAAGAACACAGTTCTTGTCCATTCGGCCATGCAATTTTATTATCAATCTTGTTATTCTTACACATAGAAACAATGAAGCTAGATGCGACTATCTTGGGCAAGCGGGAGTTAACTGGTTCATTGCCAAACAACAAGTATGTTTTGGACCCAACATTGCACACAATCATATGAACAAGTATTATATTGTAAATTTACATTCACTGAGCATTGAAATGTAGAAGATACCACAAAACAAATAACATTATGACCCTTGTATGGGATATATCTCTCTTATGTCCAAATGGGAGATCACATTTGCTTGGCACTAAATCAGTTAAAATATTCTAACCGCTCATTCTACTTTCCCCCACATTTTGAATGTTTGAATCACGCACCCAGACAAAGACCCGCTGCGGCCTAAATCTATTACGTAATGGTGTATTTACGGGTTTGCCATAAAGCCGCCCCGCCTCCTACGAATCAAAACTGCACCACGCGCTGCGTGCAACTTTGTGTATCGTGTTTCCAGAGTGGGATGATGCAATACGCTGTTTAATCCTACAATATTGTCCCCCTCCCTATCTGTATGCGTATGCGCGGATTCTGAGTACTTGCGACCAGTATTTTGTTGACGATTATAAAATACTGAGCACCTGGATGGCTTAGGAACCTTGGTAGCACAATGGCTAGCACGCTTTCCTGTCCGCCCGGTAGTCATGTGTTCGAATCCACAACGAGAAGGATTTTGCATATTGGCTTGCGATTCCAGGTCAACTCACCCTAAGATGGAAACCAGCACATATCCTGGGAGTTAAATGCGGCCGGTGTAATATTGACTACATCACTCATCCAGTGCCGATTGGTCTTTACAAACACGGGGTTAGCACCATATACCCAATACGTCTCAAAGCATGTAAACGGGGGCTTCACTGTTTACCTCGGTGCGTTATTTGTCTCATTACTCAACAAAATCATCGTCGTTTGGGTGCACCCTAGGCCCTAGGTGACGAGCCACGACTGCTTATGTGATGATTTCTGGTGTAATGTGGTGCTCGACTGTCACTCAACACTCGCCATTAATTGAAAATGTGTCCAGCACGCTGGCCAGGATATACGGTGAGAAGAAGAGTTCATGGCATTACAAGAAAGTTATGCTTCACAAGAAATATGAGACCTACAAAACACGGAGACAGACGAATAAAAGAAGACAGAGGTGTGCAGTATGAGAAAGACAAACAATGTAAGAAATACATTACAGATGTGTTTAGCATCTGCTGTGAGCATGTGTCCCAGTGTAAGGTAAAAGGGTAAGAAGAAGAAGAAGAAGAAGAAGAAGAAGAAGAAGAAGAAGAAGAAGAGGAGGAGGAGGAGGAGGAGGAAGAAGAAGAAGAAGGAGGAAGAAGACAAAGAAGAAGGAAGAAGAAGAAGAGGAGGAGAAGGAGGGGAGGAGGAGGAGGAGGAGGAAGAAGAAGAAGAAGAAGAAGAAGAAGAACAGGTGGAGGAGTAGGAGGAGGAGGAAGAAAAAGAGAAGAACAGGTGGAGGAGGAGGAGGGGGAGGAGGAGGAGAAAGAAGAAGAAGAAGAATAAGAGGCGGAGGAGGAGGAAGAAGAAGAAGAAGAAGAAGAAGAAGAAGAAGAAGAAGAAGAAGAAGAAGAAGAAGTGTGGCAGCAGACATATAGGTGTTTTTTTAAATATACATACTGGTTTCTCATCATCATCCGTCAAACGTCTTGGGGAAGGAATTGTTGACATTCAAGGGCACGATGGGTGGCACTGAATAGTGTTACTACTGTTATCCCGTGCGATTGTACAGTGTCTCTGATGTTGTCAATCCGTGTTCTCCTCGGTCGTCCTCTAGCTCTCGTATAAGATCTTCTTTAGTGTAGCGCCAGTGCTGGTAGCTGATTGTGTTGCATTCTAATGAGACAGTCAAAGCATTTGATCGTCTGCCTTTCAATATATATGGCATAATGTGTCTGTTAGATTACATAATTTCTTACTCGGTATCGGATATTTAAGTTGGCAGCACCTCTTGGCAGCACCTCTCAAGCATCTAATCTCGCAGGTGTTGATTTTTGCCTATATGTGGTTTGGATAATGTACAAGTTTGACATTGGTAGCATAGGGCTGGTGTGAATATATTATTTATTATCTGCCGTTATGCGACACAAGGATGTCTGGGTGTTTCAGTATGGATGATAGATGATAAATTAGTTAGTTAGTTAGTTAGTTAGTTAGTTAGTTGGTTGGTTAGTTAGTCAGTCGACAGATCATCCTCATTATAAGTGCTCGGATTCCCTCCTCAGCAAAACCCGCATGTAGCGGCTCACGACACCAGTTCTGTGTTGGTTTATTCTTCTTCTTTGGCTTCCTGCGTAGTGTTCTTGTTTGGCCACATCTGTTTTAACTTGCTGTTCTCGCAGCCTGACCATGATTTTAGATTCCCAGTCATCGCTTGGTTCTCGTAAACGACTTATTTCTAGTAGAACATTCAAAATGTCTGCCTGGTCCATGGCTCGTCCGCTTTCCACAGTAGCCCTACCTGCAAGCCTGACAGCCTACTCATTCCCTTCCCTTGTACACCCGCATGCCCTGGCACTGCTCATTCCCCTGTACGCCCGCATGACCTGGCAAGAAGATGAAACTAATCTTTGTCAGCCTAGACCGTTCCAGAGACAGCAGCCACTCTCTTCGGACCCACCCCATCTCTGTCCTCCTGAGCATACTCATTGAGTCACTAAAGACACAGGTCCGAGTGAATGTCTGTGTCTCGAGCCATGTTATTGCTTTACTTACTGCCATGACTTCCTTAGTCAGGCTGCATGTGGTCAAAGCAAAGATGATAAATAAACGCACTAGACTAATACTAATATGAATAATAGTTTAAAAAAAAATTATAACCAGAAAGAAAACGAAACAAATAATGTGCTGAAATTTAGCGGTCTTGAATTCTACCTTTGGGCATTGCCTGTGAAACGACTATTATACTCAAGAACGAAACATTACTAATCTAGTCCTTATGCCAGCCAGTCACTATGTGTTAGACTAAATAATGACCTGGTTACATCTTAGGCCTATGCCTCTCTTCATATGTGAAGTTTCGGTACGCGCAGTGCACACCCCGTTGGTTTCTGAGGTTGTAGAGGCAAAGGGAGCTATGCAAAACATCACAAGTAGAGATGTTTATGTTTAGTTTAGTCGATGGATCAACATCATGGCACACGGGTGCAACCCATAAGTGCTCCGTTCTCCTCCTAACTCAAACCTGAGTCTGGAGAAACTCAGCTCAGTGCACGAACTCCGTAGCACCGCCGAGGATCCTGAAAATACTTTGGGTAGATTTGTAACTCGAAATTTTGCCCGGGCAGCTCCGTTAGGCTACTATTTTTCGATTTCCAACTGCCGAGGGTTTTTTACGTGCGCAACAATACACACAGGCGTCCGATCTCACTACCCAGAGACCAGGGGAAATTTATGACTAGAAGTCCACGAGAAAAAATCCCGGCATCACCGGGGCTTGAACCCGGGACCTCCAGCACTCGAGGCGGACACCATACCTCGAGACCACGCAGCCCAGAGATGGTACTTTGGTACTGGGTCGGGAGAAACCTTTCAACACTAACCTCTCCGGTAGCAGCACATCCTTTTCGGGGCTCAGGTAAATCGAACGACAAAGCATCGGACTTAGGATTTGAAGCTCAGTCTTCCAGAGAATTCACAACCAACCTTCCAACCAATTAATCAATCTCGAACAGACTTCCTATCGCAAACGATTGAAAATAATCGACAGCGAGAACTCAACTTTTATCCTTTAATAGTTAGTAACAGTCGCATGAGGTGCGACATTCGTAAAAGCTAATAGGTGCACTAAACACATTCACCAGGAAGATGCAAAGTTATAATTGCGCTACCCACAGTTTTAGTTTAAAAAAACAAAACAAAAACAACAGGTTTATCGGCAGATGTTTTGGCAAGTTACGATCTTATCGGCAGACATATGGACACCCTCATGTCACAATAATATATTGCCATAAACTGGTAATGTTAACCCCTTGTGTTCCAGACAGTTGCTAACGGTATTTGTTATTGTTGTTTATAAATCCACTGAAATATTGAGTTTTAATTATTGAGAATAATGCATTGGCGTTGAGGTCACCAGCGCAGACAAGAGCTTGCATCTATCGCAGTGATGTTGGTGTAGAGACTTCTCCCCGCCTGGTACCTAAATAAGGATTGTGTTACAGAGCAATTCTTCTCATTTCCAAGCCCAGAAATTAGCGGCATGTACAATAAAAGTACTGGAATTGCACATCTGCGGAGAGACATTAGGATGAAACCAGACCATGATTCAGCGCAACACAGACAGACTGTCTGGGGTTAGGCCTAGTTTGGCAATGTTTTCCCCCGACTGTTTGCAGTTAAAGTTATGCCCGTCTGACTTGAAGAAATGCCTAGAACAGAATAAGCGCACAGTCGGGAATATAAGGAATGTCAGAAATAACTAGAGCAAGGACCTCTATGACCTAAAGATCGAACAAATATGCAGGTATTAAGACCTGAAAAATAATAAAATATGACCTACAAACATCTCAAACTATGACCTTAAAATTGTATTTAAAAAAAAAAAAAAGATAAAAAGAAGAAGAAAAACAATCAGCGAACATTATTTAAAAGTGAGACTGCTTAATTCTGAAATTTCAAGGTCTAACAAACAAACAAAGCAGCTCCATCCGAAGACACTGTCCTCCTTCCTTACACGCGAAATCAGATGCAAGATAACCTACCAAACAACATTGAATGGGAGGTCTCAACAACTAGATTTGCACATCCATTAGCGAAAAACGAAGATAATGAGAATAAATCAAGCAAATGATAAATAACCGAATCTTCCTTGGTGACACCTCACTTCAAGAGATGGAATCATACACTTATTTAGGTAGCAATGGAGACGAGAGAGAGAGAGAGAGAGAGAGAGAGAGAGAGAGAGAGAGAGAGAGAGAGAGAGAGAGAGAGAGAGAGAGAGAGAGAGAGAGAGAGAGAGAGAGAGAGACTAATTAATGGACGAAAGGAATACTCCATGCTGAATAAGACTGTTTAGTAAGACAAGCAAAGTGAGGTCAGCTTGGCTGAATGGATAATAGCTTTCGTTAAACATTCGGTACGCTGATGCCGAGGTAGCGCATTCAAATACCCCCTCCCCTCTCCCCCCCCCCCCCCCCCCACCGGTCAGTTGGACTAAATGTTGACTTCTCGTCCTTGACTTGGGGATGTAATGTACAAGTCCTCTGAACTCAGAGTGGGTTCGCCTGAAGGCGAGGGGCACTGGTAATATGGAAAGCTACACAACACGCAAACACCAGTCCAGTTCCAGTAGTAGTAGTAGAAGTAGAGCAGGTCTGGACTGTGCTTGAGTTTAAAGGGAGCGAACAAGACAAGATAAACAAAGATGAACACAATAAACTATTCTGAACATGTAAAAAGACACAACGTCTAGAAAAGATAGTTATGGAGTAAAGTGTGCCGGGGGAGAAGAAGAGTAAGGGGAAAGCCATTGCATAGACGGATCCAAGATGAAGTAGATAATTGATAGTAACCGAGGCAAGGCATTTGGCTTATGTTAAAAGTTACTTGCATGCCCTTAACAGGATACAATTAATATGCGTAAAAGAATACAAAATGTACTTCTTGAAAATACTATCTTCCTGTTTAACTTCTGTTAAAATGTTAACACCATTATTTATATCGTAAGGTAAAAGTAGGCTCTATATCAGATACAGCCAGTGAGGTGTAAAGTGTCTGACTTTCACATAATCTAGGCCAAGGCATATTGAGGTGGAGTGGCAAGTTCCATTCCTTAGCTCCTTTCCTTCCCGAGAAACGATGTGGTACCGATTGTTATGAGGCTCCAGAATGCCGGATTCACCTTCGGGAGACCCAGGTTCGAAGCCTCGGTAAGGTGTGGAATTTTTTTTCTGACGGAGGCAAAAAGAAAACTCTAACCTGCACTGTTCGCGGCGACTGCACCAGCTAGGCGGCCTTAATTCCTCAGGCTCAAAGATTCCCCTACCATACACCGTGGCAGTAAATGACAGTTTTTTTTTATTTGACTGGTCGGGGAAAGAAAGTTTGAACCATGACTAGTATCTTGGCAGGCAAGTGCAAACAACCAGTCACCTCACCTTCTTTTGTGTGATAGGGCATCTCATTTTGTATTCTCATGGTCATCTTTGTGTTAAATACATTGTAGAAGACAAATCATATTTTTCGATCTCTTGACTACTAATGGAAGAATCATAAACAATCTTAGGTATGCTGACGATACCGTGTTGCTAGCAGAAAGTGAGCAAGATTTACAAGACCTAGTGAAACAAGTAAACAGGCACAGTGCAGAATGTGGCTTAGATATTAACATCCAAAATACAAAAACTATGATAATTAGCAGTGAAAAGGAAAGGTCATCAATGAACGTCACAGTAAACGGGCAGATACTAGAACAAGTAACACGTTTCTCCTATATTGGACATATAATAACCGATGATGGCAGAAGTGAAATAGAAATCAAAAAGAGAATAGGAATGGCCAAAAATGCTTTCAACGGCATGAAATCAGTATTAACATCTAGAGAGATTAATAACGCATTAAAATAAGAATTGTCAAATGCTACGTATATTCAACGCTACTGTACGGTGCGAAAGCCTGGACATTGCACAAACAGAAAGTCGCATAGAAGCCCTGGAGATGTAGATATACAGACGAATATGTTGTATTTCATGGAAACAAAAACAATGAAATGCAGAGGTTCTAGAAAAACTGGGTATGAAGAGATAGTTGATGAAAGAAATAAAGAGAAGGCAAGTGAAATATTTCGAGCACGTTAAAAATACATGATAGGCCTACTCTTAAAAAAAAAACTATACAGGAAGGCAAGGTTGATGGCAAGTGAGCAAGAGGTAGACAACGATACAAGTGGGAAGATAACATCAAGAGATGGAGGAACATCAGCTTGACAGAATGTAGTCAAGGCGAGAGACAGTGTTGGAGATCCATTGCAACCAACCTTCATTGTGGAGACGGCACCTGATTGATTGAACTACTAACCAGTTAAAGATAAAGGCATGAATCGTTACACACGTCACCAGCTGTATGGTAAATGTCTTGGTGTGTCTCTTAAATACTTGAATAAGAATACAGAGTCGGCACGCCGAGACTGGGAAAGTCAAAATCGAAAGATAGCAGTTGTTAAAAATGTTAATTACTCTGGCTTTCAGCGTTGGTTGTTATCCAGGTCAATCGTCTGGTCCCGTTTGTGTAACTTTCAATGTCACAAGAAAATACTGTTTATAACGTGTTTTCACAAACACACAATTATTACATGAAAAGGAAACAAAATATACACATAAACAGTAATGTCTGACTGTGTAAAAGGCTTTAGTGTCTTTACATATGAACGATGAAAATAGTAGATTGTTTGTTTGTTATTCAGCAAAGCAAAAACATCACGTAATATTATGCAACAAAGACGGACACCAGATACTTCGTTATAGGGTCTTTATTTACCAGCCATACTATGTATATTAAAAGAAACCGCAAGATGCCTATTAATAATAAGACTTTAATAAGATAGTAAACCAGTCAGAAAGATACACTGAACACACAGACATAAATAACAAATGTTGGATGTGTGTCCTTGATAACTTATTCGCCAGATGCGGCTGCGTGTTCAAAGACTAGCTTCACGCAACCTGTCGACCAATCAGCGGGAGTGGTTGTTTACTTCTGCTGCTAGAGAATGCATTGAAAGACTTGACCCCGATTCGTGACTAGTACTATCATAATTCGCTGCAACCATTATATTATTCATTGCGAAGGATCTTAATGTTGTTGTTACAAAAGACAATTTCTGATGGAGATTTTAAACAGTGATACGTTAAAAGTGATAAGTTCTATTGCCCGTGAAATCCTGTATATTGTCGGACGATCAGAAAGGGAAAATGGAAATTACGGACGTTTGTCCAGCAATGTGGACAAAAATAGGATTTCCAGTATTAAGCATTACAGTGTCTGTGAAACACTAAACTCGTTTGAAATGTTTAGCTACCCAGAATATTATGGACTTTAACGAGGAATCACAATCTTAATATAACGATTACATTAATGTTCATTTGCTGCTTATAAACAGTTTTGTTATCGTATTTCCAGTCAGGCAAGTCAGGTTCTTTGACAAATCATTCACGAGATGCCTGTTTTTGTTATGAATGATGTCCATGATTGTGGGTCATGTATATAACGACTCACAATCATTAGTGTGCTGATCAGATAGACCAATTCAAATTATGATTGTGTTAAATTTGGAATAAAGAGTGCTGTGTATTTGCCTAATTTACGTATTGGATCAAGAATTTACTGTCAGCATGAAACATAAATGTGATTTAATGTTTCCATTCATCCTGGCTTTAACTTTAATTGTATCAGCCACTGTTACAGTTGGCAATAACCAATGTGGTGAAAAAGAAAAGACAGATTTTCAGAACCCACCAGATGGAGGTAAACAAATACAGGCAGACAGTGCTTGATATTGTTATAAGTGTATTATTAATGCTGTTTACTTATGTTGGATATTCTGTTTCTACATTAGGGAAGAACTAAACAAATTCCATTCAATCAAAAGAGGAGGTGGTGGTGCTGGGTAGAACACACATGGAGAAAACCTGTTAAAAGTGTGGCTAGAAAGTCTTTTTTCTGGATCCCTGAAGAAGAAAGAGGGAGCAATCTAAAAGAAACCTGGTCCAACCCCTACAATAGAACTAAAATTTTAACTTCTCGTCCTTGACTTGGGAACATAAATTGCAAGTGCTTCTGAAGTCGGAGTAGGTTCGCCTGGTGGCTAAGGACACTGGTAATAAGGAAAGCCAATCCGCATGCAAAAATCAGTCCAGCGCAGTAGAAGTAGTAGCACTTGTATGGGCTATGCTTGAGTTCAAAGCGAGCGAACATTAAAAAAAAATGTCACTAGTTTTCATCATCATGTAGTCCTTTGCATACCTTAGCTCTCATCGTGGGCCACCGCAAATATTCTTTGTGCTGTGCCAGTTCCCTGGCCTCATGCATTTTTATGTCCAAGATACCTTCAATGTCCAGTGTCCATCTTTGTGTTGATCAACCCCTGACATTTCCTCAAGGAAGCATTTTTCTTGTTCTTGGTCCATGATATTCTGATAATTGCGGGGGCTGCGTGGTCTCGACGTATGGTGTCCGCCTTGAGTACCGAGGTCCTGGGTTCATGCCCCGGTGAGGGCCGGGATTTTTTCACTTGGACTTCTAGTAATAAAATTTCCTCTGGTCTCTGGGTAGTGAGATCGGACGCCCATGTGTATTGTTGCACACGTGTGTATTGTTGCGCACTTAAAAAATCCCTTGGCAGTTGGAAATCGAAAAAGAGTAGCCTAACAGCGCTGCCCGTGCAAAATTTCGAGTTACAAAATCTACCCAAAGTATTTCAGGATCCTCGCCAGTGCTACAGGAGTTCGTGCACTGAGCTGAGTTTCTTCAAACTCAGGCTTGAGTTAGGAGGAGAAAGGAGCACTTATGGGTTATGTGCCTTGATGTTGATCCATCGACTAAACTAAACTAAATTATTCTGATAATTTTTCTGTAACATTTAAGTGTAAAGGACCAATTTCTTCTTTAGTGATTGTGAAATGGTCCACAAATCACGTAATCACATCCTTGTGTTGAGTGTTGTCACAGGAAAGATGCATGTTCTAAAAAATCTCACTTAGTTATTTTGCTGCGCTGTTGTTATGCCAAGAACTCTTAATACTGATTAGTATCTAGGCATGTATTATTAAATTATTAACTTGTTAAAATTTATACTACCAGAGCTGCCCATACTTGTTTTTGTTACAACAGTGTAAAGAACTCTTTTCCCACATTTGTACAATATTTGTATAGAGCTATCAGCGCTAGGTGATCAGTATCATGCAAACTGCCTTTACTTCCCAGAACATTTTCTGGTACCCATGTTAGGTTTGGTAAACCTGGGGTGCCGGGTAGTCTTTGATGATATGGTTTTAGGTAGTAACAGAATATAGCGACATGAAAGGAAGTTTAATAATGCACATGTCACTGACACACAGTAATGCTATGCAATGTTTTTTAAGCAGTAGGAATGTAACTCTTATCCTGTAGTACGAAAAAACAAACCAATCTGGTCAGATGATCATGTTAATTAACTTAATTGTATAAACCAGGTCTGTATAATCTGTAGCACATGTCCGTCATCACCATTAATCATTATCCTGTGTGCCTACTCCAGAATCAGAGTCCACTAACCAGTGGCAGTATAGTTTCTCTGCATTAATGTGCCATAAGTTTTCCATTAAGGGTTTATTTTTTCCATCACATACTCTGGAGAACAAGTGGAGAAATAGGATGTCCATGCAGGACATTTCTTAAATGAAGATATATTTATATATATTCATTCTTCTTTGTTCCTCTTTTGAGGAAAATGTACCACACCTACATATGCACCTCACAGGTCAGTGTGGCCAACTTTGGCATGCATTTGTGTAAGATTTGGTTTGATTCCTCTCTTTATTTGTCCAGCTCTGCAGCTCATATAGAACGTTCCCAGACATTGGGATGTGAAACCCAATAGTAAAGATAACTGCTGCCCAACATCAACATCGCTGACAATGAGTAGTCTTCAATAAACAGTAAGGCCTCTGTCATGCTTGGCCGAGTCCACAGGGTACCCCCAGTACAACAGGTGGATACTCACTTCCCTCACTAAGCTGACTGAAACAAGACAAAAGAACCATAACATAAACAATAATAGAAACACAATCCTAAATGCAAACAGGGGTTTGACAGTTCAAGAACACCATATACAGCATTGAGGTATAGTGCAGATGGCCACGGTTCGACACTAGGAACACCATGGGATATGCCCCACATATAACCAGACCCCTACAGCTAAGTCAAGTACACTGGATGCACCAGGCACAACCAGCAGATATATTCCTAAACTAGACAAAGCATGATGCAACAAGAGAAGTCGTGTAACTCACAAAGGAGCCATTACACCAACAACAGGGACATTAACAAAGGTATGGGCAGCCTGGCCATAACATCAACTAAGAACCCAAGAGTGCTCCAACAACCATGGTTGGAGGTCACCTCCTGTAACAAAAAGGCACAACGTAATCAATTAGACACTCTACATAATCAGTGAAAGCATGAATTAATGATCATATTAACAAACAACATGCACTATCAAATACAACCAACTCTTCACCAAATCACCCACTGCATCACTTCTTGCAGCTGTACTACTGTTATCATAAGATAACTCATATTGTGTGACATGACCATGCCTTACTGCAATGCTGTTGGCTCTTTCTGGCCTCCCATGTACTCCCATGCACTAGCTCACAACATGCATACACCTCAGTGAATCTAATCACATGCAGATCCCACACATCCATATTAATATTACACAATGATATCAAACCATACTGCCTAAGGCCAACACTAGCCAATGCACCACACCCTGTGACTGGACAGCAGATGTCAGGTCATCTTCCCCCTCCTTCACTTCTCCTGTGGCACGCCAGCCATAAATATACAACCACAGAGCACCAAAACTGTCTAGCAGACAACACAGGCAACACCAAACATAATTCAGTCACATATGTGCCCCAACCATGACGTATCCAGCAAATACAATTCAACACTGCAAATCTATACTGACAATAGGAGATTGCACCATCAGCAACCACAGGATAGTGAGGCAACCAACACATCTACAGGAACAAACAACATCAATTGTCCTCTCTGTGGACAATTGTAAACAAACACATCTACAAGAACAAACAACACCTATTGCACTGATGGCAATCTGGCACAACCACACACAGCAGCTGTAGTTCAACACATGACAGAATCACAATACACACCTCTGCACTGGCAACAACCAGACAACAGGGTGTAACACAAACATCGACTGTGTATCAGACACACTGTACTACCAGATGAGGCCATCACCACAACACACTTTCCCATAATGGCTAAATTCACACAAGAATACTATAACATAAGTACACAGGTCTTGCCATGGGAAGTTAAATATATGAACACATTGTTCCTGTCAGGTACAGCCTATTGGGGGCACACCATCCCTTGATCTTCCTAGCTGTCAATTCATGGAATTTCCCCATTACACGCCTTCTTCCTGGGCACATATATTCTACAGCACTCTTATGTTTTCTACACAATAACAACACACCTCCAGTTCGACACCATGTCACTGATTGTGGATCAAATCACAATATTTTAAAATCTATCCATTTCAGCTCCTGGCGAACATCATCATTATAATCATCATGTGGACATCATAACCATCAACCCATCATCATCATCATTATAATCATCATGTGGACATCATAACCATCAACCCATCATCATCATCATTAGAAATTAGAATCATCACCATGTGATACCCATAAGGCAGTGCCCACAAATGCAGTATTCAGTATGGTATCCACATCACTGCAAACAGTCATGAATAATCATCAGGTCTCCACTAGCATTTGGGAGCACCTATCACTGTAAATACTACACATATGAACACGATTTCCATCACACTGCTGCCATCATTATAATCATCACCATGATCATCATCATAATCACCATCATCTTGTGGCCACTTGAATTGCCTCGGGCTGCTCACCCCATATTCCAGTGCTTTGTATGCCATATTTGGCACACCCTTGCTAGCGGGTAATATTTGATGTCCCCATACACAATAATCACACCGCTCCTGTTATATAATCACACCATCATAAAGAAGCATCCTTGGTCCGGAATTAACATTGACTACTCTTTAGCACCTGTGTTCTCATTATACACCTTGCTTGTCGGTGGGATAGCACTTTTCCTAATATTCACTGAAACGTAAATCCAGGCTGTTGTCACCAGCTGGCTACAATCCTCTTGAATGCCAAGGTGACGCTACGATTCAGTGGTGGAGTCTTCTTTTAGTCCTGATCATTGCCAAGAAGTATCAGTTCTAGAATATAATTCAGTGATCAGTACAGGGCAGTTATATCCTAGGTCCCACCAGATTGATTAATACCTAATACCAACTCTAGGTTATAATTTATTACTACGTTCCATCACAGCCTTCCACAAATGTTCCAACAGCAATCTTCTGTGAGTCTGCCCGACTCAGCTATACTTCTATACAGGCCTGAGTGCCTCTGACTGAGGTCTGGAACACAGGGCCAATCTTGGTCATACCTAAGGGCATTTATGCTCATCTGCTGGTGAATGTGGTCAAAATTAACCGGTCTTGGTCCTCTCCTGGTTAATTCTGGGTTCGAACACTCTCCCCGACCGTGGTTGTAACAATCGGAGAGACCGCAAAAATGGCGGAGCCCAGTATTTATGATACAGCGCAAGGCAGCATCCCATCATTCTCCGGGACTCTGGGAATGCACTGTGAGACAGGTCCCATCAGCCTCTTGCGGAGCAGTGTTTGCCAGCCACATATAGGTGCATCAAAATAGAGGTTCTTTTCTGTGTCTGTGTTTGCTTTGCATGCACACATTGAAGTAGCAAAATGTTAATATATTCATTTCAGTTTGCATAATCTTTATCAGGTAAATGAAAATAGAAAAAAACAGTCACACAGCTCATGTCTAACATCATATATATTTTCACTTCTTGTGACATATCATCACTGAAACAGTTCCATAATCATGCGTTGTATAAATGGATCATTTGTAAAGTAGTTGGATTGAATAGGCCATAATTTCCTACACATACATTGTGATATTTTTGTTTATTTATATTTGCAGTTTGCGGTAGTTTGCACATAAGGAGCAACTTGAGCCAGTTTCGAAAGCTGGAAAACTGCACTGTAGTGGAAGGATATCTCCGCATATCACTGATGGAGACAATCAGTCCTGAAGAATATGACAAGTGGAGTTTTCCTGAGTTGCGTGAGATCACAGCTTACCTTACACTTTATCGTGTGTATGGCTTGAAGTCTCTGAAAAATCTATTCCCCAACTTAGCAATCATTGGAGGCCGTCAGCTTTTTAACAATTATGCTCTTGTAGCTTTTGAAATGCCGGATCTGGAGGAGCTCGGACTGGTGAGTTTGCGCACAATCAGTCGTGGTGGGGTTAGAATTACCAAGAGTAAAAAGCTGTGCTACGTTGATACAGTGGATTGGGAGTTTCTTGGTGTAGACCCCGGAGCACAGGATTTCAAAGATAACAAGGAGGAGAGCCAGTGTGCTAACTATTGTCCTGATGACTGCCTTACAACAAAGGTTGGAAATGTTGAAGCCAAACGTTGTTGGACATCACAGCACTGTCAACAAGGACTCAGTAAGTAATTTTGTCTGTGGTTTTGTGTGTGTTTCTGTATAGTCTCTATTTTCATTATTATACCTAAATTCTGACTCATTTATTACATAAGCTGTTTGAATAATGAATGAGATTTTAATAATGACTCAACATATCAAGTTGTTGGGAAAAAAGGGGGGGGGGGGTGAGAGGGATGGGATTATGGTATTAAAGACTTGATATACACAGACATATTTAAAGTTGAAGCTGATGACTTACATGTGAGCTGCAAATCCATCTTCTTTTTCATCTAGAGGTGATGCAGTGAGAAATATGCCAGGCCATAAATCTTACAATGTATATTTTATGGCTTTTGTGTTTAAATTCACTAAGGGAATACATTATTTTTCTTCTTTGTTCCTCTTTTGAGGGAAATGCGTCACACCTAGTTATGCACCCAAAAAGTCAGTGATTCCAACTTTGGCGCCTGTGAGATTTGCTTCCTTTAGACCAATTCCATTCAAGAGACTAGGCTCTGTCTACCCATGGATAGGTTTTATTGTCTAACAATTTTGCCAGGACAGAGGCCATAGGCCTACTTTTGCAATTTTTAACTACTATGGTATTTTTAACATGCACAGCTTGCATATTAGATCTCCAGTTTTTCACCATTATTTGAGAAGACTAGGATTTTGATCTCACTACTCAAGAGATCAGGAGGATGTGTGATATGAATAGGTACAAATAGTTCTTGGAAAAACACCCAGCCCTATGCTGAGATCACACACTGTACTTTCTGAGTCTGAGGCAGACATTGTAGCCTCTCAGCTCCCCCACAATCCCATCTCACTTCTAGTTTAGCTTATGACCTCTTTTTACAGTAATTTTGTAGCATAGTGAGTCGCTGGCTTACCACAGACTTCTGGGTTGATCTCTATCCATGGTAGCATTTTTGTTTTGACCACATACATCCATGAGGTTAACTGAGCTTTGTAAAACAGGTACAAGGGGTTTATATGCGAAGGAAAGGCAACAGGAAAGAGAGCCAGTAGCCTGTCTCTTACTAGTGTTACTTTGTCTCAAGTTGCTGAAATTTAAAAAAAAAAAGCTTTCAGTTTTCTGTTTTTATTTTATTTACTAAAGTAGGACTGGAAATGTGTGTTTTTGACTTTAGCCTGCATTGCAGATTTGAATGTTGCATGTCCTTTGCAGGACATTGTATTCAACCCAAACCTCACGTTGATTTACTAGGCCATTTTATGTACAGTAGTTTGCCATTCCTTTCTGACTGATAAGTCAGCGTTTTTTAAGTCCAACTGACCAGTGTGTGGATTGAACCTACAACCCCTCCGTCAGCGTGATGGAAGTTTCAGAATTATGACATTGTGACTTTATCTTACCTAAAATAACAATTATTACATTGTGGCTTTATATTACTCCATTTTTATTTTTTTATTTATAGACCTTTTCAGATCATCTGTCATTTGGTAAATAATTTTGGTCCGCAAATAATGTTGAATTTTGTCCATGTTGACATAGGTTAAAAAACCATGGTGGGTTTACTGTAGATGAAAAAATAATTAGCTGATAATCAAAATAAAAACTTCAGGAAAGACCAGACGGACGTAATCAGATTGCAGATGGTAGCATTAGTAGTGGGACTCTTCGCTGGTTGTTGAAGATGAGGACAGAGCACTTATGGGAGTGTCCAAAATTCTGTGATGTCAATTCTTGACTCGCTTAATCATAAAGAGAGACCCCGGGAAGGCTAACCCGGTCAACAAACGCCTGCTGAATTTGGATGTGTCGGCCTATGGCATAACTGGGCACTCTGAAAAAAAAAAAAAACAGAAGAAGAAAAAAATGAAAAGAGACAGACAACTTAGTCATAATTTGCTTTTTGTGAGATTTGAAAGTGAATTTTTATTTCACATATGGCAGTTAGAGACAATCGAATACTCATTGTACACAGACTGCATGCTAAATGGGACTGCTTTGGAACTCTATGGGTCTTTATCCCAAACCAAAATTGTTCTTTAAAAGTGAAACATGTCATATGTTTAGATGGAATATTATAAAAACTGTCCTAATTTTTTATTTTATTATGCTTATAGATCTACTGCTTAGTCAGTGACAACTTTTAGTTCTTCTTTTCAACTTTATCTCCTATTAGAAAATAAGCCATCAACCATCTTATGCTTAGTGACAACTTTTAGTTCTTCTTTTCAACTTATCTCCTATTAGAACATAGCCTTCAACCATTTTATGATTAGAACATAGCCTTCAACCATTTTATGCTTAGTCAGTGACAACTTGTAGTTATTTTCAACTTTATCTCCTATTAGAACATAGCCTTCAACCAACTTATGCTTAGTCAGTGACAACTTTTAGTTATTTTCAACTTAATCTCCTATTAGAACATAAGCCATCAACCAACTTATGCTTAGTCAGTGACAACTTGTAGTTATTTTCAACTTTATGTCCTATTAGAACATAGCCTTCAACCAACTTATGCTTAGTCAGTGACAACTTGTAGTTATTTTCAACTTTATCTCCTATTAGAACATAAGCCTTCAACCAACTTATGCTTAGTCAGTGACAACTTTTAGTTATTTTCAACTTTATCTCCTATTAGAACATAAGCCATCAACCAATGTATGCCTAGCCATCCTATCTGTTACTGTCACCTGCAGTTCCCTCCTTGCCCACCCCATATTATTCATCCCTGTCTCAAATTCTCTTTTCCATGTGTTTTTAAGTCTCCCTTTTTTTTGTTTTGGCTGTGCGTTCCAGAAGGAGGATTTTCTAGTTATATTACGAGGGTAAGTTAATAAGTCACAAATGGCTGTAGAAAAATAACTAAATATGATAACAACTTGAAACCAGTTTATTTTAATATATACATTGTCCCTTTGTTTCTCAACATAATTTCCACCAACATTGATGCACTTATCCCATCGTTTTATCAGTCCTCCCAAACTGGCTGCATAGAACTGCATGCTCTGTTTTCTAAACCCCGTTTTAAGTTCACATTCAACTTCGGCATCATTGCGAAATGTCTCCCGCCAAGGTGGGTTTTCAGTGTTTTTTGCTGACAAATGTTTAAACGGTGCATAACAGGGTAGAAAAAGTTACGAGGGTGAGTCAATAAGTAAGTCACACAGTTCTGTGGGATGGCAGGTAAATGAAAACAAAGCACGCAGTTCTAAGCAGCCGGTTTGGGAGGACTGATAAAACGATGGGATAAGTGCATCAATGTTGTTGAAAATTATGTTCAGAAATAAAGGGACAATGTATGTATAAAAATAAACTGGTTTCAAGTTGTTACCATATTTAGTTATTTTTCTACAACCATTTGTGACTTACTTATTAACTTACCCTTGTATTATCAAGTTTTAATTTTAGTTTGCTTCAGCACAAAATGTTATTCATTTTGTGTAATGCTGCTTTTGCTTGCGCTATTGCACATTTCACCACTTTATTACATCTTCCATCTTTTGCTACTGATGTACTCAGATATTTAAACTCATTAAATTGCATAAAGTTGGTTCCATTTACCATGGTGTTGCATTCTGGAGATCCTCTTTTGGATGACCATTTTGTTTTTCTTCTGGTTAGACTGAGGCCTTTATTTTGACTTCTTATAGTCCATGCTGTGTGGCAATGGCGATCATATCTGTCCACAGCCTTTTTGTCTCATATGTCTCTCTTTGTTGTTGCATTTGGGTTTGACATTTTTTAAAATAATAATTATTACTTTTATATTTCTGTTAATCAAAGTCCTTTGTTTTGACTTTCTGTTGCAATTATATCTACCATTTCTTGTAACTGTGCATTTCGACCCCGCTGCACTTATAACTGCATTTCACCTGTTTCATTGGCATATCTCCGATTGTTTACATTATGCCTACAAGTTGTTATACTTGACATGTCTTGTATGGATCACATTATGATTTCACTGTATAATGAAACAGATTAGATGATGGCACAATTCTCTTGTTTTGAAACATTCCCATGTGATTGGCAGTGTTTTTAAGTTCATGATATTCCCAGACTTTGGTCATACTACGAGGGGAAGTCATTAAGTAAGTTACAAATGGCTGTAGAAAAATAACTAAATATGATAACTTGAAACCAGTTTATTTTTATACATACATTGTCCCTTTATTTCTCAACATAATTTCCACCAACATTGATGCACTTATCCCATCGTTTTATCAGTCCTCCCAATCCGGCTACATAGAACTGCGTGCTCTGTTTGCTAAACCACATTTTCACTTCGCATTCAACTTCGGCATCATTAGCGAAATGTATTCTGCCAAGGTGGGTTTTCAGTGGACCAAAAAGGTGGAAATCGCTAGGGGCTAAGTCGGGGCTGTAAGGTGGATGTTCCAGAACTTCCCACCGTAGTTGGTTAATTTTCTCCTGAGTTAATCGAGCCGTGTGTGGTCTGGCATTGTCATGAAGAAGCAACACTCCCCTAGTCAGCAGTCCCGGACATTTTCTTCAAATTGCATCATGAAGCATCGATAGAACTTCACAGTACGATTCAGAATTCACATTGTCACCTTTCTTCTTGAAATTGGTTAAAAGCACACCTTGACAATCCCAGAACATTGTCAGCATAACCTTCCCTGCTGATGGCGTAACTTCCCTGCTGATGGCGTAACTTTGAATTTTTGGACACTTCTTTGAGCGAAGAAGGATGTTTCCATTGCATTGAAGCACGCTTTAATTCGGGCTGGTAGTGATGCACCCATGATTCATCCCCAGTAACAATCCTGTATCCTGTTCAGCATGTCTTCTCCTTCATCTTCATATCGACAGAGATCATGCAATGACAGGCAAATCGGTTCATTTTGTGTTCCTCCTTCAATTGTCTGGGTACTCACCTTGAGCACACTTTCATAAATTTCAACTGATCATGCATTATGCTGTATGCTGAACCATGTGAGCATCCTATTGCAGATGCTACAGAGTCTATCGTTACTCGCCTGTCACCTCTAATCATCTCCTCCACCCGCTGCACGGATGCTTCTGTTGCAATCTCAACAGGACGACCAGATCGGATTTCATCAACAATTTTAGAGCGTCCTTGAGAAAAGTTTCTACCCAGCTATGCACTGCTTTACGGGATAAACATTTGTCAGCATAAACAGGAAGCATTTCCTTATGAATGTCCTTTGCAGGCAGTCCTTTTGCCCACAAAAAAAATGCACAACAGCACGTTTCTCTTTGGTTGTACACTCCGTAAGTACAGTCGCCATTTTGTTTATGCACTGCGCATTGGCATGAGACACCTAGCGGAATATAAAGTTTGATGTTGCTGTCACCTAATGACACCTGTAGAAAACACCAACTACATTTACCTGCCATCCCACACAAGTGTGTGACTTACTTATTGACTCGCCCTCGTATTTATGTAGGGTAAATATCAGATGGCAAAACAATTATACTTCAGTTTATTCGTGTGTTCGTATAATAGTTTGATTTCTCAGGTATGTTTTATTTCTATTCTTGGTGTTTTAAAATTTGCTGCAGATTTTTTTCATTACTTTGTTTTGTATTTTCATTGCCCATAATCCAATGTTTTTAAATGCTCAGCTGGTTAAATCCAGCTGTGCATATTCTTTCTTTTTTCTTTGGGTATTCATGTTCTTGTTACTGAATATATCCGTTTTTGTCTCTGTCCTAGGCTGCTGTTATTCACCTTGACAGTAATCTATTTTTATAATTTTAATTAATAAATATTTCTTGTTATTTATTATTTGTGACTATAAATCATCATTACTTGGAAATGATTTAAATTCTGGTCTTGTAGTTGGAAATTTTGTCTTCTTCTTTAGTGATCATTTGATACTTTTATTCCCGCATGGATTATGGACAGGACAATGTGCATCAAGTCTGTCTCTGTCTCCCAGTATGTCTTGTAGTGGTTCTGTGTGCCAGATTTCCATTCACTGTCTAGACAATTCTAGGCAGTCTTGTAGAATGTGCTTTGGAGTTTGTTTTGTTACTTACAGTTGCAAATGGCATTCTCTGAGACCCATTTGAATTCAGCGTTCTCTATGTCCGAAGTGCCCTGGTCTGCTTGTTTCTGCATAGTTTTAAAATTCTGGTCTTAAGTAGGCACTGACAAAGTTAATATTTGATCTTAAACGCTTTAATTTTGCTTAAGCAGGACATGCAACAGTTGATTTAAAAAAAAAAAGTGATAACACAGATTGAAATGAGTAGAAATTACCATAAGGAAGGAAGTCTTCCAACCACTTTGGACAATAGAATTCTGATACCGGCTTGCCTTTATCGTAGTGAACTTAATCATCCTTGCAGACTGCATGTTCTGATTCAAAATGTTTGTGAGCACTTTTGAGTGGACTAACCATTGTATAATAGAGAAGTAAGCAACATCACTATGAACAATATCTCATTCTGTGGAGAAAACTGAAATGTCAGTGTTGCAATGTTTTCTCTGAAATTGACAATATTTGTGATAGTGTTTATGTCTTAAAAAGATTTCGCACACACGTTTTCCTTCTGAATGATGCAGTGATAGCTGATACATCTGCTAGTATCTTCTCTTTTTTCTTGTTTAAAAAAAGTGTCACCAATTACACTTTTATTCCACTTTGTCTATCACCAACTATGTGGAGTTTAAGTCCATGCTTTCAGCTAATGCCAATAAATAACATTTGCTTGCTGCTTTCTTTTGAATGTCTCCTACATTAATGACGTGTTATATACTCTCATAGTAATTGAGGCAGGAATTTTAGTTATAGATTTCAGCTCTCTTTGGGCACACAACTACAGTTGCTACTTTTAAGTTTTTCACAAATTCTGTCTCAAAATGGCTTAAACTTATTGGCATGTGTCAGAGTTTTTAGTTTTTGTAGAACTCTCGCATAACAAAACCTCTTGTGGCAATTTTATTCATTTTTTGTGAAGGTTCAGTTTGGCTGCACTTCTGATTCCGACTGCCAACGACGTTGGTTGCATGCTTCATGTCATGATGTCTTTTCATATGATTACAGTAGGCTTATGTCATAGCTCTCTGAGCAAGCCCATAGTTGCTCAGATCTCTGCAGAACTTCTGTGTGTTGTAGCTGATCACTGCAGTTTGCTGTTTCTTTCATCCCAAGCAAACCTATCAGTCGTGTAACTCCCACTTAGAGCCCAATATCTTTTCTTATTGTGTTTCTTGGCGGCGGATATTACATCCAGTCAGCCATATTAAGCAAACATGTTTTCTGTCCGTTTACACAAGGAAGTATATTAGGTCAGTCCATTTTTCATTTTAGTTAGACAAGCCTCACTCTACATATGCATACTGCGTGTACCTGCTTTTTGAATTCCTAAAAAAATAACTCTGCAATCAGAAGCAAGTACGGTGGACATTGACAATTTGTAGGAAGGTCTAGGCTTGCAAATGCTATTTTTTGTAAACACTGAAACTTAAAGGTACTTGGAACAACACAGTGTCATCTCTGTGCACTCGCTGAGATACTGCACTTTCATATTTAAGCAATAGGTGACACACAAATAGAATTCTTGAGTAAAGCGGGCTATTCCTTTACCTAGCCTCAGAAATGGATTGCTGGGAATATTTAGTTGGCTTAGTATCTTGAAATGGATTGCTGGGAATATTTAGTTGGCTTGGTATCTTGACACGTTCTTGTTGATTTAATTAGTTTGATACTAGCTGCTATTTATTTCTCCATACAGTCAATAATTAAAGGGAAGGTTGACTGTAATGGATCTCCAACACTTTTTGTCTCTTGCATTTGGTTGTACGCATATGGCATATTACTGTTCACCCATATATCTTTCCACTTGCACCATTGTATATATCTTACTTGCTGGCCTTAATATGCACGCGCGCGCGCGCACATACGCATACACACACACACATCAGGTCCCTGCCCCTTCACCTGTCAGACATGGGAAGCTCTACCAGTAGCTGCGCTACCGTCGGCATAACTCTTGGGGTCATTGGAACACGCAAGCCCCTCTGCCGCTACAAGGTGGATGGGTACAGCTGAGTTGACAGTTGTACCTCATTCAGCCGGCTATCATTGTCTTGGTGTATAGAGGTCCGTTGTTTGTTCGGCTTTCTCTAATAGTCTTTTCCTCTTTGCAGATGATTATTTCTCTGCTGCTGCAGATTTACTGCCTCTGTCGTCAGATGTTATACATTTTCTTGCTTTTTAATCCATCTTTCCCTCCCTTTCTGCTGTATACACAACAGAGAGAGAGAGAGAGAGAGAGAGAGAGAGAGAGAGAGAGAGAGAGAGAGAGAGAGAGAGAGAGAGAGAGAGAGAGAGAGAGAGAGTTTATAGATATAAATATATAATACTTGCGTTGTTCGGTATACTACAATGTTTCTTATAGATGATTTATTCATACTGATACCCCTACATTCATATTTTCTGTAAACATTGCTGTTCTCCGAGAAAGATTACTGTGCTCCATGAAAAATTACTCTGCTCCATAAAAGATTACTCTGCTCCATAAAAGATTACTCTGCTCCATCTTAGACGTACAGACAGAACGTGATAATTTGTGTTTTATTTACAAATACTGTACATCATATTATATCTTAAGTTCCTGGAGGGTTGGTATAGGCCACTCCTTCCACCGGGTGGCGCACTGGCTAGCACACTTGCCTTCAGGCCCTGTGGTCATGTGTATGAATTTCCTTCCAGGCGGGGATGTTTTCCCCTCTCGATAACCTGGTGTCGGCTCTCATGTCGGCTCAGCCTAAAACGGTACCAGAAAATGTCCCGGGAAGTAAAAGCACCCGGTATGGTATTTATCACACCACCCATCAAGTGCTGCTTGATCTGAACATATAGGGCTAGCACCGTATACTTACACCCAGCACGCCCCATTTGGTGAATAAGGATCCTTTACTTACTCTTCCCATCTCATCTCCACCACCTTTGAGCCTAGCCCATGTTTGGTAGATTACAAAGCAGGCATTCTTTGCCTCGATTTCCCCACCTCTAGCCGTGGCCGAGCTAAAGACCAAGTCGCAAAATACGCCCACACACTTAACATTAAGCCGCTTGTTTACCATCTCAAACGTTTCTAATCGAACCCGTTTTCAGCTGTGTCAGTCACTAGTTAATGATACACACTACTTTCTTTTGACGTGTTCCTTAACTACCCTAGGTCTGAACGCGGTGATTATTTCATGCGAGTGTATTTGCGTGGACGCACACACCAACACGGGGTCGCGGTTGGGCAGCGGCTAGTGCACTTGGTGGTCATGTGTTCAAATTCACATCGAGGAGACTTTTTTAAAAATTGACTTGGTGTCCGAGCCTCTTGCGGGTACTGGAAATGTCGTGGGTGTGAAGGTGGTGGGTACGGCATTAACCATCGAGTGCCTATTATCATTATGTAGCAGGCCATTTCGGCTTCCTGGCCTAGAGGTTAGCGATTTTTCTCCGTAATCTCGTGTACTCTCGTAAGTAAAGTGACGACGGTGAGAATCAGCAGTGGTTCGAATCGCGTCGGTAACTTACGGGGTATGTGAGCCGGCCGCTCAGAAAGCAATGGCAAACTACTGAGCGTAATCTTGCCAAGGAATCAACAATCAGCTGAAAGATGCTGATGTTGACAGCAATGTCCTGTGAAGGATATGCAAACATTTCTTTAGCAGGTCATTTGCAGAATGTCGCTCATACCACGATCCATCGAAATGTTTCTTCATCTCTTGCCATCTCCTGCCTCAGGCCCGAGGTGTCTGCAATGTCGTGTGTCCATCTTCATGATGGTTGTCCCTGCCTCTTCTTCCTGAAACCACCACGTTTCCTGTTGTATGAGCTGTAGCTTCACCTAAACTTTAAAAAAAAGCTCTTCCTACCCATCTTGTCATGGGAGAAAAGGCAAGTCAGCATATGTACGCAGTGAGATTGTACCTGATCAGGTACAGTCATTTAAGAACTTATTTTTACGAAAATAATATACTATTCTGTGTTCATTAATTTTTAAGGGTAAAAACACCTATAGTACCCACGCTTTCATGGTTGGTAATTAATAACCCCTGCCCCACACACACGTAAGTGCGCAGTCTTGGTTGTATAACCTACAGCTGGCTATTGTCAAGGTTGACAATATATGCGGTTGGGCGAAAATAATTGTCGTTACATATTCTATTAATACTGTTCTCTCTCTCTATCTGCTCTTCTCTCTCTCTCTCTCTCTCTCTCTCTCTCTCTCTCTCTCTCTCTCTCTCTCTCTCTCTCTCTCTCTCTCTTCTCTCCCACCCCCATCATGACTAAGAATCTCATATTGCACGATTTAGAGAATTTAAAGAGTTTAAGACCCGCAAAAGACAAGACGAACAGCCACACGTGCCAGTTTCTATACAGCTTTTGTGTTATCGTTGGCGGAAATGTATAGCATATTGTATAGTATATTAAATATGAATGAACACACTCTCTTTGTACGCACGCACACACTTATGTACACATACACAATTCTGACGCACATGCCG
Organism: Cepaea nemoralis; assembly: GCA_014155875.1. Lineage (NCBI taxonomy): Eukaryota > Metazoa > Mollusca > Gastropoda > Stylommatophora > Helicidae > Cepaea > Cepaea nemoralis. The sequence goes on along the minus strand of JACEFZ010028162.1, from coordinate 369,217 downwards.
CCACTCACTAATAACACTGTTTGTTGAAGCTGGCCTGGCTAATCCGTCTAAGGCGCCATTAAAATGCGTTGATGCCTTCCCCCAAGACAGACGCAGTTCATCCTGAGCTGATAACTGTAAGCAGGGACAGGCCGCAACATTGTCACACTTTCAGGTAGATCTAATTGTAGTGAAGCCGCGGTAGCGCCGTTGTTAGAATGCTGGCCCGGTGGTCATGGATTCCAATTCTCATAGAGATGGATTTTAAAATGTGGTCTGGCTAAGTAAACCAAATCGTCAAAACGGCAGCTGGTAAACTGGAACATAACGGTCACAGACTACCGAGACATCCTTCAGGTTATTGTGTTTATGGAACATATTGATGAGTCGGTCATAATGTTGTCAGTCTGTCATTTATGGGCGCATTTAGTCAAGATTATCGTCCCTTATTCCAGCGGAAAAATCGGTTCATGTGCCAAATATTGATACCCTTCATTTTCTCCTGTTGTCTTCCCACAGGTTAAATCATTTGACAGTCGAAAACGTTTGTGCACCATTTATAATTGAATCATATTCTCGTACTAGTATAACTTGAATTCCTCTGTACGTTTTTTTTTCTTCTGCCGAAGCAGCAATTTATTACATACTCACCAAATCAGTCATCAGTCTGGACTCCTGCCATGGAGCATGCGGCCTCCTTGGCGTTTTACGAAAGTTCTCTACCAACGAACCAGTTCATATCACTAACCATCACATTTTGCTTCATACGTCGATGTCGTTATCATACGTTCAGTAATAGTTAGTGTTAATGGGTCTGACTGAATTATTTTTCTGTAGTGATGTGTTCATGAGGTACGTAACAGTGAAAATATGTTACAGGCAATGAATGATTAACACTCATTGAATGAAAAGGGGTGAAGTAGATAACACTAGACAACAGAATAATTGAAATGCGTAGGCACTCTTGATTCAATAGCCTCACTTTTAAACGCCCGACCAGTTAGACAACCACGGAAGCGAGCAGGATACATCTCTAGTCAAGTCCAATAATCTACCAGAACCAAAAACTATAGAGTTAGTTATATTTGAGTTTCGAATCCGCATGGGAACGACATTTTTAAAATAGTAAGATTACAGGTCGCACTTACCGAAAATGGTTATTAGAACATGTCATGGGAAATGGCGTAAAGCTGATCACGGCACCCACTAATTGCCGATGAGTCTATAAATATTGGGTATAGCACCATGTATCCAATGTAGGTGAAGGCGTGTACAAGGGTCCTTTACTTTCTGTTTACATTGTATAGTGTCAAGGGAAGGGGATTCTATGACAAATACTCCCCTAGCGGTGTCCAGCTCTTGGACCTTAGTATATACAAGCCATACATGATGAAGTGATCAGATCTGTTCCTCGCCATCTTTTCTTGCTAGAATCATATGTATCACCACTATGCCAGAAGTAGAAAAACAAATAAATGTAGTTGTAACTGTAGACTGAATTCTGGATCAACTTGTTGGTAAATGAACGACAAACGGTTCTGTTGCCATGGTTCCATTATCATATTAAACAATCATAGGTAAGATAATTAATAATTGCACGTATCCTCATCCACATACATGTAAGATGTGGCCATGTCGTCGATTGAAACCGATTATCCTCACTGAATATTTGTGTGTGTGTGTGTGTGCACATCTCCTATTTACAGGACATCGCTGTCAACACCAACACTGCTGTTGTTGATGTCTTGGCAAGTTTACTTTCAGTAGTTTGCCATTGCTTTCTGAACGACCGGCTCCCATACCATCACGTTAAAACTCAGCGCAACACGGTCTGTTTTCAAACCGGTCGCAGTTGTGTTTCGAACGCAGGTAAAGCCTTTGCCACGGAGATCGACTCACTGAATATAGATGAATGATAATATCCCGATATTGTATCTTATCTTATCTCATCTGTCTGGCAGCCTGTCCGTCCGACCGTCCTCCCGCTCGCCCGCCGGCCAGTCTGTGTATCTGTCTGTCTCGTCCGTATGTACGTCCGCTTGCTTGTCTCTCTCGTGCATGATGCATTCACTCGTTGTCATTAGCAATGTTCGCTGTGTCACCGCGCGATAACTTACTGCGACGATATAATGATGTACACGTCTCAAGAAAATGTATTCTTAGAAGCTCGTTCAACACTTGGTTGCTTATCTGCTGAACAGGATGTTTGTGTAACATTCACTAGGGCAGGACGATCGTAATGTGACACTCGACGTGAAGTCATTCTAGGCCACACAGAACACAGTCAATTCAGCGGCTATCGTGTGTATGCAAGTGAGAGCAGCCTGGATAGGACTTCTTGAATATATTTGTTTACATTAGAATTGTCCTTGTATCTCTCAGAATGTTTCGATAAAATGTCTCATTGTCTCGCTCATGTGTTATCGGTGCCAAGAAGGGAGGCACAGAATAATAGCCCTGTAACCTACCATGCATGTCGTAAGTGGCGACGAAAGCTTGGTGTGAGAATTGTTGCCTTATTCCGTAGCAAACCAATCATGATCAAAATAACAATGGGTTTGGGGTGAGTTCGTTGAGAACCTGTGCTTCTTTGGGGATGAAAGCAGAAGTTTTCTGACATTCTAGACCACATTCTCAACACCAAAAGTGGAGGGGGGAAAATGATGTAGTTCTTTAAACAACCCATGTACACGAATATAAGGCAGTTTAAGAAAATGCAAGAAAAATTCTTTATAAAAATAAGATACACAACAATCATCAACACTAGTTTTCCTTCAGTATAGATTTCCCTGGGCAGTTACACATTTTACCAACGTACATTCCTGCGGCTCATTCCCTAAGACCTTTCAGCTGCATGTATCACTGGCGTTAACGCTTCTAGGCATCCCTGTATCGCTTCACTTTCAGTGCCGACTTGGGGCGACGGAACAAGAAAAGACAGGCGGTGTCAGGTCGGAAGAATACCATGGATTGTCCATGGCAGTTCTACTGTGGATTGCGAGGTGCTACTTCACCAGTAGGAAGCCATATTCTGGCACATTGTCGTGCAGCAAAATCCGAATGTGAGTTCTCTAATTTTGTGGGCGTTCCTTCTTGGTCCACCTCATAGACAATGAAAGGTATGAATTTTCATGTTATAACCGTTTTTCTTCTATTTTCTCTACATATATGTTGCGTCATCACGAACAGCATTCTGAACACGTCAGTGTTTTCATTGTTTATCGAGGTAGTTTTATGTCTCTCTCTTGGACCATTATAGATTCGGCGACACACGGAAATGCTTGGAAAAATGTGCGTGTGTGGTGCGGGGGGGGGGGGGGAGGGGGGGGGGGAGGTTGTTCTCTAGATACTGTCACACTATGTTCATTTGTAAATCACCGTTGATGGCTTTCTCAAGCAAAACACAACTTGGCATTTATAGGTGTTCTTCCTACACCTTCAGACGTCAGTATAAGTACATGCAAAGAAAGCAGTAGTCAACTTGAGCTTGCTGACATCTCCATAGAGTTTGTTCTCATATGGAGCGAATGTAGGATAAAATAGTTGTTCAATCAAGCGCATTTCCAACTCTAACTATGATATGTGCATAACCACAAACCACTCTCACTTCTTTTCGACAGTAAGTGAGAAGGATAGCCCCTCCCCCCCCCCCCCCCCCCCCCCAGGGCAACCTCCTCGGATGTGTGAGCATCATCGGTGTTGTTTGATCAATATATTATCGTACAGCTTTTATTCTCAAAACAGAATCATTCAGGCTCGACTATTCCCGAAACTTTCTAAACTACCTCGTATTTTGAACGTTCAATATGGTTATGTCAGTTCAGTTTCAAAAATCATTTAGAACTGAATACGTGAATATCTATTCAAATATCACAGACATTTCACATCTAAATACTTGGATATTTAGTCAAATAACAGACATTTCACATCTGTTATGTAGTATAAGGGGCGTTCATTTGAAATCCGTTCGTGTCGCACCGCGCGTAATTGCGTACGTTGAACATGATCATGTCATAGTCATGTGATAAGTACTGACCAATGAATAAAAGAGCACGTGCTTATCGTCCCCTGATGCATATGTTCTGTTTTCTGACCATTGAAAAAATGGCCGGGTTGATCTAAAATCCGTCCAAAGAAGCTCAAAGAGCGGTGATTCAGTTTCTTTCATTTGAAGGATGTCGACCAGTGAACAGTCATCGAAGAATGCAGGCAGCGTATGGTAACAAATGTGTCTCGAAAACAACAGTGACAGATTGGGCACGAATGTTTCGGAAAGCACGTCAGTTCACGACAGATCTTCCACGGCCGGGTCCATCGTTTATTGTTGCAACAGAAGAAAAAAAAAATGTTTTGCGTATCCTTTACAGGACATCGCTGTCAACATCAGCATCTTTCAGCTGATTGTTGATTTCTTGGCAAGATTACGTTCAGTAGTTTGCCATTGCTTTCTGAGCGGCCGGCTCATTTATCCAGGAAGTTACCAGCGCGGGTAGAACCGTTCCAATTCTCACGCGCTGCAAGACCCTGCATGGATAAACGGGATTACGGAGAAAGTCGTGTAACCCCTCAGCCAGAGAGACCGGCAACAGGAGAAACCATCGCCAAAAAATTGATGCAGCAGTACAGATGAACCGGTGTGGAAGCATACGTTCGCTTGTGAAAGAATTTGATGTGTCAATTGGGACAATTCAAAAGGTCGTTCGCAAGAACCTGCAATATCGGAAGGTGTGTTCACGGTGGGTACCACGTATGTTGACTGACCACCAAAAAGAGGAACCACTTGCTGCGTTACAGAGTAGAGGGTGATGCATTTCTCTTCCGCTTAGTGGCGTACGATTAATCATGGTGTCATCACTTTGAGCCGAGCAGCAAAAGAGAGAGCATGCAATAGAAGAATGCTGGATCACCAAAAGCCAAGAAATTCAAGTTGCAGGTTTCTGATGGTAAGGTTGTGCTGGGCGCATTTTTTTTTTTGACCATGAAGGGCTATTGTTGGTCGACTTTAAAGAACCTTGTGTCAACATCAACTCTACCCACTACTTGCAAACACTAGAGAAGCTGCGAAAAAGCCATCAAGAATAAACGACCAGGCATGCTTTCTTGTGGTGTGATTTTGTTGCATGTCGCAAAGGTGATGCAGGAAGCATTAGCAAGGAAGAAGTGGGAAATTCTGCAACATCCAGCCTATAGTCCTGATTTGTCTCCATGTGATTTTCATTTGTTCGGACCTCTAAAAAAGCTCTCAAGGGGCAACGATTTCACACAGATGCAGACGTAATGAACGCGGTAAACACTTGGTTCAGTGAGCAACCACAATCTTTTTTTGCGGACGGCATTCACCGCCTACCTAAGCAATGGGATGCTTGCCTGAATGCCTATGGCGACTTCTTCTGACCAACCCATGGTGCATAATTCATTCAAAATGAATGCTTTGTTTAATTCTACCACACCTGTTAATGTTTCTTTCATGCTTTTGTAATAAAGCCATTGGAACGGGTTTCAAATGAACGTCCCTAATATTAAAAACAAAGTAATTTTTCAAATTTGCTTATGGTTGACTTAGTGTGGCTTACTTTTAAAGACAATATTTACTTATTTACAAAGACATGTACTTATTTACAAGGACAATAATCTGGATTCAGTCCATTTCAGTGGCATATTATTATTTTCCCCCGATCATTACGTCACTGGGATCGACTCAACCTCATAAAATAGGGCCTGATAATTTTGAGAATTGTCTTGAAAAGAAAGCTGACTAGGAAGGAAATTGTCACCCAACTTAATTCTGAAGTGACTTGCAATGCGTGATGGCCCAACATTTCACACCCCAGCTTCAGTTTCTGTCATCGGGCACCTTCAACTTAGTTTGAGATCATGTCTGGGCGGGTACAGTTAGAATAAACACTGGTCTAATTTGACTAAGCTGTCGGTCAATACTAGAAAGGCAGTCGGAAATGGTGGTTTGTCTGCTCACTTACCAAATACATCGGCTTACTAACAGTGGTTCCGAGTTCACTTTTCAATAGTTGCAAGATTGGGTTTTTCCTTTGCCAGTGCCTCCTGTATGAATAAAAACATATTGTGTTTGTGAATGCGCGGGGTGATTGAGTATTTCTCAGATCGTAAGTCTTGAACAGGACTTGCATCTATCAAAGTGAGGTTGCTGTTGGGACTTTTCTCCTGACCCGGTACCATAGAACTGTCTTCAAGATGACGGCGTTGCAGAGCTCTATTTCTCCCTCTCCAATCTCAGAAACCAGTGGCGTGTCAATATCGACACTGGCACTTCACTATCTGTGGAGAAGCATATATAAGGCTGGGACCAGTCATGATTCAGCACGGCACACGGTGACTGGTGGAATTATGCTAGTTTAGTGGACGGATCAACATCATGGCACACGGGTGTAACCCAATAAGTGCTCCGTTCTGCTCCTAACTCAAACCTGAAATACTTTGGGTAGATTTTTAACTGGAAAGTTTGCCGGGCAGCGCCATTAGGCTACTCTTTTTCAATATCCAACTGCCAAGGAATTTGTTACGTCCGCAACAATACACACAGCGTCCGATCACACTACCCAGAGACCAGGGAAAATTTTGTTACTAATCCACGTGAAAAAAATCCCGGCCGTCACCGGGGCTTGAACCCGGGACCTCAAGCACTCGAGGCGACACCATATCTCGAGACCACTCAGCCCCTTGGAATTATGCCTTGCGTGGTAATGATTCCTCTGCGGGTTTTAAGTATTTCATTGTCAACAGACTTGAACCCAGTACTACTAGGAAAACCTAACCACATACAATAGCTGCTGCGTGGCTTATGGCAAAGAGAAGTGGGGAGCAAGGACGCCTGTCAGTTTCCTTTATCAGCTACTAGCTGACCCGGCCCGGCTTCGCCCAGCTCCTGGCGGGGAGCATCTAATTTAATTCGTATTCGGCCTCTGAGCCCGTTCCCAAAAAAGACGACTCGCCCCGGCTTCGCCCAGCCCCTGATGGGGAGCGTCTCATTTAACTCATATTCGGCCCCTGCTCCCGTTCCCGTTCCCCCAAAAAAGACGACCCGGCACTTCTTCGCCCAGTCCCTGGTGGGGAGCGTCTCATTTAATTCATATTAGTAGTCATATAAGCTCCCGTTCCCGTTCTCGGAAATATTCGGCCCCTGCTCCCGTTCCCGTTCCCAAAACAGACGACCCGGCCCGGCTTCGTCCAGTCCCTGGTGGGGAGCGTCTCATTTAATTCATATTAGTAGTCATTTAAGCTCCCGTTCCCGTTCCCGGAAATATGGCTAACAGATTGGAAGAGAACAATCTTCATCCCAATAACTAAATAGAGCAATCTGAAACTCAATCAAGCAATCATGTGCCATGCCGGAAAGCGTGGGCGGTCATGACTCGCCATTTCACTCGATCACCAGAGTCGTGGATCAGCTCAGTGTTCCTGTCTTATCCATGCCATGTGGCCAAGCCATCCATATATTTTCCTCTCGGTCTTCCTCTTGGTCTGTTCCCTTCGATCTTGCCAGCTGTCATTAAGTTCTACAGTCCATTTCTTCTCATAACATGTCCAAAACATTTTGACTCTCTACGTCTAATTTCTCTGAAACTACTGAACGTAAACTTACCAAGATATCATGAAAACCCAATAAATGCTGGGATGACTGTATAGATGTCGAAGAGAAATAAAAAGATGAGTTAGAAAATTTTCATGTATTTAAAATAGGTGTATTATTTTTTATGAAAACTTTAAAAATGCCTTAAAGATTTTATCATTATATATTATAACGCATATGCCTGTAAATAACTGTAGACAAACATTTATAAAGCTTTGATAACAATGCAACAATTATATATAAAATATATAGCAATGCTACTAAAAGTCATGTCCCTTGATGTATCTTTTCTTAAGTTAAGTCCCCTCGCTACATATAAATTATAATGCAATAACAAAATTTAATTTTATTACGTAAATAGCTGTTTGTAAACTAACAAACTTTGACAGTTGGCTGCACGGGAATGATAAGAACACGTGTAGAAAATTTCATCTCAATCGGATGGCCGTTCGCGAACGCATCAATAGCATATGGACAGACAGACATTGCATTATATATATATATATATAGATGACCTTATGTATATGACACATCATGAAACATTGAAATCTAGATATGAATAGAATGACATTAACCACGAGAATAATGACATGTTTTTGTGTGTATTCAACACTGCTGTATGCTGCAGAAGCCGGGGCAAGGAACATAGAATTAGAAAGCTTTATAGAGGTTCGAGATATATGAATATACAGAATAATATGTCACATTTCATCGAAACAAAAGCAAACAGATATAGACCCAGTAGGGAAGCTGGAAATCTACAAGAGCTAGTGGAAGTAATAAAAAGTAACATGTCAGATATTTTGGCCATATTAAAAGAAATAACATTTAAAAAAAAATTAAACAGACACTAGAGGTAAAAGCCTAGAGCTGACGAGCAGCCGATAGACAACAATACGAGTGGGCGGATCGAATCAGGATATAGCCAACACCAGTCTGTTACTTTGTATTCTCAAAGGGAGTGAAGCCGTTTAGAATGTCCAGTACAGCCAAACTTCATTGTGCTGTCTTTACTTGATTGATTAAGTGTAAATGAAGGCCCAGCCTCTGCTGTAGTATCAGCATTAGCCATAAATAACATTGACGTGACCATCCTCTTCTTCTTCTTTCCTGTTTCGAAGGGGAGTACGTCACATCTGGTTATACACCTCAAAGGTCAGTGTGACCGTCTTCGGTCTGCATTTGTATCAGGTCTCTGCCTGTAGACAGATTCCATTCACGGTGACTTTCTCGTGTGTTCTAGGGAAGTAATCGTATTTGAACGAAACATGAAGATGCAATGAATAAAGCAACGTATAATTTAACAGTCATTTTGATATTGTAGTTTGCAAACTCTGCTACCTATACATTGATTCTGGGCTCCATACTTATAGTTTTGTATTCAGTTTCTTCAAACCAGTATTATCAAAAATGGACACCACAAATCTTGGAAAGATTATGTGGCCGGTGTCGTTCTGCTCATATAACACAATTGTTTAACGTTTAACGCATTGCACGGTTCTTTTCAGGACGTTGCAATCAACCCCAGGTTGATTTTCTAGGCAATTTTGCGTTCACTAGTTTGCCATTGCTTTCTGAACAAGGAATCAGCGTTTAAGTCCAACTTAATGCTGGTTTAGGAAAGTAACCCCTACCAGCGCACCGGACGTTTAAGAACGAGAGCTCATATCGTTTCGGCCACGTCGACTTTGGAAATAGGGTCCTGACAATATTGACCTGTCACATTCGGTGAATACTCCTAACCGGGCCTTGGGAACGGAACAACAATGGCCGTCGTTTGTTTACACTTACGTGCAATCAGTTTAGATTAGCGTGTAATGGCGTGTGGACGAGCTGACTTTTACTTTACAAGTGTTGATTAGACAGCTTTATAAGGGCAGTCACAAGCGATAGAATGTACGGCTTGGTTAAAACACTTGCGTTCCAAACGAAAACAAAATCAAATGGAAACTAATAAAATTGTAAAGACGTGTTAAAGTTTGCGCGCGCGCGCACACACGAGTCTAGTTGATGAGTACAACGTGCACACAAGTAGGTTCGATGTCATTGAGCAAACTACTTACTTTACACCCCCCCCCCCCCTTTCCACAGACGCACACGCTCTCTCTCTCTCTCACACACACACACACTCTCTAACACACACACTCTCTCTCTCTCTCTCACACACTCCCTCTCTCTCTCTCTCTCACCTCTCTCACACACACACACGCGCGCGCGCGCTTGTCTATCCATTCTTGGTTTTTCCTGACTGTAGGGCCATATTTTTCTTTTGCTTGCATGCCTACCCGTCTAATCAGCATGCTGGCATGCCTTATCTTTAAACCTCTGTGGTGAAATGCCGCGAGAAAATGGTCTTCTTTCATGGGCCAACCTGTGTATTTAATGTGTATTTAATGTCGCAGCTCCAACCTTTACTTTGCTGTACTTTGTTGTCGCCCTCTTGCATTGAGTCCCGAGTGTTTTGTGAACAGCTGTTGGCAGACGAAGACATATCTTTACATTTTACATATACTGTGTTCACACCACACAAACACACCATAAGGATGTGCAATGACACTGTTATTGATTTTATTGTTGCTGCTTCTGAGGTCGTCGTTGTTGTTCTACCATTGTAGTGTAGGCCTCAATTAACTCCTGCCAAGTGGACTCGTTCATGATTGGTTGGATTTTGCAGCTAAAGTTTTCTGTGGGTTCAGGTAGCCAGTCTCAGTCTACCCTCAATAGTTGTCTTTTACCACATGCACTATAGGTTACAATGTTACTGTTTATTGTTTTATTCTGTTACTGGTCCCAGTAATACAGAGGCTGTGTACAAGGATGCTTCACACGAAAACCTCAGAAGTGTGATATAAATTACAGTAATCATGCCATTGTTTTGTAACCTGTCAATATTGTTGTTAAGGATATCAATAGTGTTAGGCACGTGACATCACGGTGGAGACGAACACATTGACGTCATAAGGGCAGTTTAAAGATGACCACCCCAGTTTTGATATCGTGATCGGTTTTTTTTTTAAAATAAAAAAAAATAGTGATGGAGTGAAACCTATAGAAATTCATTGGTGAATGAAGGTCCAGTATGGTGAGGCTTGCCTGTCAGTCCAGCAAGTGTATGAGTTGAGTAGGAAGTTTCAAAACGGCGTGACTGCTTATCGGCGCTGGAGAACTTGCATTGAACGCAGTGGTGACTACATCGAAAATTGATACATTTGTTCTTTACTTTTTCACAGTGGGGCAGCCATCTTTAAACTTCACCGTGTTCGCCTGTACCGTGATGTCACATACTAATACTCTTGACATTCTTAAAAATATTGACCGGTTACAAGGCATGGTTACTGTAATTTCTATCACACTTTTAAGGTTTTAGTTTCAAGCCCCCTCGTATAATAATATATTTTAAATAATAAAATAATAAAAGTACTACAACATAATAATAATATAATAATAATAGTACTGTAATAAAATAATAATAATAATATAATAAACTAATGTAGCAGTAATAATAACATGATAAAATAATAATAGTAATAATAATTCAAAATAAAACTATATAATATATTCATTTACGATACTTGGCATGGTTACACCCTACTCTCTCTTCGCCGCTGTCAATTTCCAATACCGGTCTTGCACACCACGCTGATGCCTGAACTTGGAGAGGGGAATGATAGCTCTATAAAGCTGTCCCCGTGGGATGGTAGTTTGGTACTGGGTGGGGAGAATGGTCTCTCTACACCACACTCACTCCGACAGATAGCTGCCCCTTATCAGAGTTCGATGACGTCAACACCAATGTCTGGGACTTAAAAAACGCATTGTCTTCCGGGGGATTCGCCAGCAACTACGGCGGTTCATTGCCTCCGTCTTATTTATGAGTCTGTGGGGACTTATTCTGTTCGCTCTCTAGATTTTACGGCATTGGACTCCCTTGTGTGGGATTCCAAGTAAACAAACTATTCTGTCAGCGATGAAGTGTTCTGAAGAACGTAAAGCAGATGTCTTGACAATTGTAAAAAGCTCCACGTCACGCACAGGTGTCAGGATGTTAAGTGTTGAATGAGTTAATTATTCTCTTCGTTCTGTAAGAAGATCAACAACATGACCATCACATCTGAAATGTGTGTATGTATGCGCGCACGTGTTATTGTAAACAAACTCCGCTAACCTAAACTGAGTCTGCCCTTAAGAATAACCAAAGGCGGCCATTATTGTTCCGTACGCAAAATACTGCTAAGGCTAAGAGTAATCAATGGCATATTATTGACCGTACGACTATTGTCTGCTTGCCGTTGTTGTTGTTGTTGTTGTTGTTGTTGTTGTAACATCACCAGAGAAAGTGAATTGAATTGAATTAAACTTTATTTTAAAAGGGTTACACATTGGGCATGTAGGCCCGTCTTACATTCGGCCTTTCCAATCACTCATCTTTTGTTCATCAACAGTGTACGATACATTCACATAGGAAAACAAAACATTGTCAAATGAATGTTGTAAGCATAAACAGTGCATATTATCATGTAATGTGGCACATCCCCCCTCCAGCACAGACATCCCGCACCAACCCACACACATCCTCACCCACTCACACATAACCCACCCATACCCACCCACCACACATCCCCCACCCACCACACATCCCCCAACCACCACACATCCCCACCCACCACACATCTCTCCACCCACTCACACATCCCATCACCAACCCAGTCATCTGGCACCCACCCACACAAATCCCTCACACACATCATCACTCACACACAACTCCCCACTCACACATAACCTAACCCACACAAACTCGCCCACACACACATGCACCACCCACCCACACACCCCTAATCACACACACATACCCCTCCCATACACACACATCCCGCCCCAACCCACACATACACATCCCTCACCCACTCACACATCACCCACCCATATCCACACATCTTCCCATCCACACACACATCCTCGCACATACATTTTCCCACCCACACATTTCACATCCACCCACACACCCCACCAACCACATATACATCCCCACCCACACTCATCTCCCACGCATACACACATCCCCCACTCCCCCTACACACGTCCCAGCACACACACCAACAGACACATCCCCCACCTACCAACACCCACAAATACCACTACCCACCAACACCCACACACACCACTACCCACTAACACTCACACAAACACACCAACCCAAACACACATCCCCTCCCACATATCCCTCACCCACCCACATATTCCCCACCCACACACGCCCCATCCATACACACATCTCTCCACCCACTCATACACCTCCCCACCCACCCACTCACACATCCCCCACCTTACACACACATGCCCCACCCGCACACATATCCCCGCACACACATCCTCCACTCACACACATCCTCCACTCACACACATCCTCCACGCACACACATCCTCCACTCACACACACTTCTCCCACACTCCCACACACATCTCCCACACTCCCACACACATCTCCCACCACACACTTTTCTCTCACCCACACACACATCTCTCACCCCATACAACCTTCCCCATCCATATATACATCAGCCACACCCATCCCCAATCCATACACATCCCCCACACACCCCTACACATATCCCCACACACCCATCCACATACCCCCACCCACACACCCACTCATACACACATCTCTCACCCACACACACACACACACACATCCCCACCCAGACACATCCCTCATCCACACACATATTCCCCCACCCATCCACACAATTCCCCACCCACCCACACCTCCTCCACCCACCACACTTTCTTCACCCACCCACCCACACATCTACAACCCATCACAAAAATGTAAAACAATGGAGAGCAAATTATGCACATACATTGTGTAATGTAAAAAAATATTGATGCTATTCAATACGTTGATTCCTAAAATTGACATAAACATGATGGAATAAGCAGTGCACAACTATTGGTCATGCGTCGAAGTACACTTGTTCCTGCAGCGAGGCGCTGTTATTACTTGGAGGTGACAGGTTCGAATCCCGGTCGGTAACTATAGCTTTAAAATTTTATGTTGTCAGTGCATCCTCTAGTCTCTACTTCCTTCTTCTCCTTCTGTGAGCGCCAAACAATACTATGTGTGTTTATTTATGTAACTATCTCAGCGGCCTCAACGGGTTCCCCAATTGATTTCCTGTGCAATTTATTAAAAGAAAGGCAATATGAGAGAATGCGAAGCATACAAGGGTACATCGCCGTTGAAACATGTACGCAAACTATTGGAACAAAGAGCAAGACTCATAGTCGAACAACAGTTAAGCAAAGTACAAATTCGTTTCAGGAAAGGTAAAAGTTGCACTGAAGCATTATTCACACTAAGACAAATATGTGGAAAAACAATCGAATACAGTGACCAACTGAATACTGTTTGAAACGGCTTTTGACAGAGTAGATATAAATTATAGACCATCCTTGAAAACTACGGTAACAAGGACACTTACTAGAAAAAGATCATAGCCATGAACCACTCGAGCCAAAGTATAGTAAAAAACATTTGGTGCTAAGCTTACAATGTTTTGACTTCACAAGTTTCCTAGAAATCCCGTTTGTATATTTATTGTAATATCTATCGGTTTCCATATCTTTGTCTACCTAAACAGGCGTGAATGAGCCTACTGACGTGATGTTTCACGAAGGGTTGTTATTTGATTAGTTTAATCTTTACATTTGTAAAGTTATCTCTATCATTTCTTTGTCCAGTCCTGCAACTGTTGTATTTGTATTATATGCGCAGTTGTATTTTCGGCACTCCCATCTCTGACATCATTGACTGGCGTACCGTATTGATTTTCTAATCTGTGCTCTCTTATGCGTCTTTTTGGTCATCTTTTCTCCGAATCTTTGACAAGTTCTGGTTGCTGTCTCCATGTTATTCTTTTCTTGTGGATTTTTATACAAGCACTTTTGTGAATGCTTAGTCGAGCATTCGTTCTGTCCGTACCAACTTTCTAGCACCTACGTGGTTATTACTTTGACTAGAATCTTCTCTCTCTCTCTCTCTCTCTCTCTCTCTCTCTCTCTCTCTCTCTCTGTCTGTCTGTCTGTCTGTCTGTCTGTCTGTCTCTCTCTCTCTCTCTCTCTCTCTCTCTCTCTCTCTCTCTCTCTCTCTCTCTCTCTCTCTCTCTCTCTCATACACACATTAATAGTGGAAAATACATCCCGGTGCCACTGGGGATAAGGTGTTGTATCCAAACATCACTATGCCCCAAATGCCACTAGAGAAAAATGTCAATGTAAGAAGTTGATTTGTGAGAAAGGAACAAGAATAACTGGCGAACAGACCTTGGCATAAGTGGTCTTTGCATTTGAGATTTTTGGTTTTAGACGAATAATTACTATAACAACTAGATAGACTTAACATTTCTAGAGAGAGTGTGAAATCAGCGCAATTAGAAATGAAATTAAGTTAATCACAAACCAATAAAGTGAAGCCTTATAGTGCATGGGCAACAACTGAAGACAAATCATAAGTTTAAGTACCTAGAATTATAGTAAATAATGTGGGAGCAAGAGTAAGAACTGATCAAATAAACCGAATTCAGCGCCAAGCAACAAATAATTGGGGAAGATAAGAACATAACATCGACAGTTGCCTAGGTTGTGTGTGCATTATGTGGGTTCGTGTTTGCGTAGACGCAAGTCCAAAGGAGACAGACACCAGAAATGGATTTGAGAAAATTAAAAGTTGTCGCATGACAGACACTCTCGTAACAATGTGAAGTATTAAGCCTTCGCATATTCTAGATCATGCTATTATTAAGTCGGGTGTCCAGTTGCCCTCAACGTTGCCTTTCCTTCTCAGACAAGTCTCCGAGAAAATTTGGAAATTATCCGGTACCCATTTTATGATGTCGGCCCGACCCACAGAGCCGTACCGTAATAATAGAATCCTACCACAGCTGGGGATGATCCCAGGACCACTGTTTTAGTAAACAGGTTAACCACCACTGCTTGAGAGAATTAGCTGCTGCTGAATATGTGGTCGAGATAGAAGATGTGTGTGTGTGTTTTAAATAATATAGTAACCGAAATAACTTATGGTTCTGTCTCTGTGATGTGTAAATATGCTTTAACTTTTTGCCCTTTGTTCTGATGATATCGAATTTTATTGACTGTTTCTTGTAGTGATTAATTTACGTGTACTTATTTACTGTCTCTTTGAGTATATCTTTTATTATAAACAGTAAATAGTAATAAAATTGAATTCAGCAGTTCCAAAGAAGCCTCAAGTGGAGTAAACAATAAAACAGAAATGACTAATCCTAAGGGTAAAGAAGTTCAGAAAATAATTGAAATGTCGTTTCAAGTAGTTTGGCCAAAGCAGGAACAAACTGCAGAGGGGGAAAAAAAGCTGTCAAGCGGCGGCCCCCCCCCCCCCCCCCCCCCCCCCCCCCAAAAAAAAAAAAAGAAGAAAAAAAAAACTCCTCACCATTTTAGAAATCTCATCTCATCATCTCATCATGTTCCTCTTGTACCTTGCGGTGTCGAGGTGAAATATAAACTTCGTGAGAGTGCCCGGTTATGGGCTTCGTGTATCGACATTCTCATGGATTCTGTTATTCCCTCCGTCCAACGTTTACGTGGTCGGCCTCTTCCTCTGTTTCCATCTGGTCTGTACATCATTGCTTGTTGTGGCATGCTGTTGACTGGTAGCCTACTTGCATGGCCAAACCATTTGACTTGCTGCTTTCTAATAAAATCAAGAGCAGCTTTAACCCCCACTTTAGTCCTGATTTCTTCATTTCTGATCTTATCTCTTCTTGATACGTTGAGTATTCTTCTCAGGAACCTCATTTCTGTTGTTGTGATTTTTCTTTTCTCTTTTTCTGTCATTGTCCAGGTTTGGCATTGGTAGCACAGAGTTGGTAGGAAGATTGTGTTGTAAAGTGCTTTCTTAGTAGTTATTGATATATGTTTGTTCTTTAGTATTGGTGCCATTTGTCCAATGAGTTGATTTGCCTTATTGCACCTATTTTCGATCTCGTCTTCTGATCTGCCATTTGATGATATTATACTTCCTAGGTACTTGAAGCTCTTTACTTGTTTCAAGGGATGTTCGTTTAGGTGAATTGTTGCTGTTTGTCGATAGCCGTTTGGGTCAGTCCGTTTATACTTCTTAGTTTTTCTACGAGCAGTATGAAGATCCCCTGCCGGCTTGCTAGGCCAGTCGCAGGTTTAGGACACTAATCTGACCACAGGGAGTCCATCCCCTAGAAATCTAACCAACAAAATTAGGCATAGTTGCATTCATTTATTCTTCTCTCTCCAACCTCATATTTTGTCTTCCACGTGTGCCCCCGTGACTTATTCTTGTCTTTAATACAGCAACCTCACTACTTCATCACTTTCATTCTCCTTTTTGCGCATTTTCATTTTGTCACTTATTTTGTTGATGACAAAATCATCTGATCTCTCTTACCTCTATAATCTGCTCTTTAAAAAGCTCAAGCAATAATGTGCGAAAGGATTTCATGCAGGGGAGGAGGGTGAGCTGTTACAGGTGTCATTATCGTTTCCACATTTCGTAATTTACAGCTTCATACAGCTTGTGCCATTTTCTTTTGTTTGCATGTCGTCACGTTGAGTTTTTTTTTTTTGCACTCGCTCGCTTTGAACTCAAGCGTAGTCCATACACAATAGTTATAGTATTGTTTCCCTATTAACAGTGTCCCTCTGCCATCAGGCGAACCTACTTCGACTTCAGAGGTACTTGTAATTTACGTCCCCAAGTCAGGGAGACAGGTCAGCATTTTAGTCCCGCTGTCCGGTGTGGGGTTGAACCGCTTACCTCGGCATCAGCACACCGGATGGTTAAGAACAGCGTTCTTACCCATTGGCCATGCGGACCTGCTGTTGAGTCTGTTCAATTTCGGTATCTTTATGACATTGTTTGGTGGAAGGGACCTTTTTGTGAACAGAGAAAAATCCGCGTTCATGTATCGCACGATGCAAGCTCATTGTCACTTGGAAATCGTAGATAGGAGGACCAAATTGGCCGATGTTCCAGATTTATACAAATAAATATCCACCGGTAGTATCTATTGATAGCAGCTTAGTAGAGTTGGTGGACACTGACAAGTAGTGCTGTTGCTATTGGAGATATCACGATGGTAAGCGCAGTAGCTAGAAGAAGGCTTGCCTTGCCTGCCGGCCCGGTAATTTGTTCATATACTTATTAAGGCGGTTTTTTTCTTTCAAGTTCCCAGGCCGACCCAGCCTGGAATAGGTACCAGGAAATGCACTGGCAAATAAAGGCAGTAAAAGGTCATTTACTGTTTCAGCTTACACCATGGTACTCCTACGGTCTTTGAATGGGTTAAGGCTTTGTTTCTGTTTTATTTTTGGAAACATGTTTATGAAAAATATACAGCAAGAGACGTTTAATTTGGGGAAAAGTGGACGGGAAGGGGGGGGGGGGGGCGGGGGGTTGGAAGTGAGCAGTGGCATGTGTAGCTGACGTGTCCACTCGGTTTCTTTGTCAGGAAACAGGAAAAACTATTATTTACTAAACATATTTAGCAATAAAAGCGCAACAGTAATGTATAACATCTATGTGCGGAAGAAAAAGAATACATAACCCGTACCTTCGTTTAAGGAGCGGCGGTCGTTCAGCGGCTAGACGCTTGCCTGCCGTACCGATGGTCTTTGGTTCGATCCGCATCAGGGCGGTTTGGAATTGTAAAAACTGACCTGTGCACCCAGGCCGATCCAGCCTAACATGAGTAGCAGGAAATGTCTTGGGAGTCGAGAGATACTCCACATAACATTTGGATCAATCTTTAGCTGAAGCGTAACTCCGCCGGAGGGCAAGGCCTGTGTACATGTAGCAGGTAAGACAATCCTAAATGAAAACAATGAGTGGCGCTTGCCTGGACAGGCAGCCCTTATATTATATACATTCTCGCGGCATTCACCATTAAGTAGAAGTGGACCCTTTTTCACGCCATGTGGCGTATTGGGTATCATACTAAAAAAAAAAATGTAAAAGTGTCCTTAACAGGATGCTGCTATTTATTCGCTTGTGTGTTATTTACTAGGCAGTTTTATGTTCAGTAGCTTGTCATTGCTTTCCGAACTACCAACGCTCGTATCATCGAAATCAACGTCAAGCGATCTACTTCAAATACGCTTGCAGCGGATTTCGAACCCACGACTCGGTATGTCAATGGATTCTGAAACCGCACTACCTAACCCATAAACCACGGACGCCGTATGGTGTGAGCTCTATATTTATACAGACGACTGGGCACTCTAAGGCAGTGCTTCCCAAAGTGGTGGTCCGCGGACCGGTGCCGGTCCGCGAGCCCTTCTTTGCCGGTCCGCAACGTTTGTTGAAAAAAAGTAAGAAACAAGTCAAATATTTTCTCCTTTGAGGATTGTTTAGAAGTTTTTAAAAACAAGATTGTCCTTTTCTCAAAACACGATATCCGCACCGTTTTTATAGTGATTTAATTTTAAAATAAATTGAGCCTGCAGCCGTATAGCCCAAGGAGTATTTATTTTTAAGGAGAAGCGAATCATTGGTTCAATGGGAAAGTTAAAAATAGTAACCAGCTGAGACCGATACTAAAAGCCGGCCCGGTCGACGACACTTGTTTGCTGACGACGTGCGTTTCTTTTGTTTCCTATGTGACGAAAAGTGAGAAAGATGCACATTATAATTTGCGGATTGTCATAAGATGCAGAACATACGTGATTTTCGTTGTACGATTAGAATGCGTTTTGCCATCGTCTGTGCGAGTGAGGTGTTAGATACATCTGCAAAGTATTTTTCATTACAGCTGGACGAAAGCACGGACGTTGCTAACTTAGCGATTCTGATGGTGTATGTGAGATATCGATACAAAGACAACTTGAAAGAAGAGTATTTCTTTTTCGTCAATGATCATTATTAAGACAAAATACAGAAACAGTATGGAAATTTGTTCTCCTTTGCGGGTAGCGTTGTCTACAATCGAGCCACGATTTGATAAGATTGTAAATAAAAAATAGGCCTATCCCTCGCATTAAATAGTCACTGTTACTGTTAGCATTAAATCATTTTTATTATAACACACTGTAATTTAGTCAGCTTGTTTAAAATCTGTTTGTTTAAAAATTTGGTATCGTTTTCCAAGATATATTTTATTTTTATTTTATATTGGTGTTCATTGCTGTCGGTCTATACGAGTATATACATCTTTACAAGAAGACCTAAATGTAGTTTTGACATTTGAAAAATTGTTAGATTTGTAAATCTCTACAATAAAATTTTTACTCATGAAAATGGGACCACCATTAAATAAATCACCGTCATCCAATAATATGGAGCAGTATTTAGCGCACCGGGACAACACCCACAATTACGTTAAATCTTATATTTATATTAAAATGGATATTGAGGTTATGTAACATTCCAGATTACAAGGAGGAAATTTTAAACAAGCACTGGTCCCTGGTGCAAAAGGAAAATTTTATGTCGGTCCGCGAAAGTGAAAAGTTTGGGAAGCACTGCTCTAAAGGTAATGCGGCAAGTGTCACACCGGTGGCTTTTACTTCCTAAGACACTTCCTAGTATAGATTTTAGAATGGGTCGACCTATGTGCCGAGAATTTAGAATGGGTCGACCTATGTGCCGAGATTTTAGAATGGGTCGACCTATGTGCCGAGATTTTAGAATGTGTCGACCTATGTGCCGAGATTTTAGAGGGAAAAAAATCACCGCCTGGAGGGGGATTCCACAGGCTTGTCCATGGGACACATTTTTCAGTCCCATTCCCATCCCATCCGACGGTAATTTTGCCTGTCTCATCCCATGGGATTCCCATGATAATGCTAATTTGGAATCAATCAATCAATCATGTGCCATGCCGGAAAGCGTGGGCGGTCATGACTCGCCATTTCACTCGATCACCAGTGTCGTGGATCAGCTCAGTGTTCCTGTCTCGTCCATGCCATGTGGCCAAGCCATCCAGGTATTTTCCTCTCGGTCTGCCTCTTGGTCTGTTTCCTTCGATCTTGCCAGTTGTCACCAAGTTCTCCAATCCATTTCTTCTCATAACATGTCCAAAAAATTTTGACTGTCTACGTCTAATCTCTCTAATCAGTTTACGATGTTCATTTGTCTCCTGTAGTACTTGGTCATTGGTTTCTGTCTATCCATGGTATTCTTTGCATTCTCCTCAGAAACCACATTTCTGCAGCCATCAGATGTTTTTCAGCTTGACTGCCCATTGTCCAAGTTTCACATCCATACAAAAGAACAGGCTCTATGTATCCCCTCAACACTCTTTTTCTCGTTTCAATTGACATCATTTTATTGGTCAGAATGTTTTTCATCTTGCTAAAGGCTACTTTCGCCATGGTGATTCTTGTTCTAATTTCTTCAAGGCATCTCCCATCAGATGTTATGACTGTTCCAAGATAATTGTACCGATTCACTTGTTGAAGAATATTTCCATTTACTTGTATATTACATTGTGGCACTTCTTCCTTCCTAGTGACGACCATAACCTGAGTCTTTTTACAATTTAATTCTAACCCCAGTTGCTCACTGTGTACAACAACCGCATCTACTAATTGTTGCAGGTCCTGCGCATTGTCTGCAATTAATACTGTATCATCTGCATATCTAATGTTATTGATGTTTCGTCTACCAATGCTGATTCCATTTATATCCTCTACATTTCTAAAAATATTTTCACTGTATAGGGAAAAAAGATCTGGAGACATAACACATCCCTGCCTAACACCTCTTTTAATTGGCTGATACTGTCCCACAGTTCAAATAAAATTATGAAATTTATGAAAGTTTAGGATTAGTGTCTACTAAATAGGACTACATGTACAAAGAGACATGCAAAACAACAGAATTTATTAATTTTAATATTCAAGAGTATTTTATTAAAACAAAGTTTAATCTAAATATGACAATTCAGTGACAATCTGACACTCTCACCCTGTTTCTGAGTCACTTTGCTCATTCAGCACATTATCAATTTCCTGCTGATCGACTGTTTCTAATAATTCAGTTAATCCAGGTAATACCTGAACCATTTCCACAATTTTCATCTTACATGCAAATCTGATATACTCAGATACTCAGGGTTTATAACGAGAGCTGGTAACATCTGTTTTCGTAATTTACTCAACAACAATCCAGCTGCACTAAATAAGCGCTCTACTGCCGCTGAGGACACAGGTATGGCCGAAACAATTTTTGTACTTGCTGTTAGCAGTGGAAACCTATGTTCATTTTCCCAATAATTTAATGGTTGTGAAGTTGGTTGCCATAATTTTTGAAATATGGTGACTTCATCCTCAAGGGATTTGTTTCTGGGGTCATCAAACTAAGTGTTTTGTTTGGTGGAGGATAAAAAAATAAGTGAAAATCACTTTTTGGCTTTTGTTCTACAGTTCTTGCTACTCCACATACAGCAGATGATTCAGAAGAAAGATTTAAATCTTTGATGAATGAAATAACAGTTGGAACAACAGACTCAGAAAAAGCGATCAAATCACTGGCCCATTTATTGGTGTCCACATTCCCTTTCTTCTTAGTAACAACTGACTTGACCATGTCTTCTATTTTGGCTTTAATGTCAACTCCAGTAAGGAATGTTGCAGTAACTGCCAAAGAACTGCCGCAATATAGCCAAAGTTTTTCTCCAATAATTTTCTGAAAGTTCTGACAATATTTCTTCACCATGCTGCTGGAAGTTTCTTCGTCAATATCAACAATAACTTTGTACAGCTGATAGTCTAGGAGGAAGTATAACAGCGAAATTAAATGAGATGTAGCACCATCAATTTCTAGTTTGTCAAAAAAAAGGTTTTGAATTTCTCATGTATGTACAGCATTCCTTTAATCTGAACAATATTCGGAATGTGGTTTAAGAATTCTTCATCATCTTCATTAAAGTAATGCGAGTAATTTTTTAAAATGAGCATTGAAACATTGGTAATATGATCGCATGCGCGCATTTATTAATTTATCCGGTGTCCCACCACGAGATAAAGAATTGATACAAGGATATAAAGAAACAGGAAGGATAAAAGGCTTAAAAAAGGTTTTTAAGAAAAGTTACAATGACATGGCTACTGTCCCATGTGTCCCATGGGAAATACACATGTTTGCTGTCCCATGGGACGTTTCCCATGGGATTCCCTTGGGAGTCCCATTCCCACGGACAAGCCTGGGATTCCAACATACGACCACCGATCCGGTAGACCAACGTGCTAGCCACTACGCTATGGCGACTCCCACATACATAAGCAGCCGAAGTAAATGCTGCAACGTTACAGTTACAATACGTGCAAACTTTGTTGCGCTGGCTATAGTTTTGCTTGTACTTTACACGTTCTCCAGGCAGATGGAAACCTGTACCCGGATTCTGTCAAGGCTTAGCTTAGCATCTATCATGATAAACCTCGCGCTGGTCGTGATTGATGTTCGGTTGATGATTACACATTTTTCACCTCCCATGTAAACTGGATGTCTCATTAATCGGGGCATATACACGCACAGAGTGTCGCCAATGCCACCTCTAATGCTGCAACTGGCAGAAATGAATGGTTGCCTGAAATATTTCTGTCTTACCCACGCGAAATCCCACCGACTTCTTCTCTTTGTCTTTTCTGTCGCATTCTTTCTTTTATACATGCCATGCTGACTGTCCTGGAGAGGGGTGAAGGGAAAGGGGGGTGGGGTTGGAGACACACGATTTTCTTAAGAGCTGTTTGAATGACAAGGGAGAAACAATACGATTGTGTTCCTACGTGTGTATATAATGCAGAGAGTGAATCAACGAACACGAGAAGTAGAATCGGCAAGCTTTTTTAGAACACAACTACACGTGACAAAATGGACGTTGCAGCTAAAGCCTGCGTCAGCACAGAAACAACAAACATAAAGAAGAAGAAGAAAAAACATAGACCTATCAGTGAAGACATTTAAATACCGAAAAGTTAGTTGCATGTCTTTTACA
The DNA here is from genome assembly GCA_014155875.1 of Cepaea nemoralis. Taxonomy (NCBI): domain Eukaryota; kingdom Metazoa; phylum Mollusca; class Gastropoda; order Stylommatophora; family Helicidae; genus Cepaea; species Cepaea nemoralis. Next base: position 345,628 of record JACEFZ010028162.1, on the reverse strand, counting down.
GGACGTTGCAAACAACTACAGCATTGTTTGGCTGTTTGTGATTTACGAGGCAAGTTTTACGTTCAGTAGTTTGCCATAGATTTCTGAACGACCGACGCTCATGCCATCTAAATACACACAAGGCGGGCTGCTTCCAAGTTTTCTGCAGCTGATTTCGAACAGTTGACTCGATATGTCAGGAAATTGTGAAACGTGTTCACTACCCCTAAACCACAACGCCGAAATTCTATTAGACATCCAATACGTGTGAATTAAATTATGATTTTACTTGTTTGTGTGTGTTTTTATACAGTGAAAATATTTTCAGAAATGTAGAAGATATAAATGGAATCAGCATTGGAGGACGAAACATCAATAACATTAGATATGCAGATGATACAGTAATTATTGCAGACAATGCACAAGATCTACAACAATTAGTAGATGCGGTTGTTGTACACAGTGAGCAGCTGGGGTTGGAATTAAATTGGAAGAAGACACAGGTTATGGTCGTCACTAGGAAGAACGAAGTACCACAATGTAATATACAAGTAAATGGGAATATTCTTCAACAAGTGAATCGGTACAATTATCTTGGAACAGTCATAACATCTAATGGGAGATGCCTTGAAGAGATTAGAACAAGAATCGCCATGGCGAAAGTAGCCTTTAGCCAGATGAGAATCATTCTGACCCCAATAAAAAGATGTCAATTGAAACGAGAAAAAGAGCGTTGAGGGGATACATAGAGCCTGTTCTTTTGTATGGATGTTAAAGTTGGACAATGTGCAGTCCAGCTGAAAAACATCTGATGGCTGCAGAAATGTGGTTTCTGAGGAAAATGCAAAGACAGAAAAACCAATGACCAAGTACCACAGGCGACAAATGAAAATCGTAAATTGATTAGAGAAATTAGACGTAGGCAGTCACAATTTTTTGGGACATGTTATGAGAAGAAATGGATTGGAGAACTTAGTGACAACTGGCAAGATCGAAAGGAACAGACCAAGAGGAAGACCAAGAGGAGAATACCTGGATGGCTTGGCCACATGGCATGGAAGAGACAGGAACACTGAGTTGATCCACGACTGCTGATCGAGTGAAATGGCGAGTCATGAACGCCCACGCTTTCCGGCATGGCACGTGATTGATTGATTGATGTAGGAGTAGAACAATGGCTATAAAAGAATCAAGCTAGTGTTCTCTTAACTGCTTTTGCGAAATACGGGGGAGAATCACGTGGGTGTTTTGCATGGTGTTTTTGGGACGAGAATCTAAAGTTACGCAAAGAATACAGGGAGATTAATGTGTAATGTGTGGGTGCTATGGTAGCTTAGTGGATTTGTAGGAATTTATTAACACAATCGGCCTTTGTTCAGTTCCCAGCCGGGAAACATTTTTTTCGACCTCATGGAGTCTGCCCTACTACGTAAAGGAGGTACAGACATTTCACGGGAAAGGAAAGGCGACGAAGAATGGAATTAGCCACTCCCACATCATAGTGCATTGATCTAATATATGTGAAAGCGTATCACTTCACTACCTAGGTAGTATCTGGAATGACGTATAACACAATGGAATTGGTGAGGAAGAGGGGGAAGGGAAACAATATCTTTATAAAAAGCTAACACATTTAAATACTTAATAATGAAATATTAGTCAAATGAAGCACTCAAATAGAAGCCATGCCTTTGCATGATGGTAGTACTATATTTGTATAAACCAATCGGTCCTCGATGTTTGCAGTGGTCGTTATCACACCAGCAGCCGTCACTTCCCAGGATATGTCGTGGCACCCAGTTTGGACCAGGTTTACCTGGGAGTCCAGGTCAGCTGTAGACAGATCATCCTCGTTGAGGATTCGAAGACATGTCCAACAGGCCGACAGGCAAGCTTGCTTACCACTGCGCTATCGTGACTTCTTTGCGTGCTTCAACTAATGCTCGTGAAACTGATATGATACCAAAAGTGACCCAAAGTAGCAAGCTTTTGACTTTGACACTCGAGAAACTATCGGTGTCTCATCCTACGAAGCCTGTATAGTAGACACATTAAAACATACTCGTTGACTCCCATTGATCCATTTTGAAGATGTTTCTGGTAAAGCAGATGTTTAAGAATGCTCTAGTGTGCTTCCTACCTCCTGACTGTTTGGACACGATCTTTGAGCTCACAACCCTAGAGTCAAGCTTGATAGTCTCAAGGAACATTATTTTAGTCATCTGGTCTCAGTTCCATACTCTCAACATTTACTATAACCTCTGTTCAGTATTTGTGTTAGATAGTTTTGACCCTTTATATCTTGTTCGTGTTTTCATGATTGTACTTACGATTATTTGGACATTATCCAAATCACATTTATGCAAAATCAACACCTGCGAGATGAGATGCCCTAGAAGAGCTGTCAACTTAACTATTCGATACCGAATAAGAAATGATGTTACGGGACAGACAATCGGATCAATAAATACCCTGTGCCACATATATTGACAGACAGAAGATCAAATGGTCGATCATCTTGTTAGAATGCAGCATCGTCAGCCACCAGCGCTGGCGCTTCATCGAAGATCTGATACGGGAGCTGGAGAACAACCGAGAAGAAAATGGATTGATGACATTGTACAATAACATGGAATGACACTATCCAGTGCCACCCGTCTGGCAGCTTGATTGTCAATTATTCCTCCCCACGACGCTTGACGGCAAAAGTGAAAGATCATGATGATGATGTCTTGCTATTATCTTGGAACACGGCATCTTTTTCATTGGAGATAACTGATGTTTAGACTTAAGTGTTGACTTCTCGTTCAGAATGCAAAGGAGAAACTGAGCACCTGCCACGCCCTTTGCAGGACGTGGCGATCAACCTCAGGTTGTTTTCTAGGCAATTTTACATTCAGTAGTTTGAATGGAAAACTACGGAACGTAAAATGACCTTGCATATCGCATTCGTTCATTCATTCGATCGTTCGTTCGATCGTTCGTTCGTTCGTTCGTTCGTTCATTCATTCATTCAGTAGCGTGTCCTTTGCAGAAATCGCTCCGATAACAACGTCCGGAAAATTTCTCGGTCATTAGCCAGATGCTCCGCGTCCGACACACCCATCTGGAGATATCTAACACGTACTGCACCCATCTTCTCTTTGGCCTCCCTCCTCCTCTCCTCCTGGGCATATAGCACGCCATTATTGTTCTCTCAAAACTTTCATGACGTTTCAAGTGACGAAAATAATAAAATTTTCTTTGTTTTATCATCTTTAGCAGCAAACCGTCTTAAGTATTCATATATTGTCGTATGGATGCATTTATTCTTTTCTGTATCCAAGATAGTCTTAGCACCCGTCTATAACATTTATATTCAAAGGCATTTATGCGCTGTTCAGCTTGTTTAGTAAGTGTCCAGGTCTCAGACGTATGTAGTATATGATGTATAGCATAGACAGCCAATAAGGAGCTGGGGTCGAATACAACATCCTGCAAGGAACATGTAATTTTGAAGGTTCCACCAGTATATTGTAATAATACGATACACCTGGTTTCACAAGATGACATTTTTCATGTAACATAAAAATATATCTACTGTTTAGTTACGAGCACTATTATTCAATAATTGTCAAAGATGTTGCATCTCCAGTGAAATTCACGATGATCAAGACATTCATGGCAATGGTGAAAATGTGATAGTGACGATGATAATGATGTTGACGATGAACCTATTACGATCGTGGTGATAGCGAAGATAAGGATGACGGTGATAATGATGCTGATAGTGATGGGATAAGACGACTGTGATGATGATAATGAAGGTGATGAATATGTACATTGGTGTTTTTCATTGGTCATGAATGGGATCAGGAAAGGTCTTACTACTCTGTTTTTGTCATGGTGTGCTGGCTAACTACCGGAGCCGCCCGCGTTTAAACCTTAGTTGATGAAGACATTATTTTATACACCGCCTCCAGTACAGAAATGGTCGATCCATCCTCGCTATAAGGGAGACTATCAGAGGTTTCTCTTAGAATGTAGCCAGTAACCTTTTCTATTAGCTCCTTGGTCTAGTATCTGCGAAATTATATCGCTTCACATATCCTACAGCAGTATCTGTCATTGGCTAGGCTACCTGTGCTTTTGTTATTGATCTCATCTGTAGCCTGTAAGCTTTTCACCTCATCAGTGGAAGTTTTCAGATCTCCGGATTATCGTGTGTGTAGCTGCTACGATATCAGTAACTTGTGGGTTTTCTATTCTCAACTGTCTGCAGAAAGTATTATTGCTTGCTTGTTTTTGTTTTGTTTTTTGAATATAATTTTGCTGGGCCTTGCTTTGCCTATCCTCGAACTTAGAACATGACCTCAGATGGAGAACGTTGGTACACTCGCGTGGGACATCAAAGTAAAAGGCAGATAATGCCGTATTAGTGTGAATTGTTAGGTTTTGATTAAGCGTGGTCACGTCATTATTGGGTAGCCAGGGCCTTTCCTAGCCGTCTACTTTCCACAAATCACTAGTACTGTGGCTGTACAGACTAAACCGGACTGGTCTTACAGACTAAACCGGGCTGGCGGAGACAGCAAACAACCTTGCTACCATTTGAGATTGAATCTTGAACTACTGTGTTGGATAAGCGATTACCCCAGCCACTACTCCACCTCGGCCGCACATCAAAATAATCTCTCTCTCTCTCTCTCTCTCTCTCTCTCTCTCTCTCTCTCTCTCTCTCTCTCTCTCTCTCTCTCTCTCTCTCTCTCTCTCTCTCTCTCTCTCTCTCTGTCGCACGCACGCACGCACTCGCGCACAAAGAGAGAGAGAGGGAGGAGGAGGAGGAGAGAGAGAGAGAGTGCATTAGAGAAGTTATAGTGAAAACAGCTAGTGAAGTTGATAGCTAACTGCGTTGATAATGTCACGAGCACGGGTTCGACACCAGGGCTCGCCACCTGCAGAAGTGAGGTAAAGATTGGTCAGCTATCTTCGTGTATTCAGACCTACAAAATGTGATGACGACATCACATCACAGATCACGATATCACACCACAGACCCATAACATTTCTGCTTCGGTTCAAATATCACACACACGCGAGGGGAAGTATTAAACAACAGGCATTTTACGAATGGCTTTAAAAAAAAAAATTAGTCCAGAACATACATATTGTGTGTGTTATTTTTTTTTGTTTGTTTTTTATCATAGTCCCCTTGCCTAACAACAAACTTGGTCCACCTGTCTACTGTCTTGTTGATGACTTCTGTTGGGGGGGGGGGGGGGGGGGGGGGGGAGAGTCATTTGGTGTGGCCTTAAACCAATCCTGGACCGCCTTTATTACCTCGTTGTCATCTGCACATCTCTGACCCCTGCAGATAGTCTTTCAAGGATCCAAACAGGTGAATGTTCGATGGCACCACGTTTGGACTATAAGCTGGATGTTTCAAGACGTCAAATTTCAGAGCACGTAGTGTAACCACTGTGAGCAGTCGTACGAGGGCGGACAGTATCGTGCAGTAACAGTACTCCTTTTGAGAGAAGTCCGCGGCGTTTGAATCGCGTCGAAGGCTTCGGTGTGTTCACTAGCACTGCACTGGAAATGCACCATTATAGGCCCTTGATATCACAAAAGATGGTCATCATGACTTTCCCACCGGATTCACCGCAGTTGTTTTGTCTTCCATTTTGAAATCTGTCTATCCATTCATACACTCACCTCTGACTCAAACAACTGTCGCCTCACTGAACTATCATTCTTTTGTAGATTGCATAAGTTTTCACACCCTCTCAGTGAGTCTTCGTGGCGAAGTGGTCAAGCCGTTTAACTCGGGCTCTGAAGGTTGTGGGTTCAATTCCGGACCGCGTCCTTCGGTTCACGAATTAAATTTTTCGGAGACTCCTGTGGGTCGTCGCTAGAGCTACGGAGTTCGTGCTTTGTGCGACGCTTTCCGCGCTGCGGAAAGAGACCGAGCCATATGGGATAAAATCCGGTGCAATGAAGTCGACCCTGTCGACTTTTAAGCGACCTTTCACACCCTCTCACCACAAAACAAACTAATAACATCTCATTGTTTTACCACAGTGCAAATTAACAGTGGTGCAACCATTTTGTAATCGCTATTGCGCATGCGCAAATTTCTCGATCCTCATACATCTACATGGGGAATTGCTTAAGAGTCAGTATGTTTCATTAAATAAGATTTTCCGTTGTCCATTCTCGTCCATGTACTTTATAATAAAACTGCTGTTGCTTAATGACCTCTCGTGTGTGTGTGTGTGTGTGTGTGTGTGTGTGTGTGTGTGTGTGTGTGTGTGTGTGTGTGTGTGTGTGTGTGTGTGTGTGTGTGTGTGTGTGTGTGTGTGTGTGTGTGTGTGTGTGTGTGTGTGTGTGTGTGTGTGTGTGTGTGTGTGTGTGTGTGTGTGTTTTGGGACTAGCACTCCCAGAAGGTGCGGGAGGACTTTAGTCATTAGAAAACACAGCAGCAAACGCAGACATGTTATTGGAGAAATTCGACAGTGTCACTTGTAGATGGTTGTGTTTCAATAGCTTTCAGATTGCAGTTTTGTGATTCCTCCGATGTTTATTTCTTTTGTGTAATGTTCAGTAGCCGCCCTCCCTGGCGAACTGGTTAAGAACATTGTTCATTATCCCGTATACTCAGGTACGAAACACAGCTACGCGAGATTCGGCAGCGGATTGCGTCGCGTTGGTTTCTTATGGATAGGTATGTGAGCCGATCGTTCAGAAAGCAGTGGCAAACTACTGAACGTAAAACTTGCCTAGACATCAACAGCAGCTGAAAAATGCGGTGTTGACTGCAATGCCCCGTAAATAGGATATGAAAAGAAAAAAAAAATCAGTAAGTCGACGTCAACAGCTGTGTATTTATTATTGTTTTCTTTGTTGTTAGCTGGGTTATATTTTAGGGTTTACTGTCGCAAGTGTTGACAATAGCTAGACGTGTAAAGGCTGTCAGGCGAAGGACTTTCTCGGCATTGATAGGCGTGCGTGTCATGTTTCCCATGTTTTGACCAGTTTATTTGCTCCAGCTTTACTTACCCAGTTTGCCCCCGAACGTTGGGTTGGCGTCTGTTGACCAGGATATACTTAAACCCTGTGGAGGAAACATTACTAACCTAAGCCTGATCCAAGCTAGAACGTACGTTTGTGCTGAATCATGCCCTGGTTACGTCTTAATACGCCTCTCTACAGATGTGAAACGTTAGCACCTATTTTGCTCACCTTGTTGGTTTCTGAGCTTGTAGAACGGAAGGAGAATTGTACAACTTAGTCCCCGTGGAGATAATACTCATGTACCGGGTCGGGAATAAAGTCTCTACATCAACTTCATTGCTCAAGTGACCTGGATGCCACTGAATTGAGCTTAAGAGTTAGGAACTGTCTTTCAGAGGGTCCACCAACCAACCCCCTTCAACCCCCTTAATTATGTGCTTCCCGTTTTCGTTGAGCTTCTCACACTTGCTTGTTTGTGTTATTTTTTTTTTTTAAATTCGCATATCCTTTTACAGGACATCGCTGTCAACAGCAGTATCTTTCAGCTGTCTGTTGATTTCTTGGCAAGATTACGCTCAGTAGTTTGCCATTGCTTTCTGAGCGGCCGGCTCAGTTATCCCGCAAGTCACCAGCGGGGGACGAACCGCTCCCAGTTCTCGCCGCTACGAGACTGCGTGATAAACGGGATTACGGAGAAAGTGGTGTAACCCCTCGGCCAGAGAGACCGGCGTTTGTGTTATAGACAGACTAATTTCACACTTTACCCACGAGAGCCACTAAAAGGGAAACTGTGTCTACCGATGACATACGAAACTCTCTTCCACGAACGGGTATTCCAGAAAGCAAATGAACATGAAATATAACTGGAAATCTGGACAAACGAAAGACACAAACAGATTCATATCGTTTTCCGTCGGTCACTGTACTAGAGAATTTGCTAAATCTTCCGTCTTTCACGTGTGGCCACTTTCAAATATGCTACAGATGTATAAGCGGGACTGAATAATTAATACTAGACCAGCCGGGACCGTTTAAAACTAATTTTCAGGCTAACCCAGAGCGCTCTTCCACCCTCTTCCCGCTCATAGATCGCAGTTAATTTGTATTGTTTGGCACTTTGGGACATTTCTTGAAAGATAAAATAGCACACACAGCTCTTGTGACTGGTTGTTGTTTTTAAGTTGGATTGTACATGGCCTTCTAGAGTTTCCGTTTGGCAGCTATTTGTTTGGCACATGCGCATGAGCCGCAGTAGTACAGCGGCTAGAACGCTAACCTGTTCGAATCCCCTTAGTGGCAGCCTGGGCTCCCAGTGGTACAGCATGTCACGCGCCAAGGCGTGCAAAAGTGTTTTACAGACGTGCGGATCAATTTTGTTTGCTTTTAGCTTTCATTCTTTAATTTGCAGCAGATTATTTCTGTTTGCACTGGCCATTATTAATTTTCTCTGCATGTGCGCGCGGCTCTTATACTTTTAAATGCGCAGTTAACATGAAGTGTATGTGTCACCACTTGTAAATACAAGGAAGGAAAAAGCACAATGGAACTATCAGAAGATGGAAGTTGTCAATAAGGAAGTTGTTTTTTGGAGGGATTTTCTGTCCTGAGAGTATTATAGAGGGAAAGTTGTTTTAGAACCTGCGCTGCGATGTCACACAGTGGCTAGTTCTCAAAAGCATCCTGCAGACACCAGCCAGGATGCAATATGCTATAATGATGGGCTTTCAAATGCACGTTGGAAGATAATGGGATTCAGCATGGTCATTCTAGTTTGTTATTACGCTAAAGCTAGACACATGCTCGGCGATCTGACTGTTGATCTTTCCCAGCGCCCGTTGCATGTTAAGAATCCTCATTAATGCTGAATGCAGAAATATTTATGCCTGTTATTTAGCTGATTGCACTGTTCATTTCTTCGTATTTTCAACTTGTTTGGCAGAACAGCTAAAGTCCTGAGCTTAACTATTGGCAGTACACTTGATATTTCAATGTCTAATAACGTTTTATTTAACTATTTAGTCAAGTTGTTGTTGCAGAAATGGATAGCTGACCTTTCATAATAAGAATTTCCCTGTAAATTGAATGCAAATTAATTTTTTTCTGCTGCATACATTCTCAAATATCAACATGAATGTTGTCAATAAACATAGTGTGTGTACACGTGTCTGTCGGTCTGTCTGTCTGTCTGTCTGTCTGTCTGTCTCTGTCTGTCTGTCTGCCTGCCTGCCTGCCTGTCTGTCTCTGCCTGCCTGCCTGTCTCTGCCTGCCTGTCTGTGTTTCTGTCTGTCTGTGTTTCTGTCTGTCTGTGCCTCACTGCCTGTGTGTGTATGTATACATCTGTATGTGTGTTCATATACACAGGTAAGTGCACACACACATCATGTGTGTGTATGTGTGTGTGCGTACGTGCATGTGCGCGCACACTATTGCCTGCACACTATTGCCTGCCTATGTCTCTCCGCTTGCTTGTATGTGAGCTGTGTGCATGCGTTTCTTCCCTCTTTATCTGGCAAATGATACCTTCATGTCTATAACTGGGTAGAGACACCACAAAAGAAGTGAGAAAATATGATATTGTTTACTAGATAATAGAGAAATTCAAATGCTTCCAGATGAGTTGTATCTCATATTACTTCAGCTGCAACACTTGAAGGGGAAGACAATAACTGTAGGCACAACAACAACAACAACACATGTATACTATAGATCACAGGCTTTCAACCTTTTGTGGCCCATGCACCCCTCCATCATATGTTCAGAATGTTACACCCCCCCCCCCCCTTTTCGTATTTCCTCCCTTAACAACCCCCCCCCCCCCCACACACACACACACACATACATGCACACGCGCGCGCGCTCACATACGGGGGGGGGGTGAGTGTTGAGAACCACTGCTTTAGATGCCTGAAATGTCAACACTGAAGTCCAACTGCTCACAAGTCCGGCTAGTTTACATTGTAATCCCAATGAACTTGAATACAATGATTCAGAAGGCCAGTGGAATTATTTTTCCTGGTGAGATTTAAAAGTTACCTGGCACATATTGATTAAAATTGCTTCATGAGTAGTTATGTTTGTCATCATGTAGCAGGCCTTTTGCAGATCATGGCTCTAATCAGCATGTGTCAAAAAGCCCCTGGAAGTCTTGCCATTTCTCCTGCCATGTGCACCCTCATGCCAAAGGTGACTGCAATGTTCTGTGCCCTTCATGCGGTCGATTCTACCTCTTCTACCAGGAAGTATGTATTCCATTACTGTTCTTACCAAGCCACTGTGAAGTTTAATATAGTCAAAGTATTTGAGCTTCTGAGATTTTATAGTTTTCTTCAATGTTCAGATCTGGTTCAATTTCAGTATTGTTTCTTCTTGGTCCATGATATTCAAAGAACTTTTGTGTAGCATTTGAGCTCAAAAGCTCAAAATTTCTTATTAAGTGATTGCAAAATTGTATATGGCTCACACCCATGTTGTCACAGGAACTTTGTTTTAACTTGTTTGCTGGTGTTATGCCATAGGTTATTAATACTGTTATCTCTGTAGTGCTGTGGCCAGCCTGCATCTAATTTCTTGTGCACAGTCCTATCATTGATTATGGAGCCATGATATTCACAGTTTGTGACATTAATTTCTATATTGTTAATTGTGATCTTTGGTTTGAATGTGGTTTTGTTTGTGGACTTTTTTGTTTTGTGCAGAAACAGATTTTGACTTTCACTGTGTCTATTCACAGACAGGGTCAGCTCTTTAGCACTATTTGAGAGGAGAACTGTGCATAAAATATACTTTCTAATATACCTAATAAAGACTGTGATTCTGTGCTGATGATTTGTGGAGTCAGACAGTGGTCTGGCCCTTAGTAGTTGCACTTTCTGGGGTCTCCTCACTGGATATGGGCAATAGAAAAGAAGCTTAGTAATAGATGATCACACTCATAGCAGTTAGAGGTCATTACCTGTTATATATTATACAAGATAACAAATAATATTCAGTTTATTATTGTCCTTTCCTGCATATATTTATTTACATTTCTGATGAGAATGTGAAGAGTTCCATCCATAACCAATTGAAGGTAATGTGGAAGCTTTACAAAAGGCTAGAGCATTTATTACAGATATCACACTAGCTTTCCGTGGTACAGCATATCACGATTGTTTAAATATTAGAATGTATTGTAATATTTTGCAGAATTTACAGAAAAAGAGAAGAGTGATAGAGAGATAAAAATATATTTTGATATGACAAAGATGAAGGTAAATTATGTTTCGCAGAATTTACAGAAAAACAGAATAAGGAAAAAAAAAAACGGCAGATAAAATATGAGTTATTACATATATAAAGGTAAATGCTACGTCAATTGCTGCAGAGGAATGTGAGGTGACTTATGATGTGGAGTGGCAAGCTACCTTGTGCTTTCCTTCCCAAAGATAGGATTGATTGGATTTAAAGACTGTCTTCATCTACTATGAATCAATCCATTATTGCTATGCTACCGTCTGTTAAAAATGTTTAAACAAATCACAATAGGAGAATGTCACCTTAGTGCACAATCTCTCTAGGATCCACATTCCTAAATACAATTCTGGGCTGACCCCAGAGTTGTTTGACCATGACAAAAAATATTTCCCACTATCTAATGATTGAACCTGAACCAGTTTTTTGATAATGGCCTGTCTACTATCTGCCATGGCTTAAGCCATGGTTTCAAGGCATCAACAAATGTAAGAATCATCACTAGTTGCAAGGGGTCATGGAAATACATCATCATCATCATTCACAACTACACTGGAAGATACAAAAGGAGGAGAACCTAACACTGTTTCATAGTACTTTCTGCACCTGTTACTGTTTTTTTTTTTCTTTCTTTTGCTTGAAATGTATTGTCTATGTCTGCAAAGTTGTCTGTTGTATACACTTCACTGTCTTTTTTAGTTCACTCAGTGGTCCATACAGTTTATCTCCCACTGTTGTTTCTCTGGGCTGTTATTGTCATTTTCGAACTTTAAACGGTAAATTCAAACATAATTTTTTTGTCTCCAGATTGTCAGTGTAAGATGAACCAGACCTGTATGGATAATGGCACATGCTGTCACAAATACTGCTTGGGAGGGTGCAGTGGTACTTCGGCAGATGACTGCTTTAGCTGCAAAGGAGTTACTTACCAGGGTAGATGCCTCGAGGAATGTCCGGAAGAGACTTATAAGGTAAACACTGTTCACATATCTACAATACAAACATAAGCAAGTGCAGAATTATTAGATCTGCTTAATATGTAATGGGTGTTTCTTGTTTACTGTAATCATTTTGAAAATAAAAATTCCAAATTCGGTCTCGTTCAACCTGCTTCTTCAGCGTTGGTTAGAGCGTTGGTTAGAGTTTACTGTAATGTTATGGAATATATGCTTACAATAAAATATACAAGTAATTGTAATTCCTTAGCAGACACTACCATAAGTGTGGTGTGTTCAGTGGCATACTTCAACATATACTAAGGCACAGAATTATGAGGTAGGGTGATGAAACACCTTCTTGCTGCCTTTCATGCTTTCATTTCCATCTTGCATGGTGTGGTCAACAAGAGAGGTGCATTGACTGAAACAAATCCTACATTGCTGTAAATCAAACCCCAAACCACTGCACTAACCACCACCATTAAGTCTATGACTAAATGGCCAACAGGGAGTATTTCTTAGTAATACACTGCCACCTTTACTTTCCTAGATATTACTTTGGTGGCCATTTTTGGAATCTGGGAGGGGCTAGCAAGAATTGCAGAGTAAAAGGAGAGATAGAACTAACACAATTCTATTATCTTGGAAGTGTAAAAAGATGACGACCAAAGTGATACTGAAATCATAAAAGAGAATTCAGATGGCCCAGGATAGATTCAGTGATGTGAAAAATATAGTAATATATTGAGATATAAACAAAACATTGTTAATTAGAATAGTCATATATTACATATGCTACTATGTGGTGCAGAAGTGTGGACAATGAACAAGCAGTTAGAACATCTTATTGAAGAATTGGAAAGTGCGTGTGTGTACTGTATCACTGAGCACCAACTGGGAAATGCTGTAAATAATAGAAGAAACACAAGAAGTGCAAAAAGATCAGTTTCACAAGAAGAGCAACCAAAAACCAGAGTTGAGACAGATGAAACAGGAAATGACACTAAAATGACATATATGCCTTGAGTATTATGTAGGAGCTCTGGCAGCATAGTGGTTATTGAGCTTGCCTGCCAAGACAGTGGTCCGGGCTCAATCTCCAGAAGAGGCAGGATTATTTATTCCAATCAGTACAGTTCTGAGGTCGACCCAGTCTCATAACTACGGGTACCAGACCGTTTTATGGACATTGCCTTGAAAAGATAGGTGATGAGGAAAGGAACTGTGAGGAAAGGAACTGACCATCTCATCTCATATGTCATTGATTAGAATATTTGAAGGCCTACCACTTACACCACCATAGCTGTATCAGCATTGGGACTACCTTTTCCCAGTATTATGTAAACACGTGAGTCAGCACCTCGTTTATATACTGAGGTCTGGCATATCACGTCTCAGTGAATCAATGACGTAAGTGTGTACAAATATAATGATCATTTATTTATCTTAGCATATACATGTCGAATTCATTTCAATCATACAATATGTACATGTATATAAAAAAATTGTTTGCATATCCTTTACAGGACATTGCTGTCAACATCAGCATCTTTCAGCTGATTGTTGATTTCTTGACAAGATTATGCTCAGTAGTTTGCCATTGCTTTCTGAGCGGCCAGCTCACATACCCCGTAAGTTACCGACGCGATTCGAATCACTGCTGATTCTCACCGTCGCCACGTTACTTACGAGAGTATACGAGATTACGGAGAAAAGTCACTAACCTCTAGGCCAGGAAGCATATACATAATAATAACATGAAATCACAATTCATGTAGGCTCGTATATTCTTCTAACTATATACTCGCGTTCGCAGTCAATGTACACACACAACTTGTGGCAGATACTCTTAGCTCAGGCTGTCATTCACTCTTGTCACTTCTTCACTCATTCAAGCATTGTCCAAACACAACCGTCTCTGTCTACAGCTTTGTCCCATCTGAGTAAGCCTTTGGCCGCGGTCGTCTTATCTCATGGTGAAGCACCACGTGCAACCTCACCTAGGTTGTGGTTTGCCATGACCAGTACTGCGTCTCAGTTTTGTCCTTCACCTCTGGGTCAGTCCTCATGGTTAGTCCGTCCGTTGTTGCCAGTGGTCTTCTAATTAACTCATAGCGTCCGGTCTGTCCCTGTACAGTCTTAACCCATGTGTCCCTTGTCCTCTAATAGGGCTTCGTCCTATGGGGTAGTCTGTAGGGATCTGACAATGTGCAATTAAACAAGATGTATGATGCAAGATGTAAGGTACTTAAATAGATGTTTGGCATGTATCAGACACATACACTATCTATTTTATTGACTTATTCTAGTCGGGCAGAGTAACTTAGACTCACAGCGCCTCCTCCAAACCTGAAAAGTGCATGGTTCAAATGCAGTTTATATGACTGTTACAAATTAAGCACCCCTCTGATCATGGGGTATAGTTTTTATTACCTAACCAATGTGGAGAAAAAAATAGGATCTGTGTGCACCGTAGACACATTACAGATTTCTTAGTTGAAAATTCTAAAGATTTTGTCCTGGCAAAAGTATCAAAGGATAGAGAAACCACCCACATTACAAAATTTATGACTTATACATCTCTTGTATTGATGTAGAGGGAAGTGCAAGGAATTGAGTGAGTTTTCCAATGGCTTCAAGAGCACCATCCATTGGAACAGTCATCATGGACAAGACAACTGAAGAATGTCCATAAATGGCTAATAGTTAAAGACATTGTAACGGTTGAAAGTAACTAGCAGTTCCAACTTCACGACAACGGGTCATCACCATTATGCTCCGTTCCTGTGCCAGTGAATATCACATAAAATGCTCCTCACTGCCCCATGTGAAAAGTGGAAAAGATAGGAGTCTCAACAAATCAACAGCCCTCACAGGTACACTGTGCATAATGCCGCCACCAGAATACCAACACAAAAGTCCTCCTTGAAAAATAAGTTCATCATCGATGGAAGCTACAGTCACTAGAAAACCAGCAGCCGCACATTACTACATAAGGCAACTCAGTCAGTTCAGCGACAGGCCAGTCGCCATCATCTATCTAGTGTTCTTGGACAAAGGCAGACAACTCTGATGATCCACATGCATTTTGCTCAAATTAAAAATCCCTTAGCATTTGGAAATTGAAAAGAACAGGCTGCTTCTCAGACTAAATTTCATAATGAGAAAACCTACAAACAGAAGAATATTTGGAGCATGTGTGATTCTGGTATATATTCATTTGGATCCTCTTTAGTGCTGCAGAGTTCCTTCACTGGTACTATTGGTGTTGGAACTCTTCACTGGCTGCTGAGGATGGGGACGGAGTGCTTATGGGAATGCCCCGAATGCTGTGATGTCGATTCCTAAATCAGTCCATCAATCAATCAATCCTTCACTGTCTTGAGAATCTCCTTGTGTGATGTATGGGAGAAAACTTGAGCACTTGTGGAGATAGCCGTGTGCAATGAAAATGATCCTTTACATATATCAAGCCAAACCCTGCCTGCTGCATTGTTAAATTAAATTAAATGTTCAATTACAGTATGCTGACAGACGATGCCTCACTGCAAAGGAGTGCTTTTCCATGGCCAATAGTACAGACAGTACAACTAAGAACATCAGAATTGTGCGCAGTGACAAAGCAGAAATGCGACTTTGTGTCTCTCAGTGTCCACAAAACTACACAGTTCAAGACGAAGGAGAACTCAAGAATTTTGAGTGTATTAAATGTAAAGAATTCTGCCCAAAAGGTTTGTCAGTTTATTCCTTACTTCTTTGTCTTCATGCTTTTGTCATTCCTTCCTTCCATCACTCCATTTCCAACTTGTTTCTTTCTTTGTTGTTCATAATACATTTTGAAGTTTATTTGGTGCTAAGAATATAATATCATTTTAAAAATATAGTAAGGTCATCAAAATCATTGCCAATTGAAGAGCGTGATAATGGTCATATTCCTGCTGTGTGCTTTCTGTGAGTTAAGCTGAAAGTACTCCAGACATAACAAAAGCTAAACAACTAAAAGGAACTCCAGGGCACCAAACAATATGCTGGAAACTGAAGAGTGCATTAGAGAAAAGCTCACATTGGTACAAAACAAATTTAAAGCACTTTAATGTTCAGTTAAATAGTGATGGCAAGAATTCAGTAAATGTAGATATCAGTGCAAAAAACTGTCCCCAAACAAGGACAAATATGAATAGTAAAAAATAGAAGAGCGTCAACGAGTCATGACAAGAAATATAAACACTTAAATAGAGAAGAAGAAATTAGTGATGCTAAAGAGAAAAGGCTTAATGAGCAATGCAAATAAATTTTTAAAAAATACAAGAATAATAATAATACAATCTTACACAAAGAGAAAAGGGACATATCAGGAAAGCTCATTTGCACACAGACTGTATCAACAATGGGAATACTCTAATAGATAAAGTACATATACGAGGGGGCTTCAAATAAAAACCTTAAAAGTGTGATAGAAGTTACAATAACCATGGCATTGTCTTAAACCTGTCAATATTATTGTTAAGGATGTCAAGAATGTTTAGCATGTGACATTGCGGTGCAGATGAACTCATTGACGTCATAGGGACATACCTTTTTATAAAAACCAATGCAAGGCAGTCTGCTGTTAAATTGCCGATGGCTGTGTTTCAAATGTGGTATGCGGGGTTACAAACTGTGTCCTTAACCCCTTTGCTACAGAGCCGGCAGGAAGGAGAAGAGAACACACTCGACGCTCAGAGGAAAGGCGAGACGGACATATAATCAGATTGCTACTGGAACTATTAGTGTTGGAACTCTTCGCTGGTTGCTGAGGATGGGGACGGAGCGCTTATGGGAATGTCCCGAATGCTGTGATGTCGGTTCCTAGATCAATCAATCAATCAATCAAACACACTTAATCCAGTTGAAAGAGCAGTAGCCAAGGATGTGTTTATCACTTGATCTTTTCAACATTGAGGTAATATTCTGAAACATCAAACAACTTGAGGCAGTTAAAGTAGGAGAACAACATTTGAATATTCTTAGACATGCAGATGAGAGTCTGCAAGCCAGTCAGGACAAAGAGGTGTAGGATAGACCATAGCAGGGATTGGCTTTAAACATTAGTAAAAACAAATGCATTTTGCTTTACCAGAAGGCATCAATTCTTATAACCTCTCTATATAGTAAAGGAGTGAACATCAGACAGGTCAATCTTGTTTTAATATCTAGACTGCATGGTGATATCCATTGGAAGATGTGACACACAAATAAACAAACAAATTATCATACCTAAGATTATAATTTTGTTAATTTCTGTTCTTATTTGCATCATTTCTAACCTTTGAAACGTGAAAAACAG
Source organism: Cepaea nemoralis (assembly GCA_014155875.1). NCBI lineage: Eukaryota > Metazoa > Mollusca > Gastropoda > Stylommatophora > Helicidae > Cepaea > Cepaea nemoralis. The sequence continues at coordinate 328,162 of JACEFZ010028162.1, read as the reverse complement.
AAATATGACATACACATCAGTCTGCCTTCTAACAAGTTGTGTGTTATCTGTATGGGTGTGAATGCAGGACAATGACTAATGAGATGATGGGGAAATCTAGAGGCAGTGGAGATTTGGTTATTGAGAAGAATCTTGAGATTGTCGTGGAAAGAGAAGAAAGCAATTGTTGAGGTATTAACTGTAGGCGTCACTAATCTTTCACAAAAGCCATAAGGTGAAATGAAATTTATTGGGTATTAAAAAAAAATCAGTAGAAGAGATGGAATAGAGAATTAATCTGTGATGGAAAATATTAGTCAAAAAAGACAAAAATGTATGTGAAGAACTTTAACAGCAGAGCAACGCATAATAATAATAATATAAGCAACTTAAAATATCTTTTTAAAAATGTTTTACATGTTCACCCACTTTGAACTTGAGTGTAGTTCATACACATCTTACAACTACAATTAGTTGCCACCACTGGGGAATGCACTGGACTCATGTTTGTATTTGGATTAGCTTTCCCTGTTACCAGTGTCCCCCACCATTAGGCAAACCCACTCAGACTTCTGAGGTACTTGTAATTTATGTCTCCAAGTCAAGGACGAGAAGTCAACTCAAAATCCCACTGGCTGGTATAGAGGTTAAACCCACTAGCTCACCATCATGGCACCAGGTGTTTAAAGGCAAGTGCTCTTATCCATTGAAATATCCAATGACAGAGAGAGGATTGAGCATCTTTACTGGCAGTGTCCTATCCAGACCAGGCACCTGAAGACAAAGTATAAGAATACTTAATTGTTGATTCTGAGTAATTTATTTGATAAAGGTAGGCTGCAGTGATCTGTTGTAATACCTGGCAGATTGCTGAATAGTTGGTTTTATATTCCAATGTTGATTTATTCTCTTGTCCCAGTCCTTATATTCTGGTATTGATTTATCGTCTTTTCGCCAAGTCCTTCTATCATTGATGTTTTTCTCTAGTCTCTGTCCTATATTATAGTGTTGATTGTTGCCTTTTCATATGTAAAAAGTATGCTGGTCTCTACAGCCACAACAAACAATTCAAAAGTAATGATGTTTTAAAACATGTCCTCCTTTCATCTTCAGGCTTAAAAAACCCAACATAAAAAATTATTTTCATATAGCATTCTTAGACATTGAAAATGAGAATAGAAAATTCTCTAAATATAACCATGCTTGAATTGTTCATTGTAACTATAGGCAAGCATAGTCTTTCCATATGAAATGGAACAGTTACAGATAATTTGTAAACAATTTTCCTTTTGCCTCCCCTATTCTTTGTCATTTTATTTTAGTGTTGATACATCCTCTTGTCTTTGCTCTTAAGTTCTAGTGTTGAGGTATCCTCTTGCATCCTTATTTACTGGTGTTGATTCATCCTCTTGTCTGCATCCTTATAGTCTAGTGTTGATTTAGCCTATCTCTATCTTGATTTATCCTATCTGTGTCTGTATGCAATAGCATAGTAGCTAAGATGCTGGCCTGGTGGTCAATTGGTCGATCCACATCAGAGCAGATTTGTATATTTAAAATTGACCTGGATGTCCAGATTGACCCAGCCTAAAGTGTTTAATAGGAAATGTCTTGGGAAGTAGAGGTGGCCGGCGTGATACTGACATCACCACTCAACGTGTGCTGGTTGTTTGATAAAATATGGGTCTAGCACCATATGCCCAATGCTTTTAGGCATGTAAAAGGGTCTTTTGTCTGTCACTTTCTTACTGTCTTTATATTAACAGGTTGATTTATCCTGTCTCTGTCTTTACATTCTCTTGTTGATTTATCCTGTCACTGGCCTTTTATTCTTTTGTAAAGTTACTCTTGTTTTCTACATGTATTTCTAATTAAAAAAACAATTGTTTAACATATGATTGTCTATTTCACATGACAGTTTGCAATGGTTCTGAAGTGAATAGCATTGAAGATGCACAGAAACTGAAAGATTGCAGCAAAATCACTGGATCTTTAGTAATACAAATTATGGGCGGCAGTAAGTGAAGACTTCTTTTCACACATACTTACAATGTGAATCTTTGTCAAACATACAGATTTTCTGAGAAGTATTAGTTTAGTTGTACACGGTGCTACAATTTTGTTACATTTCTTGTTTATTTACATTATTTCTAACTGATACACACAAAGCAACTTATCTTATTGTATATTATTATTTCGTATTGAAATCTGTTTAATATAAAAGTAACTATTACTTAATAACATATGGCAACTTCTGAAATAATCCTTTGTGTTCCAGTGACATATTTATCATATTATTCTCCTCCTCCCTGTTTTGTGTGTTAGCACAAGATCATGAAGAAACATTTAATGAGAGCTCTGGTGTGTGCTTCATCATTATCATCATCAAGTGCCTTGGTGGCTGGCATCTGTGATCATGCTTCTCCACAAATTGCCATCTTTGATGACATGGATAAATTCATGTGTTGACTCCATTCTGTGCCATGACAAAAGACTGTCAAGAATTTTCTCACGCTGTCTTCCTCTATCTCTCATTCCACAGATCTTTCCGGTTGTCACAACATGTTCCAGTTTTTGTCTTCTTATAATGTGGCCAAAAAATGATGACTGCCTCTTTCAGATAAGTTGCTTTGTGACTTAGCTTCCCTCAAAATATCCAGATTGCTCATTTTGGCTGTCCAATGAATTTTCAGCATTCATGTGTGCTTCATACATGTTGATATGTGTAACCTTAGATATTCGATCAGTTCGTTGTTTGCAGGAGTGACCTCTTGCTCTGATTCTGATGTGCTAAAGCTCTTTTATTTTGCGACACTGTCTCGTGATAACGAAGAATGGAGTTGACTGCTAACGAGCTGTCATGGAAGCCTAAATGAAAACTCTTAATATAACTTGGAAATTTGATGAATGGGAAAATTGCAGAGAGATACAGGTGAAAATTTCAACCTTTATCAATGGAACAACATAACAAAAATAATACTTATCTTGAACCCACAGATCAACAAAATGTCTTTTTCCCATTTGTTGAGCTTCTTAATCATATTTTGTGTCTGGTGATAATATTGTTACATTGTCAAAGCATCAGATTTCTTTTTTTTTTTTTTTTCAAAAATAAAGCTGTGTCACTGGTGCTGTTCCTACTTACTCCCTGATACAGTTATTTGGGATTTTGTCCCATCTGATATTTAACATTCTTTGTAGACATTTCTGAGATTGAATTTGTCTTTGTCTAGTGTGTTGTAATGTCACTTACAACACACTAGACAAAGACAAATTCAATCTCAGAAATTATGATCTTGGATAGCAAATAAATGATGTGAAGACTGATGTGCTGTGCTCTATTTGTGTCAATTGTGGCGTATTTGTTCTGTGATGTTAGTGACCTCTGCCCAATCATTTGATTTGTTTGATTGCATCTGTGATTGAATTCTGCTGCCATTCTTCCTTGGGGATTTTGCTTCTCAGGTATTTGAAATGCTGTGTTTGTTTTAATTGTTGGTTTTCTATAATGATTTTAGCTTTTCTTTCTTCCCTTGTGATTGTAATTGTCTGTTTTCTCAATATTTTTATTTTGTTTTCATTTCTAGCTATGTTAAGATTGTTAATGTGCCTTTGCAATTCTTCTGTATTTGCTGTGAGGGTTTGATCTTTGGCAAAAAAGAGATAATTGTACCTACTGTCTTCTACACTGTTTGCTCCTTGACTAATTTAGTCTATATATATGACGAATAACAGGGGAGAGGGTAGAACATGTCTGTCATACTCCAGGCTGAATACGGAACTTTTCAGTATCTCTAGAATTGTTTTCTCAATACATTATCAAGAGGATCAACTTAATCGCACCAGGTTTGATCCCATATAATAATAGTTGGTTACTGCCATACTCAGCACCTGGTAAGGTTTTGCCTATTGTGTCACATGTAAGAAAATAAATAGCATGACTGATAATTATTTCTGGCATGCAGATTTTTAGTAATGTCTTTAAGTCTTTGTTCCTAAAACTTCATGCTATGCTCTTTCATGATGCAGATTGGAACATCCTTTACATCATTTATAAACAGCACGATTAGATAAAACACTATAACATTTACATAAATTGTTATTAAAGATTTTATGGTTTTCTCTGCAGGTAATGTTGCTTATGAGATGGAAAAAAGTTTGGGCAATATAAAAGAGGTGACTGGATCAATCGTCATTAGACGGTCATATGCTCTGCTGACACTTTACTTTTTACGAAACTTGGAGATTATTGGAGGAGAACAACTCTATGATAGGTATGCTATTTTAGTGGAGGGGAATAATGGTTGAGCAGTTCAGTCACATGGGAAATATTACAAATTGCCAGGAACAGTGGAGACTTCTCTTTATGTACATCAAGCCAGTAACATTATATGATTCTGAAATACGGAAAATGAATAAACATAATGAAAAACTAACGGATGCTTTTGAGACATCTTCTCCTGGCGTTTCATCCCCATTGGGGCATAGGCTTATATCCATGCCAGGTCATACTGTCTTTTGCTATCTTCTGCAACTCCCTCCATGTCCTCAAAATATTTATCTCTGTAATTTTAGGTCTATTGCTGTTTCGTTTGCCTTGAGGGTTCCAGGCAAGAGAGTGTCTAGTTCTTTTGTTGTCAGGTTTTCTCAGTGTGTGGTGTTCTATCCAGCACCAGCATCGTGTCTGTATCTGTTGGTTCAGTGGGATTTGTTTAGTTCTCTCCGCGAGCTATACATTGGTTATCCATTATGCTGTATAGGCACTAATTAGTAAATGTTTATATTTTATTGTTAATTCGTTTAGTTGCTCTCCATGTTTCTGACCCATACAGTTGTGTCGATTTAACAATTTAATTGTGGCGAAGGGTTGCGGACGCAGTTCGTAATCCCGCATACCCGCATTCGAAATACAGCTGTGGGTGATTTGGCAGTGGACTGCCTTGTTTTGGTTTTTAACGAAATGGTATAGGTGCCAGTCGTTCAGAAAGCAATGATAAACTACTGAACGTAAACTTGACAAGAGATCAAAACAGCAAAAAAATGCTGATGTTGACTGCGAAGGAGGCTGAAAGATATAAAAAAGTAAAGGTGCAGGATTTTAAACTCCAGCAGAGGCAAAAAAGATTAAGTGGGAACAGTTTATCAATGAAGTCGGTGGGGATGTGACATTGAGAAAATTCTGGAGGCTGCACCGGCAGATGAAGAGACGCGATGCCTGGTACACGTGATGCCTGGTACACGTGATGCCTGGTACACATGATGATAACAACCAACCTATGACAACGGACAAGGACAAAGGGGAGGCTTTTCTTGCGCAATTTTTAAAACAGACGGATCAGCAAGATAGGGATATTAGAGATAACGTCAGAGAAGCCTTGTCACGGGTCACTAGGAAGGAGGACTGAGATTAAGGTGGAGGATAATAGATGGGTACTGAAGTGGGTATGCGGATAATCCTGGGGTGCACAAAGGACACACCAATTATATGCATGAGGCATATCCTGGCACTACCAACAATGATGGATAGGCATAGGGTCCTTCAGGCCAAATGGTACCTGAGAGTTGCAGATAGGGATCACCCGCTGCATGCAGCCATGGATATAGTCAAGGGTCATAGACTAAGGTGAGGCAGGTCCTGGATGGCACAGGCGGAACTTTCTATACGTCAGGTGTGTGATCAAGAGACCATCAACCGTGAAAAAGAGTGGGTTGAAGTTCTGGAAGACATGACGGACTGGCACAATGTAATAATAACACATGTGCAGGGAATGGACAGCTGACCGCACTGAGTTTGAAGTGCAACAACTGATCCAGAGTAACACACATCAAGGCGACATAGTCATCTACATCGATGGGTCAGTGGTGAGAAACACGTAGTGGCTGGGGCTTTATTGCAAAGGCTAATGGACGAGTCTTGAAAAAGGAGAGTCTGGCATATGAGACTACGACCTCCAGCATGAGAAAGGAGGTGGAGGCTGTAACAGCGGCATTCCGTTGGCTGGAGGAGAATACTGCAACACACACTGTATTCATTACTGGATTCAAAGAGTATGCTTAGTAAGGTGGAGAAAAGAATGTTTCGTGTGGAATGGCTATCGTCGCTTCAGAGGTCACAGATTGTGAGAATTGTATGGATATTTTGCCCTGGCTATGCGGGGTTACGGGGGAATGAACAGGCTGATAGACTAGCAGGGAATGCACCTCTTGGTGGTAGATTGCCTATGGACAAGGGGGAGGTGGTCGTGCGCTTGTGGGGCCAGGTGGAGAAGGTGGAGGAACAGATTGAGAACCCATATGTGGAAAGAATGAGATTGTGGGGGATCGGTAGGGGTTCTGGAAGAATCTCAAAACTGAGAGGGAAGACCAGGAGAACTTTTAAACAGATAGCAGTGGGAACGATTAGTAGTATGACTCTTCACTGGCTGTTGAACAAGGTGACGGAGTACGTATGGGAATGTCCTGAGTGCAGTGATGTCGGTTTGTAACTCAACTCAACCTTACTTTATACTTTAATTACAATTGGCGTTCAGAAAGTAACGCACTGCATCGCTTTTCTCAGTAGATGCTTATTCAAAAAGCATGTAATTTATACACAATATACATGAATATATCGTGTAAACATCGGTATTATTCAACATAATCCTCATAAGCCAGCTCCATGGCAAAGGGGTTATGGACGCAGTACATAATCCCGCATACCTGCATTTAAAACACTGGCTGCTGGCGATGTGACAGCAGACAACCTTGCGTTGGTTTTTTATGAAATGGTATGGGTGCCGGTCGTTCAAAAAGCAATGGCAAACTACTTATCGTAAACAGCAAAAAGTACTGGAGTTGACTGCGATGTTCTGTAAAGGATATGCAACAAATTTATTTTAACCCCCATAAACTTGTACGGTTTTATGACAGCGTGAAACAAGTACACATATTCCTCGCCCATACCAGATTATGTCGTGATCATGCAGCCATTTCTTCGTTGTATGAATCGCTCCTTCATCATCTTCAAACCTTGTCCCACGGGAGTGCATCTTTAAGTGGACCAAACAGATGAAAATCAGAGGGTGCCAAATCAGGGACTATAGGCTGGAAGGGCCAGTACAATCAACCCATTATGGTGATTGCTTCCCGTGTTGCCAGACTTGTGTGAGGGCGCACATTGTCGTGAAGGAGAAGCAGGTCTGCTGGATTCTTCTTCGGCCAAACTCTGCGAAAACGTTTAGTGAATTTTTTCAGTGTCTTAAGTCTAAGCTTGCTAATTGATTGTCTCTCGTCTTGGCATAACAACCACAAGAATCACACATTCAGTGTCCCAAAAGACAGTGATCATGACCTTTCCAGCTGAAGGAGTTTTCTTGAATTTCTGTCAGAACTTTCTGGTTAAAGTGACGAAACCTGGACACATCATTTTGAACCTGAGGCAAAAAAGATAGTAAATGGAGTGGCATCATCCGCAGTAACCATGAAGTCTTGAATTTCTGTCTTCATGGTTATTGCGGATGAATGCCACTCCATTTACTATCTTTTTTGTCTCAGGTTCAAAATGATGTGCCCAGGTTTCGTCACCTTAACCAAAATGTTCTCTCCTTGAGCATTGAAACGTCCCGACAATTCAGAAGAAATTGCTTTCCTTTGCAATCTGTGGTCCATTTGTGAGACTTCAAGGAACCCATCTTACGCAAACCTTAGAAAATCCATGAGTTCTTATAACTGCATTTGCACTACCATTATTGACTGACAGCTGTAAGGCCTATTGTTGAGTAGTGATTCGCCTATCAGCAAGAATAATGTCCTCAGTGCATTTCAACATTTCTGCTTATGTGGCTGTGGCAGGACGTCCACAGCGCAGCCAAATCAAGCGGCTCCATATCTCCACTCCCTGATTCTTTGATTCTTTGAACCCAGCGACTGACTGTACTCCTGTCAATCTAAAAAATTTCATACACATCACATATACCTTCTGAATGTTCACAACTTCCTTCTCTGCAATGAGAAATTCTATCATAATTCATTGCTTACAACGCAAGTTGCTAACACGCTCCAATTCAGCTGTTTAGGGCAGCCATATTATTTGGCAGGTTGTGTTGCAATTTGGTGCACACAATCGGCACATGCCATGTTTGAAGTGTTCTGCCTATTTCCACTTCCTGATTCTTTGATTCTTTGAACCCAGCGACTGACTGTACTCCTGCCAATCTCAAAAATTTCATACACATCACATATACCTTCTGAATGTTCACAACTTCCTTCTCTGCAATGAGAAATTCTATCATAATTCATTGTTTACAACGCAAGTTGCTAACACGCTCCAATTCAGCTGTTTAGGGCAGCCATATTATTTGGCAGGTTGGGTTGCAATTTGGTGCACACAATCGGCACATGCCATGTTTGAAGTGTTCTGCACATGCCATGTTTGATGTGTGCAAAATTTCATCATTCTGTCATTCTGTTTTCATTACTATCTGATAAAACAATGTTGTGCATTACTTTCTGAACTCCCCTTGTATAATAATAATATATATATATATATATAGATATAGATATATATATATATATATATATATTATCATATATATATATGCAACTCAAAGAAATATGAAATAGCTATTAATGTTTTAGTTAAAATGATGTGTTATAGGCAATACAGTTTGAGGAAGGTGGGTGGATGTATGTGTGGGTCTGTTCATCACCAGATATCAACAGATTCCATATCTTTTAAGGATTTAGAAAGTTTTACTTGTGCAGTAATCAACATGCTAAACGCAAACTCTTATACATATATGTTTTTGTTTTTGTGTTTATAAAACATATTCTAAATCATTTTTGTCCCATAAGTTAGTTAACTACAGTGTATTGATTTTTTATTGAGAATCAGTTCTTCAGTATATTGATGCTTATTGAGAATATGCCTTGCTTATTTAATAGGCGCAGCTTCACTGTTATGGACAACATCAACTTACAGGATCTGTTTCCTGAGGAACAAATGATGAAGATGAAGATTAAGAATGGCACAGTATCTTTTCAATCCAACCGCAAGCTGTGTGAACACAAAATCAGACGTTTTGTACGATACCTGAACATGACAAAATTAGATAACGACATTGGGATAACAAATGGGAATCTCATTCCATGTAAATTACCCTATCTTTTCATTATTTAGTGCTTTTTAAACATTCACATATGTTAAATTGTAAGTTGTGGGAATGGATATTGTCAGTACAATATAGTTTGCATCAGCAATTTGTTTGTATTAGAGTTGATAGATATTGAACATATGTTGTTAATATGTAGAAAGGTGATGAGAACAATACATTCTGTTTAAACATAGAAGCCACAAACAACAGGTTGCATGATTTATTGCCTGGCATATTTGGCTGCATCTCGTCAGGTATATACTATACATCATACTATTTATTCCAGTGTGAGTGACAAGCAACTGACACAGGTAGAACAGAACAATGAGCAATCAGTTAATCAAATACATACCAGTTTCGGTGGAAAAAGAGAGTTAATCAGTCTTCAGCAATCCTTGTGCAGTTGACAGCTCATAAAACGCTGAGAATGGTGATCTCGAGGCATCTCCTTAACAGCCATCAAATAGTTAACAAAGAGAATGCATTTTGTATATTGTTGTCTCCCTGGATAAGGGGTTAAGGATGCTGTTCGTAATCCCGTATACCCACATACGAAACCTAGCTGCGCGAGATTCAGCAGCGGATCGCATCAGATTCGTTTCTTACGGAAAGGTATGTGAGCCGGTTGTTCAGAAAGCAATGGCAAATTACTGAACGTAAAACTTGCCAAGACATCAACATAAGTTGAAAAATGCTGGTGTTGACTGCAGTGTCCTGTAAATAGGATATATTTTAAAAAAATTAAAAAATTCAACGAACAGTAATTGAATGGTCAACTTTATCAAGGCAATTAGCACTTAGGTGGTTCCAGCCAATTTTATGCAACCAAAGATTTCATTTTAAATTTGCTATTACCAGGGGATAACTAATGCTCCACATTCAATCAATATCAGTGACTGTGTCATTTAAGTATTTCAGCCAAAGTATAATTCATTTATTCACTTCATACGATATAAAACTTTGCAGTATGCACCTGACAATATGCAGTGGAATATGCCAGGGAGTAAATCAAGCAACATATTGTTTGTGATTTCTGTGTTTACATTCACTGAGGAAATACACTGTTGTGAATATATTCTGTATTTGCATTAGAGTAATAAAGAAATGTCAGTTCTGCTGCTGCTTCTACTCTTAATACCACTACATTGACAGCTGTTACAACTATACAATTATACTGCCACTGCTGTTAAAGCAGTAATTATTACTACAACAATAATTACTGCTGCTTCTGTTGTTGATACTGTGATAGTGACAAGAACATTGGCATTCTGTTTCAGTGAAATTTTATTTATAATGAAACTACACAAATATATGTTTTATTTAGGTTATCCTCCCTAAAAGCAGTTGACTTCAAACTGTGTCTACTTCTCATATCTATTGTGCTATTACCATGTTTATTCATTGTCAAGCATATTATTAATGGTATTTGTACAGGCTGTTCATTTAACTCCTTTTATTTGTACTGAATACATTGCCCCGTATTTGTAATATTCATCATCTTCCACTTTTGCCATCAAGTGTCGTGAGGAGGAATAGTTGACGTTCCAGTGTTCGATGGAGTATTTGCAATATTAAAATTACAAATGTACACATTGTTTAGCATAATCATGGTCATCTGTATAAATAACTGTTTATTGTGATTTTTATAAGATACTACTAGCTGACCCGGCCCGGCTTCGCCCAGGCCCTGGAGGGGATCTATCTATCTATCAGTCTGTCTGTCTGCTTGTTTGTCTGTCTGTCTGTCTGTCTGTCTGTCTGTCTGGCTGACCCGTCCGGCTTCACCCAGTCCCTGGTGGGGAGCATCTCATTTAATTCATATAAGTAGTCATATAAGCTCTCCCGTTCCCGACTATCTGTCTGTCTATCTGTCTGTCTGTCTGTCTGACCCGGCTTCACCCAGTCCCTGGTGGGGAGCATCTCATTTAATTCATATACGTAGTCATATAACCTCTCCCGTTCCCGACTATCTGTTTGTCTGTCTGTCTGTCTGTCCCGGCCCGGCTTCACCTAGTCCCTGGTGGGGAGCATCTCATTTAATTCATATACGTAGTCATATAAGCTCTCCCGTTCCCGACTGTCTGTTTATCTGTCTGTCTGACCCGGCCCGGCTTCACCCAGTCCCTGGTGGGGAGCATGTCATTTAATTCATATAAGTAGTCAAATAAGCTTCCGTTCTATCTGACCCGGCGTGGTTTCGCCCAGCTCCTGGCGCACAGTAACTTAAAAGAATGTCCTTCCACACACCATTCATTATTTTTAATGAAAACAGTTTTTAATCACCGACATGACAGTTGATAAGTTCTGTAAGCAGAAAAAGATGGGTTACAATGTTATGCATTATGCATTATTTTTATGCAAACTTTGAAAATGCCTTAAAGATTATATCATTGTTTATTATAACTCACATGCCTAAAAATAACTATAGACAAAGAGTTTAACAATAGTGCAAGTAAGTCCAACAATATGACTATAAAATATATAGAAATGTTATTAAAAGTTATGCCCCTTGAAATAACTTTTCTAGAGTGAAGTCCCCCTGCTATATAGACATATAATGAAAATGGAAACGTAAATGTTATTAAATAAGTAGAAGATTTTACATTAAGAAATTATTATAGTCGGTTGCACAGGAATGAAAGGAAGACGTGTAGAAAATTTCATCTCAATCGGATGTACCGTTATCGAACGCATCCAATACATAAATACCCACAAACATACACTCTGTTTTATAGATATAGATTGTAGACGACACAATATTGATAGCTGAAAATGAAAATGATCTACAGTAACTGTTGGACATTGCGGTAATAGATAGTCAAAGAAAGAGGACTTTCCATTACTGTCTGTCATTTACTGCCAATATAGTACCTTGCGGTGTATGGCAGAGGGGTCTTTGAGCCTGAGGAATAAAGGCCACCTGGCTAGTGCAGTCGCTGCGAACTGTGCAGATTAGGATTTTCTTTTTGCCCCCGACAGAAAAAAATCTGACACCTTACTGAGGGATCGAACCCGGGCCTCCCGAATGAGAGTCCGGCGTTCCTCTGCTTCCATTACTATGAAGAAAAAATAAAAAGTGGTTATATCAAAGAAAAAGATACTACCAAAATGTGATATAATTAAAAGGGAAAGTAAGTTGATTAATTTAAATACCTGGGTGAAATCATATAACAGCTGATGGCAGATGTATAACAGAGTTTAAGAGCAGAAAAGACCAAGTAAAAGTATCTTATGCAATAAGTCACTGTCACTGAATGTCAGAGAGAGTTTAGTGAAATGTAGAGAGTGTACTGAACTATTACATAGCAGCTGATTTGCTGTATGGCAGTGAATTATGGAATGTGAACAAAGAAATTAGGAAGAGCTCCGCAGATACGGCTTTCTGAGGCAAATGTTATGAATGCCTTGGACTGCCAGAGTAACTAAGAACAATTACATGGAAGAGGCTAATGAAAGTAGAACATTATATACAGCTATAAGAAAGAGACAAATGAGCATTCTTTCACCATATAATGAGAAGAGGCATTCGAAAAACATTGTGACGACTTGGAAATAGTAGAGGTTGAAGAGGCAGAGGGGGGACCAAGAGAAATGATGCTGAATAGACTGAGACTGGCATGGAGGAATATCATGAGTGGAAATGATCTAGGACACCAAGGACTGATACCTCTGGAGATGTATGAACGCCCACACAGTTGACAAGTCACATGTTGATGATAACTATTAAAATGTCAGATGTTTTATTGATACCCTTTGCATGCACTTTGGAGCTGTGTATTGTATAGACTGACCCTTTCTTGCAGGTATTGAGCGTGAACTGAGCTTGAATGTGACCAGTATTTATGACACCACAGTGTTGATTCAATGGGAGAAAGACACATCAGATGGCAGACATGTGTTGGCTTACATTATAAACTATAAAGAGATGTGAGTTTTTTTTTTGTACCTGTCTTAAAATAATGATTTTGACAGCTTGATATAATAACAGTGATAACATTTATAATATTGTCAGTGTATCTAAATAAATAACTTTTAGTATCTCAGCTTAATGTAGACATAACCTATGATGAGGCCATAAGATTAATAAGAAACATATAGAACCAAGGCTCAGGAAGGTTAACCAGGTCAAGAAATGCCTGAAGAAGTCGGATGTGTCGGCCGAAAAGTGCAAATATTGCAGCTGTGCTGTAAACAGGCATAACGGAATTATGTCTAAAACAACATTCAGGACAAACATTGAAGAAGAACCAAGTGGAAAGGAGAGCATCTGGGCTTCCAGAAAGATCCATATTACCAACTCCACTGATGTCACCAAGTAGCAATCTTCAGACTCTGCACAGGACATACATGCTGCACTTGTTTAATAAACTAAAGATAGGAGAAACTGATGAATGGAGGTGTGAGAATTGGGAAAATAACAGCTAATCATCTGCTGAAAGAGTGTCCAACATACACAGAACAGAGAAAATTACAAACATTTTGGCCCGCACCCACTCCATTTGAGAACAAACTCTATGGAGATATCAACAAGCTCAAGCTGACTGCTGTTTTCTTTAAATATATTCATGTTGACATCTGAAGGTGTGAAGAAGTATAATTATAGTCACCACTATAGTTTCTTGTGCTTTTTCATTGTATGAGCATGTTTTTAAAGTGCCCATCATCACGTTGACTTAGTTTGTAAATAATGTGTCAGTATTCAGTCTGTCTGAATGTAAAATCTGATACATTTAACATATCGTATGCATTGTTTGTTCACAGAAAATCCAAATATGAGGATATCAATATTTATGAGGGTCGAGATGCTTGCTCTGCTGATGTGTATGTATCTTTGTGTATATAAAGTTGCTAATTACTTTCAGATTTTGCCAGATACTCCTCACAGTCTTTGTATTATCTTGTTAGTTTATTGTGTTTGGTAACTTGTAAGTACAGAACTTATCTAATATATATCAGTCTTTGTATTATCTTAATAATTTATTGTGTTTGGTAACTTGTATGTACAGACCTTATCTAATATATATGCATTTTATGAATATCTTATTAACCATTGATCAGAAATACAAATGAAGATGCCAGTCACAGCAGATTCTAAATCTTGCCTGCCTGATTTGTGGCCTAATATGATTTAAGAAAACATGAAATTATACATTATTATTACACCAAGTACACAGCTAGCATGTTGTCTTAAATATGCTCTTACATCTTATCTCTTATTTAAAAAAAAAAAAAAAATTTCAATATGTGCAAGTTTAGAGTGTCAGAATTTTGTTCTCAGCTGACAGTTGACTTATTTGTAAAAAAAAAAAAAAAAAAAGCAATGCACACACACACATACACATGCATGCATGCATACATGCATATGTGCATGGACTGATGGACGTCATAGAAACCACAGTGCACTTTTTTGAGAATGTCTTTTTCTTTTTCTTAATACTTGACCATCTATATTAGAGACTTAACATTAATCTTATAGCAGCAACCCCTTTGGTAGTCTTGTGAATTCTCCTCCTCCAGCTAATTCTCCTTCTTTGTTAACCAATTTACTCCAATCTGTCTTAGTTACCTCACCAGCTGTAGTAGTCAGCTGAAAATTACAGTTACCTCACACGCAATAGTAGTCAATTAAAAATTACAGTTACCTCACCCACTGTAGTAGTCAGTTAAAAATTACAGTTACCTCACCCACTGTAGTAGTCAGTTGAAAATTAAGGTTACCTCACCCACAGTGGTAGTCAGTTGAAAATTAAGGTTACCTCACCCACTGTAGTAGTCAGTTGAAAATTAAGGTTACCTCACCCACTGTAGTAGTCGGTTGAAAATTCAAGTTATCTCTACAGCTGTAGTAGTCAGTTGAAAATTAAGGTTACCCCACCCACTGTAGTAGTCAGTTGAAAATTAAGGTTACCTCACCTACTGTAGTAGTCAGTTGAAGATTAAAGTTACCTCACCCACTGTAGTAGTCAGTTGAAGATTAAGGTTACCTCACCCACTGTAGTAGTCGGTTGAAAATTCAAGTTACCTCTACAGCTGTAGTAGTCAGTTGAAAATTATAGTTACTTCACCCACTGTAGTAGTCAGTTGAAAATTATAGTTACTTCACCCACTGTAGTAGTCAGTTGAAAATTATAGTTACTTCACCCACTGTAGTAGTCAGTTGAAAATTAAGGTTACCTCACCCACTGTAGTAGTCAGTTGAAAATTCAAGTTACCTCTACAGCTGTAGTAGTCAGTTGAAAATTCAAGTTACCTCTACAGCTGTAGTAGTCAGTTGAAAATTCAAGTTACCTCTACAGCTGTAGTAGTCAGTTGAAAATTCAAGTTACCTCTACAGCTGTAGTAGTCAGTTGAAAGTTAAAGTTACCTCACCAGTTGTAGTAGTCAATTGAAAGTTAAAGGTTACCTCACCAGTTGTAGTAGTCAATTGAAAGTTAAGGTTACCTCACCAACTGTAGTAGTAAGTTGAAAAGTAAAGTTACCTCACACACTGTAGTAGTCAGTTGAAAGTTAAGGTTACCTCACCAACTCTAGTAGTCAGTTGAAAGTTAAGGTTACCTCACCAACTGTAGTAGTAAGTTGAAAAGTAAAGTTACCTCACACACTGTAGTAGTCAGTTGAAAATTAAAAGTTACCTCACCAGCTGTAGTTTAAAAGTTAGCTATTTGCATATCTTTTACAGGGCATCACAGTCAACCCCAACATTGTTTGACTGTGATTTCTTGGCATGTTTACATTCAGTAGTTTGCCACTGTAGTAGTCAGTTGAACATTACATTTACCTCACCCGCTGTAGTAGTGAATTGAAATAAATGAACAGTTTAGAATATTGTTAATTAGTTTAACAGCAGACTAAATGTTCACAGAGTAAAAAATCTAATAGAAACCTGTCATGCTTGGTGTGTTTAAAGAAGAAGGTCAGTAAATATAGTTGCTGTGTACCTGTCATAAAGGCATCTCAGGGGTGTGGTTGTAGCTCATGTTTTCCATGATTAAATGGCACGCATGGGTTAATACACTATTAGTCCATCCATTGTAGTTTCTCAGATGTCTCTGGTACCCATTTTCTGTCTGCTGTACTTGCCCAATATCTGCGGTACCCATTTTCTGTCTGTTATACTTGCCCAGTATCTGTGGTACCCATTTTCGGTCCATTGTACTTGCCCGGATGTCTCTGGTACCTATTTTCTGTCTGTTGTACTTGCCTAGATGTCTGTGGTACCCATTTTCTGTCTATTGTACTTGCCCATTATCGCTGGTATCTATTTTCTATCTGTTGTACTTGCACAGTATCTCTTGTACCCATTTTTCATCTGTTGTACTTGCCCAGATGTTTCTAGTACCCATTTTCTGTCTGTTGTACTTGCCCAGATGTTTCTGGTACCCATTTTCTGTCTGTTGTACTTGCCCAGATGTTTTTGGTACCCATTTTCTGTCTGTTGTACTTGCCCAGATGTTTCTGGTACCCATTTCCTGTCTGTTGTACTTCCCAGATGTTTCTGGTACCCATTTTCTGTCTGTTGTACTTGCCCAGATACCTATGGTATCCATTTTCTGTCTGTTGTACTTGCCCAGTATCTCTGGTACCCATTTTGTTGTTGTTGTACTGCCCAGTATCTCTAGTACCCATTTTTTGTCGTTGTACTTACCCAGTTTCTCTGGTACCCATTAGCTATCTGTAGTACTTGCCCATATATCTCTTGTACCCATTTTCTGCTTGTTATACTTATTACGATATCTCTGGTACCAATTATCTGAGACTGGGTCATCCCCTGAGCCATAATGGCCAGGAATGTAGCCCACCCCCCCCCCCCCCCCCCATGCCCGATCCGGCGTTCCCCCCCCCCCCCCCCCCCCCCCCCCCCCCCCCCCCCCCCCATCACTAAGTATTCATCCCTTATTCATTGCATGATAAACCAGTACACTGGTCTCTGTATTATAAATTCAAGAAGTTAAGCCAAAAATGGATTCTGGCATTACTTACTGAAATGGCTTAAGCAAATAGCTGCTAGACAAGTGCATGAAGTATAATACTCTTTCATTTATCTGAATCATATGTTAAATACAGTGTTAATATGAAGTTGGTACAAATTAAAAAAAATCAGTATTTATCTGCAGACTGTTCATGTTTCTACTTTGTGTCATTTTATAATAGATTATATAATATATCATGTTTCTACTGGTGAGAGTAAGTTGTTTTGAGTATAGAAGTGATTGATATCTTTACTGGTATCTTAGAGGTTAACAAGGATGACATAATTTTTATTTGTTTTATCTTTACTGGTATCTTAGGTTAACAAGGATGACATAATTTTTATTTGTTTTAAATTAATTTTTTTTTAAACCACAGGTGGATGACCAATGAAGTATTGCACATTAATGAATCACAACCATATGAGTCATATGCTCTGTCAAGTCTCACAGCATATACTCATTATGCAGTATATGTCCAGGCATACACACTTTCAACAGCAACTCACTCTGCAATGACCGCTATAAAGACCTTCAGGACAAATGCATACTGTAAGTTGAAATCTTTTTATCTTTTGTTCAGACTTTTAGCCATTTAGCTAAATAATCATGTTTACAGTGAAACAAACACCAAGTACAAGGGAAAGGCAATAAATAAGTTATCACATGGATATTTAATGGATATTAGATATAAACTTGAACACCATTTACATTTCCCATTTTATTTCTCAATATAATATTCCCCAACGGTGATACATTACACTCATCCTATTGCTTATATCAATGCTTCAAAACCTGCAGATTAGAAGTTCATACTCTGCTGTCTCAGCCACATTTGCATTTCATATTCAGTATCTGCATCATCCACACATTTACCACAAAGGAGATCTTTTAGTAGATGAAACAGGTGCCAGTTAATCAGAGCTAGCTAAGATGAAAATATAAGGCGATGGATGTTGTAGAATTTGCCACTCTAATTGTTCAATTTTCTCACGGGTTCACTGAGCTGTATGTGGTCTGGTCATAGTTGTAATGGAGCAGTACTTCTGTTGTTAGTTAAGCACCAACAGAACTTCACAGTACTGTGCCCTATTCTTCTTCTAACCTTTCTTAGGGAATTTGGGTTGGCTGCAGTCCTTAAAAAGCCTTAAACTCTAAGCATATTCTTCCCTCATTTAATTCATTCAGTAGCATGTCCTTTGCAGAACCTCACTGCCATAACAACCTTCTGGAAAACCTCTCGATCATAAGCAAGTCCCGCATCCAATACACCCATATGGAGATCATTCCCAACATCCTGCACCCATTTCCTCTTTGACCTTCCTGTTCCTCTCTTCCCAGGCAAATACCCCTCCATTATTGTTCTCTCCAAACTTTGGTTACGTTTCAAGTGACCAAAATATTTCAAGTTTCTTTGTTTTATCATCTTTAATAGCCAACCTTCTTCAGTATTCAGCTCTTGAAGTATGGATGCATTTGTTCTTTTCTTTATCCAAGATATTCTTAGAACTCGTCTATAACATTTATATTCAAAGGCATGTATGCACTGTTCAGCTTGTTTTGTAAGTGTCCAGGTCTCATAGGCGTAAGTTGTAATGGCAAAGATGCATGCTCTTAAAAATCTAAGTTTTGTAATTTTTTTTTTTTGTTTGTTGGGTATATTCTTCCCTACTGATGGCAAAACCTTGAATGTCTAGTCTGAGTTTGAAGGGTGTTTCCATTGCCTTGACATGTACTTTGATTCAGAACATAGTGGTGCACCACCAATAAGATTCTTGTTCAGCATTGTTTCTCCTTCATCTGCAAAAATAAAAGAGGTGTTTCAGGGAATGGCCCATTCAATTGCTTTTGTATACTTCTTCAATCAGTTGTCTGGGTGCTCACTGTGAGCATGATCGCTGTATTTGATCTGTTCAGCTCATGTACCCGTGAAACTTAACTGTCTGCTGCCTAAGTTAATCATAAAGCTGGATGTTGCTGCCACCAGATAATGCCTGTCGAAGCTAAAAAACAACATTTTCAGCTGCATAGGCTCATATCTGAAATGAGAAGTCTGAAAGAACACAAGAAGAAGACACATTTTCTAGCAGCATTTCATATAAATACTAGTAGCTTAGCATTAAATAATGTTACTCTTTTCTTATTTGACATTTTTATAATCGCCCCTCTATTTAATGTGGCCATCATCTGTTCATAGACATCTGACAGTGTTGCATCTTTTGTTCTTGTGCCGTGTAATTTGTTCTGTTGTCTGATCTACGCCAGTCTTATCTTAGAAACATGCCTGTTTGTTGTCATTGGTTTAGGAGTCAGTAGAGTGAGTTGGTGACTGTTGGGGGACATGTAGGTTTGTCTCTATTATTTGAAAATATAAGGCATGAGATAGTGGTTGGTCCTTTAGTATGGTTGAAAGTTAATGCCAGCATATGAGTTTATGGAAGAAATTGACAGGATTGAAATGGCTACTCATGCATGTAATGTTCACAACTAGAAAATGAGACTGATCTTTTTCTGAGTCTAATCTCATCAGTTAAATGCTATATTGGCAGCTTTTTATATTTTCCAATGTTAGTACTGAAAGAAATTGTTTCCAGCTTATTTTCAAGTTTATAGTTATGATAATTATGTTATTGCTTTCTTACTCCAGACCCATCTGAACCATTAGATCTGGAAGTCATTTCTGATGATCCCCATGAGCTGTATGTCAGATGGAAACCACCCAAATTGCCAAATGGAATTGTAACTCATTACAAAGTCTTGTACCAGAAACAGGAGTTGGATATCAAGTCTTTTGAACAAAGAGATTATTGCACTCATCGTAAGCTCTAGATATTTTCTATACTGTTGTTTGACATTAACTTTACTAGTCTGAGTAGTTGACTAGTTCTTCTTCTTCTTCAGGTACACACCTGAAGTGTGGAGTAGATATCGGTGATCATGACTCTCCTTTAGACACTTTATTTATCCTAATGCTGTATTGCCAGTGTCAAACATGGTCAGTCCTAGAAACACACATGCGTAAAACCACATCATGTGAGATGAGATGCATAAAAAAACGCAGCCTGGAAAAACAAGAAGAGATAGAGAGACAAATGAGAAACTAAGAAAAAGTGTATGGATAACATCTATTACTGACTTCATAGAACACCAAAGATTAAATGGTTTGCACATTTAGTTAGAATGGAATAAGAAAGAGTTGGCTAAATGGGGCAAAAGAGACACTGAAGAAATCATATATGACATTAGCATAAGTATCAAGACAAGCGAAACACAAAAAATTACACATCTGCCCCCTCTCCGAGACACTTCACAGTAAAAGCAGTAGAACTTCAATAATGGAACTATTAATAAACCACAAACATTCATTCATTGATCCTGCAGAGAATGGTGTGATAAAATGGTATAACAGAATAATCAATATAGAGCTCATGGAGAGAACTAAACAAATTCCATTGAACCAAGAGGCAAGAAAAAAATGCTGGCGCTGGATAGGACACACATTGAGAAAACCTGAGGAGAATGTAGTCAGACACTCTCCTGTCTGGCATCCACAAGGTAAACAAAGTAGTGGGAGACTTAGAAACACATGGAGAAGAGAATTACAGAGATGAATAATATTGGGGGGGGGGGGGGGGGGGGACATAGAGGGAGCAGCAAGAGATAGCAAAAGATAGCGTGGTTTGGTTGAGGGCCTATGCTCAGTGGGGAAATAAATAAACGGTAGATAAAGAAGATGATGACCCTTCAATCCTTTCTCTCATTTGATATCTTGATGAAATTGATGTTAATTATTTTTTAAAGTTTTATTGTCATCTTCTGCTTCTGTTTCCCAGTATTTACCCCACACATGCTAATTTCTCTATTCTATCTCTCTATTTCACCTCTTCTGTTAATATACCCAATAAATAACAGTTGTCATTTCCTTATGGTTAAGAACATGGTCTTGTAACCCCTGCAGCTCTCACTCTAAGTGTTTGTATTTTTTCTTTGTCCACATTATTCTCAACATTCTTCTCAAGAACAACAGTCTCTGCTGTCTCCAGTTTCTTCACCATTTCATTACTCATTGTCCAATGTTTGCTTCAATATGAAAGACCAAGCCACACACAACTCATCAGTAAGCAATTGTCTGTACTCATCATATTTATGTTTTTATGATATTGCTCATTCTTGTAAAAGAATCTTTGGATATGGCAATTCTTTTCTTTGTCTCTAAGTCATATCTACCATAGTGCATTTATATCTCCTTGCGTGCTGTAATACTTCCTTGCGTTCTGTAATACCCTCCCTTAAATCACTGAAGGATAACCCCAGCGCCATACACAAGCTCTGTAGTGCCAGCGATGATCAAAGCGTGTAACAGAATCACACATCCTAGACATTTGCTCCGTGGCGAAGGAGTTACAAATGCAATTCGTAATCCTGCAGAATGCATTTGAAACACAACTGCTGGCGACTTGGAAGCAGCCACTTTGCGTTGGTTTCCATACAAAGGTATGAGTGCCTGTTGTTCAGAAAGCAGTGGCAAACTACTGAACATAATCATGAAATCACAAACAGCCAAAATATGCTGGAGTTGACTGCCGTGTCCTAAAAAGGATATGCATCTAACATTTTTCTAAGTTAGAAATTATGCCTGGGCAGCGGCAAGCATTCCGCTTGCTCTTTTGCATTTATAACTGCCGAGGGACTTTTATTGAACACATGGGTACACTGAGTTTTTCACTCTTGCCTAAGAAGTAGGCATGCTATCCACTACCTGAGGATCGAAGGGAAGTATACCATCCTTTGTCTTATTTTGTGAAAATTCAGTGAGTTAACATCGTGAGAAGAACCTGTTCAGCTTGAGCCTGAGGCGGACGCCGTAACCTCTTGTGTGCTTCATTGCCCATGTGTATGTTATTTAAATGTGCAGTGGTCAGTTTGAAGTTTGAAGATATAATCAGTTGTTAAAGGGGCAGTTGGCTTTAAAGTTACTGTGTCCATTTCTTGCTCATGTAGACCTTATGTATTTCACAGACTAGATTGAATATTCACATCAAGTACGGAAAAAAAAAAAATGATACTTCCTCCAAATTCTGGGGTTGTGGATTGGACATTTAACCTTTTCAGACAAGTGTGAAAATTTTAGTGGGACTGTATGCACATTGCACATGTTTAAAAATCTGCAGTTGGAAACCGAAAAGAGCTGCACAGGCTTAGTTTCAAATGAGAAAACCTACCCACAAAAAGAATATTTGCAAAGTGTGTCTGATGTGAACATATTTGGATCCTTGCTGGTGCTGCAGATTTTGTGCATTGTGCTGAGTTTCTCCATGTGTGATCTATGACAGGAGACTGAAGGAGATATTTGTGTGCAGTGAAATGTTCCCTAATCAAAACCAAATCAGTTGTTTCATTCTGCTGTATCTGTTTCTCAAGTGCTTCAGCAATGCTCTTACAAATTATGTTTCATTAATTATTTTCCTTTCTCTGTACATCAAAACAGAGTATCATCATCATCAAGTGTCCTGTCAGCTGGCATGGGCGTTCATGTCTCATCACAGATCTTGGTCTTATAAATTCTGCTGATGATATTCCTCCATGCCACCATCTCAGTCCATCCAGCATCATTTCTCTTAGTCGGCCTCTGCTCTATCTTTGATCCTGTCGTCATGATGATCTCCAGTGCCTCTCTTCTCATCACAAGACCAAAGAAAGCTGTTTGTTTGTTTCTTATTGTGAAACAGTATAAAAACAAAACAAAAAACAACTTATATAAATTCAGTAGCACTTTATAGTTGTGAAACAGACTTTAAACAATAACTAGAAATGGCTTGAGGCATTATGGATATGGTGCTATTGTAGAATGATCAGAATATGCTGGAGTGAAAAAACAAAAGACAAATGATATTCACAAAGAAAAAAATAAACAAAACATTTTTCAGCGCAATAGAGGCTTTTGTTGCTTTGCTTTAGCTGAAGGTATTCTTCTTCTCCTTCTTTATACCTCTTTTGAGAGAAGTGCTTCACCCCTAGTGTGGGTAAGTTTTCTTTCATAACAATGTTTTTAGCAGGATAGCGGCCTTTCAGTCCACTCTTTGCAGTTTCTAATGGGCGCGGGATTTTTAATGTGCGCACACAGGACATTCTGTTTTTCACCCTTATCTGAGAAGACTAGTTATCCAGTCTCACCACCAATGTGATCAGGGCCACATGTGAAATCATTAAATACCAAAGCTTCGTGGGAAAATGCCCAAGTCTAGGTGCCTGATTGACTATCCTGGCATCAACAGGCGTGCACAACCTTGGTTTATTAAATAACAGTTTCATGTATCATTAGATACAAAACCAAGAAAAAATGTGTTTTGAACGCGGTATGCAGGATTATGAATAAGGGGACAGTTGTAGTATGTCATGACAACGGGGAAAGTTGAAGGGGAGAGTGGCAGGGGGATACTGAGAGAGAAGATGCTTCCTCATGGCATGGAGGAACATCAGTATCAGAAATGATTGACAGTGTATGAGACAGAAGGCTGTTGACAGGCATGATAACCAATGCCACACAACATGGATCGTTAGAAGAAGATACAAAACCAGTCTACCTTGCCAGCCAGTCATCTATCAACTTTCTGTTTGTCTGCCTATCTTTCCATACATCTATTTATTACAAATGGTTCAGCATAGGCTTACCTGTACCGAAATTCACTTTTGAACGTCATTAGTCGATGCAAGAAATACAGTTCATGTTCAGATTGTAATTTGCAAAGAGTGTATGATTTAAGTTTTAACCTTATAATCACATTCTGGCTTGTAATTTGGATGAGTAATGTACATAAAAGAACATTATTTTATTAGAAATATATTTTTGTCACAGATCAATGATTCTAAAATACAATTAGTGACAGATTGTTTGCTTCAAACAGCAATTTCAACACCTAGTGAGACCAAAAAGAGCAAAGAAGAGGAGGCAGAGAAGGAACTTAATAATACTGCTGGCTGCTGTGCATGCCCAAAGACTAAGGTGGAACGAGAAGCTGAAGCTAGGAAACGGGAAATTGAGATATATTTTGAGAATTATCTTCATGATCAAGTTTACTGTAAGAGGTCAGTGTAGGAAATAATTGTGTTTGTTAATGTCACTGCTTCTGTTTTGCATGTATTTAACATACATTTTTTGTTCTATTTTTCAAAGTTCTTTTTTACCTCGTGCGTAGAAGGATAACAGCATGCCATGTTCCGGTCTTATGAATGTAAGAATCTTCTTTTACTTAATTTTAAAAAAAAAATTAGTTGCTTCTAAAGCAAGAAAGGCAGAAGATGCAGTATTAAAAAAACCCTCAAAGAACTTTACAACATTACAAGAAAAATTTAATCAACCTATTGGATTTTCAAAAATATTAATGGGAAGCTTCTGCTGGATATCAACTGTGAGAACCCATCTGCTGAAAAGTCCTTCAAAACACCCGGGAAGGTTAACCAGGTCACCAAATGCCCGCAGAAGTCGGATGTGTTAGCTGAAAGGCGCAAATAAATGGTCACAACGCAATAACATCAGAATGAGAGCGGAATGCCCTTCAAATCACCTGGGATGGTTAACCCGGTCAACAAATGCCCGCAGAAGTCGGATGTGTCGGCCTAAAGGCGCAAGTAAACAGGCACAATGCACAAATGTCCGAATGAGAGTGGAATGTCCTGCGAAACACCCGGATGGTTAACCTGGTCAACAAATGTCTGAAGAAGTCGGATGCGTCGGCCTAAAGATGATTTGGACTTGTTGGCCTAAAGATGATTTGGACTTCGTTAACGACATTACACTCCACTCTCTCTCTGTCTCTCTGTCTCTCTGTCTCTCTCTCTCTCTCTCTCTCGCTCTCTCTCTCTCTCTCTCTCTCTCTCTCTCTCTCTCTCTCTCTCTCTCTCTCTCTCTTTCTCTCTCTTACACACACACACTCTCTCTCTCTCTCTTTCTCTTACACACACACACACAAACACACACTCTCTCTCTCTCTCTCTCTCACACACACATGCTCGCTCGCTCACTCACTCACTCACTCTCTGAAATGCAAGGTAAACTAAACACATGATGAGATGACATAACAATTAGGTCTATAATTTCATAGGGAAAAGGCAAAGATAATGAGATTAAACCCAACAAATAACAACCCCATCTCCCTTGCAAAACCTCACTTCAGTAGGTGGAATAATATTTTGTTTACATGACAATGCAGACAAAGATGAGGGAACAGATAGAGATATTAATATAGAAATACAAAAGGCAAGAGGAGCTTTCATTGCACTGGGAATGTTGTGGAAGTCAAAGGACATTAAAATTAGCAACAAACTTAGAATGTTTAATTCCAATGTTAGATGGCCGAGCTCCATAGCTATAGGGCTTGCGGACGTGATTTGTGAGCTCGCATATCTGTGTTTGAAACACAGCTGCGACCGATTTGGCTGCAGACCGCGTCGCGCTGGGTTTTAACGTGTTGGTATGGGAGCCGGTCATTCAGAAAGCGATGGCAAACTACTGAATGTAAAACTTGCCAAGACATCAACAACGGCAATAAAATGCTAGTGTTGACAGCGTTGTCCTGTAAATAGGATATGCAGAAAATAAAATGTTATGTGACTGCTACTGTATGGATTAGAAACATGGGAAAAACTAAAAGGATTACTAATAAACTACATACATTAATTAATTGGTACCTGTGTAAAATAGAACTAAATTGTTATGGGAAAATCACCAATGTGGCACCCATGGGGGAAACTAGACAGATCAAACTAAAATGGTATGACAGAATCATAATGTAGAATTCATGCAGAGAACTAAACACCTTCCAGTGAATCAAGAGGTGAAGGAGTGTTCACATGCTGGACAGGACACACAATGACAAGACGTGAGGATAGTATAAGGGGAGTTCATTTGAAATCCGTCTGTGCCGCACCGTGCGTAATTGCGTACATTGAACATGAACATGTCATAGTCATGTGATAAGTACTGACCAATGAATAAAAGAGCATGTGCTTATCGTCCCATGATGCATAGGTTCTGTTTCTGACCGTTGAGAAAATGGCCAGGTTGATCCAAAATCCGTCCAGAGAAGCTCAAAGAGTGATGATTCAGTTTCTTTCATTTGAACGATGTCGACCAGTGGACATTCATCGAAGAATGGATGTCGACCAGTGGACATTCATCAAAGAATGTAGGCAGCGTACAGTAACAAATTTGTATCGAAGACTACAGTGGCAGACTTGGCACAAATGTTTCAGAAAGGACGTCAGTTGCAACAGAAAAAACCATCGCCTAAATTGATGCATCAGTACAGATGAACCGTTGTCAAAGCATACGTTCGCTAGCGAAAGAATTTGATGTGTCAATTGGGACAATTCAAAAGGTCGTTCGTAAGAAACTGCAATATTGAAAGCTGTGTTCACAGTGGGTACCACGGATGTTGGTCGACCACCAAAAAGAGGAACGCATGAGATGGTGTTTGAACCACTTGCTGTGTTACAGAGTGGAGGGTGATGCATTTCTCTTCCGCATAGTGGCAGGTGAATCATGGTGTTACCACTTTGAGCTGAGCAGCAAAAGAGAGAGCATGCAATGGAAGCACCAAAAGCCAAAAAATTCAAGTTACAGGTTTCCGCTGGTAAGGTTATGCTGAGCGCATTTTTTTACCATGAAGGGCTATTGTTGGCCGACTTTAAATAACCTGGTGTCAACATCTACTCTACCCACTACTTGCAAACACTAGACAAGCTGCAAAAAGCCATAAAGAATAAACAACCCAGCATGTTTTCTCGCGGTGTGATTTTGTTGCACGATAATGCTCGTCCGCATGTCTCAAAGATTGTGCAGGAAGCATTAGCAAGAAATGGGAAATTCCGCAACATCCAACCTATAGTCCTGATTTGTCACTATGTGATTTTCATTTGTTCAGACCTCTTAAAAAATCTCTCAAGGGGCAACGATTTCACACAGATGCAGATGTAATGAACGCGGTAAACACTTGGTTCAGTGCGCAACCACAATCCTTTTTTACATACAGCATTCGCTGCCTAGCTAAACAATGGGATGCTTACCTGAATGCCACCAGTGACATCTTCTGACCAACCCATTGCCATACAGCAGTGGGAAAAAGCACACCTTACAGAGAACCAAAGGATAAACGCAAAGTGAACTGACAGTCAGTGGACAGTGCACGACCACTAGGACGTCACGGCCACGCTAACAGGACAACGGGATATGTTGTGTGACTTCCAAACCGAATGGACGTGGTTGTGTTTTCTAAGGATGAAGTGTTCTGGTTAGGAGCAGCGGGCAGCAGACTTATTTCAAGTTACGAATATCTGACAACAGTTATTGAAAACGCCATGGATAAAGGAATGACCCAACCTCTAGACAAATAGATTCGGCGAAAGATAACACCAAGGACAAATTGATTCGACAAAGGAAATGGACAGATTATTGTGGACAAGGTAACGGTAGGACAGAGGACAATGCAGAAGGTCAGTAAGTACCCATAGTAAATTAGGCCGCTCCCCGAATATCTCGGGACACTAATTTGAGTACTATCACCTATGTGCATAATCATCTGTTGACACCAGAATAAATTCCACGTTTACTTCGTTCCAAGTTGTGTCGAGAATTTGTTTCTAAAGTTATCATTATTGCCAAGTGTTCAATGAGTCACCGGTTCTATATTGTAAGTCCAGTGAAGTGAGATTTTCCCATGGCATGGCTTTAAATTAGGAGGACTTACGATATGGCATTCATGGAGAACGTCCGGATTGCCAAGCAATAAGTAAACAACTGCCCCGCCTTCAGCTGAAATAAGTTGCGCCAAAAATATAAACATAATGAAAGAAAGTATTTGCACACTAATAACCAGTTCCACGCAGCCGTGCAACACGTGCCGGAAGACCACAGCGCTGCACTTGAGAACAACAACTGCCGTTTTATTCAACATCAGTTTTTGTGCCCAAAAATAGTGCATATCTTCTTCTGTCGTGCACAAACAAAGCAAAAGGTAAGAATTATAGAATTATTGCATGCACTCGAATGACATCATAGTCTGAGTTGTCGTCACAGACAAGTTTCCTCTGCTCTCTTGTTCATCATAATCACGAATAGCTAATTGAGGACAGGATGATATCTTGCGTGGTCAGGCATCTTCTTAAAGTGTTAACAGAAAATATTCTAGTCTAGCTACACATACACTGCCGCCGGCCGCCGGTTACTGCTTCATTCGCAGAAAACATTATATTATACGCAAGTCATTATCCTCACCGACATTTTCCTACACAAGATTCAGATTACTGCACGTTAATTCACTATTATACAAATTGATACGCTGGACATTTATGATGACATTCCAGTAATCAAAGTTGACAATGTCGCTGACTGGGAGAGACGTGTTAACAGCGTTTCGTTGATTGCAGTGCCATTTTAGAATATTACACCGACGCCTCAATCTACAAAGATCAACGCACTCAAGTATTTGTCTACATGGATTGTCGGAATTATTAGACATTCGATACGTGCCGCACAACAGACAACAGGATGACAGTAGGAGGAATTGGAGTTTGCACGTATTAAGCAGGAATCGAATTTCCAAGTGATACGATTTACCAGTCATCACGACTGATCGTCACCTCTTACTACTCAATTGCATACATACCTTACAACGGACAATAGGACAGAACACTACATACAGCCTGAGGCAGCACAGTCTACGTTATAGCTACGCTTTATAGCTACTGATACCGCCATCGATTACGTTTACTACAGGGTCGATGACAGGCGCTATCTATACCTTGGGTGTCAGGATTATAGAATAACTGCGCATACCGCTACCTCTGCAAGACATACAGGAACAGCAGTAATCATGCTCAAAGCCCAATCGCCGATTCATCTCAGTATCTAATAAACAGATACCACCTACGTAATTCAACGCTATTATTTGGATACGAAGCACGCCAATACCAGTTCATAAGGCCAGTACAAATTTCAATTTGTTGATTGTTGAGTTCATTCTTTTTAATTGGGTGCAGCCGTACGATATTTTAACTAATTAGCGATGACTAAGTTCGTAATAAATTAACAACAGGTTGGTTGGGAGGTCGCTCTTCTTAAACATAGCTACGATCACGTCATTATTTAAGAAGACGTAGTGTACTTGCAATCGTCAGGTCGGTACGAAGCCATTTGTATCAATCTCATGCGTTGTAAGTACAATTTGTTGTTTTGTTACAATAGTGCAGTAGTATAGTAGGGTTCTTTGGAGCTATACTTGAAAATTGTTAGACAGTATTATTGTCTTTTATAAATGTAAACATGTGTTTACATCACACGTCACTCATTTTCTATCGTTGTTAACTGTCTAGTGTTATATATTCTTTATACTGAATATATTTTAAATACTATTTTATGTTATTTACATAGAATAACAGTTAGGATATTTATATAGCAATAAGTTGCTGAATTTCTTTATTGTTCAACTTTACATTGTTGTTGAGTTGCAATTGACATTTTGTTCAACATTTCTTAGATTGTCTACTCTGATTTGAACATACTTGCATATCGTCAAGTCCTTTGCATTTGTGTACTTCTCTACAATTTTTTCAGCTAGAGTAGTGATAATTAAATTAGGAAAACATGTCGACACTTCAAGACTTCATGGACATAGGTGAGAAGTCTGGGTTGACCGGTTCAGAACTTAGGACATGGGCAAAACAGGAGTACAAGGAATTCCAGATACAACAAGCAGCACGAGAAAGAGAAAGAAATAGAATAAAAGGAAGAATGAAAGAAAAAAAATAAAGAAACATAAAATGGGATGAATGTGAATGTTAGGTTCATATCAACACATAGTACACTACAGACCCATTAGGGTCTTACAAAATAAGTTGTTCCAATTTTCTTTGATATGAATCTATACTGTTCAGAATTGTTCACACTATCTTGTAGTTTTACAGGTCATCTTAGAAAATAGTTCTCTATCCTTTGGACAATTGTTATTAATTATATCTATATTAGAGAACACTAATAATTTTTATTAATATTATTTTGTTTAAATATTTATTCTTATTGAATCAGAATATTATATTATATTTCTGGTTTACTTCTTAAAAGTCTTGAGTCTTTGAGATTTATGATTATTCTGAGCAAGATTATGTTTATGATCAGCGAGATTCTAGTCAATTATATTCTTAAAGATCTTCTTAGTCGATTGTACATAGATAGGTCTGCTTCACAGTTGTTCACTTTTGTTCTTAATGTTTATCCGTGTTGTTCATAGATTGTTGGAAATTTTAATAAATATGTTACAGATTGCACCTAATTAAATAGCAATGTACATAGCAACCAACAAGTTAAAATACGTTAATTTATTATGTAGTATAATCAGATAGATACATATGTTGATTTTTCATTCTTGCCGGAGACATCATGGAATGATCAAGTGACTAGTGTAGTGACATATTGGAACTATTAATTCCCGCATACTTCGAGTGCTGGAATAACGGAACTTTTACTTTTCGTCAAGTGTTGAGATGACGGAACTTTTGGTTTTTCATGTCCATGCGTCAGGTGTTGAGATGACGGAACTTTTGACTTTGCGGATATGAGGATCCGATCGATTACGATATTCCTCGGGAATTCATTATTATGAACTAAGTATTTTGTGATTACATTAATTAGATTGTCACGAATGGAACATTGAACTTACTTAAATGTAGCCTATGTATTACTAACATGGTGAATTCTGTAGTTCATGATCACAGAGTTAAGTACATTAGTTGGTTGTTATATTGGAATAATTATGTTATAAGTAATTAAGATTTATTTAGTTATAAGTGTTACAATTAACAATGGGGTGTTATGTATCCGTTGGAGGGCCAAGTCAGATATATTTCGCCATTACATTAAGCTGCACAGAAATAAATGCAATCAGTGGTCATAGATAAAATCTCTGGATTGTTACCTACACGGTGTACAACAGTGGCATATACCTCACATACATGATACATGAAACGCCTAGTGGATAAAGCCTGCGACAGTACTGAGAACTGGCTGATACTGATTATTTGGTACCTGTGGTTACCCTCGACCACAACTCCACGTTTGACCTAGAGTAAGGACACTTGTTCGAAGGGACAAGTAAGGGACTAATTATATTTAATATAATTATAATTAGTTAGACTGGCCCTCCCTTAGGCCAGCTACACGACGTTCACCGTGGGTGTGAACAGATGGGCGTGCCCGTTATGTTTTTGTTTAGGGTAATTAATAGGGGCTATTGGTCATAATCAGCTATATATATATATATATATATATATATATATATATATATATATATATATATATATATATATATATATATATATATATATATATATATATATATATTATAAATGACTTCTTCATTTATTTGTGGAGGGCCATAATGTCATACAGCAGTGGGGAAAAGCACACCTTACAGAGAACCAAAGGATAAACGCAAAGCTAACTGCAGTGGACAGTGCAGTGGACAGTGCACGACCACTAGGACGTCACTGCCACGCTAAAAGGACAACGGGAACTTGACAACGGGATACGTTGTGTGACTTCCAAACGGAACGGACGTGGTTGTGTTTTCTAAGGATGAAGTGTTCTGGTTAGGAGCAGCGGGCAACGGACTTATTTCAAGCTACGAATATCTGACAACAGTTATTGAAAACGCCATGGATAAAGGAACGACCCAATCTCTAGACAAATAGATTTGGTTGAAAGATAACACCAAGGACAAATTGATTCGACAAAGGAAATGGACAGATTATTGTGGACAAGGTAACAAGTAGGACAGAGGACAATGCAGAAGGTCATTAAGTAGGCTACCCATAGTAAATTAGGCCGCTCCCTGAATATCTCGGGACACTAATTTGAGTACTATCACCTATGTGCATAATCAGCTGTTGACACCAGAATAAATTCCACGTTTACTTCGTTCCAAGTTGTGTCGAAAATTTGTTTCTAAAGTTATCATTATTGCCAAGTGTTCAATGAGTCACCGGTTCTATATTGTAAGTCCAATGAAGTGAGATTTTCCCATGGCATGACTTTAAATTAGGAGGACTTACGATATGGCACCCATGGTGCATCATTCATTCAAAATGAATGCTTTGTTTAATTCTACCACACCTGTTAATGTTTCTTGCATGCTTTTGTAATAAAGCCATTGGAACAGTTTTCAAATGAACGTCCCTAAAATAACTAGATACTTCCTTTTCGGACCCATTTGGTGAATGAAATGGAGGGAAAGATGGACTTTTGTTCATGTTTGAAAGAAGTGTATTTCATGGAAAAGGTCATCAAGTGCTGAAAATGGGAAAACTGGTAAGGTGATTCAATAACAGAAATCGACATACAAGTGTAAGCTGGTAATGTCTTCACATACATCAGACAGTAGTTATGAACTGATGTGACTACTTTTTATTTCTTTCTGCCTGTGTCTTTCTCAAATCATATTTTAGCTGGGTAGTTATGACTCATTTCATCAGATCAGCCACAAAAAATACTAATGAATGAATCAATTTAATATTTGTAGATGTTCTGCAATTACACAAATAGCACTGTACACCTGACAAGATGCAACAAAATATGACAGGCAATAAATTATGTAACATATTGTTTGTGGCTTCCGTGTTTCAATTCACTAAGGGAATACATTGCTTTGTACGTAAATAGCATTTGCTTTACAAATGGCAGGGTAATGCTGGCATGATAATGATCACATCAGAAAGTGGCACATGTAAAAGATGTTTCCTCTCTTAGACTCCTGTATGGGTCAGAGAAATGAGGAATGACAAAAACAGTTACTAGTGAATTACAAACATTCTTTGAATAGGTGCCAGCACAGAATAGAATAACTGCAGTGATGTAGTAGAGTCACCAGTGTGGAGTTCATGAAGAGAACTAGACAAATGTAAGTGAATCAAGGCATCAGAAAATTGTGCTGGATAGGACATAGTTGAAAAATCAATTGACAGCCTGTCTAGGAATAATTTCCTCTGGAATCTACAAGGCATAAAAAATTATAGGGATATGAGAAAAAACACATGGACATAAGTGAAGTGAAGGTAACCCGGTCAACAAATGCCTGAAAAAGTCAGATGTGTCGGCCGAAAGGTGCAAATATTGCAGCTCTGCTGTAAACAAGCACATCGCAGTTGTCTAAAACAACATTCTGGACAAACGCTGAAGAAGAAGAGGAAGAAGAAGAAGAAGGTACACATCAAAAGAGCTACAAAGGATGTTATGGCTTTCCATGAAGTGATGGAGGGTTTGGCATAAGGTATTTCAGGCTGGTGCTCAATTGGGGAATTAAAATTGATGTTGTTGGTAGGAGAGTGCATAATCCACAATGTTTAAATCAATGTAAAGAACAAGCTTTTAGGCACATTGGGCTTATGGTGTTAGACCCATATATTTTATAGACCTATAGGTGGGTATTTAGTCATCATTATGCTGGAAGTTTTTACTTCCTAAGTCATTTCCTGGCAACTGTTGTAGACTGGGTTGACCT
This sequence comes from Cepaea nemoralis, assembly GCA_014155875.1. Lineage (NCBI taxonomy): Eukaryota > Metazoa > Mollusca > Gastropoda > Stylommatophora > Helicidae > Cepaea > Cepaea nemoralis. The sequence continues at coordinate 294,538 of JACEFZ010028162.1, read as the reverse complement.
GCGAGCCCTGGAATCTGCCCTGGTGTGGATCCACTCATGACCACTGGTCGGACAGGCAAGCACCCAGCCATTACAATACCTTTATTCTACAGCTTCCTTATTCTTTTTATTTTGTTGTACAGCTTCCTTATTCTTTTTATATTGTATCATGTGTATTTACACATTTGTATGTGTTTTGCAGGTATGATACTCTCCCACCAGATATTGTTATTGATGGCATGAAGGATTTTACTGAATTTGTGAACCCAGGTAGATCTGTTAACAGCAGAAACACTGCAATCAGAAACATCACTGACAATATCACTAACAGTATCAGCGGTAACATGTCAATGCCTTTTGCAACAAATACATCAGCGTCTGATGACAATGTCACTGATGATGGGTCCACACGCAGCGGCAATCTAACATTGTTGATTCAGGAGGTTATTGTAAACGATACAGATATTTATCTCCCAAACCTCGAGCACTTCCAGGAATATAGCATAGAGGTTAGTCAGAGTGTTATTCATTGCTTTAAATATCTGTCTGTCTGTCTGTCTGTCTGTCTGTCTGTCTGTCTGTCTCTCTCTCTCTCTCTCTCTCTCTCTCTCTCTCTCTCTCTCTCTCTCTCTCTCTCTCTCTCTCTCTCTCTCTCTCTCTCTCTCTCTCTCTCTCTCTCTCTCACTCTCTCACATGCACACGCACAAGCGCGTACGCATGCACAACATATTTTATGTTTCAAAGCCTAGGTTAGATTTATATAAAACAAGCTTAGTCTACTTTGCAGCTCAATGGTGGAACAATCTTCCGCAACAGATTAAAGATATCACCAATCTCTATACATATAATCACAGTCTATTTATTTGAACACAATATCAGTGCAGACTACAATAATAATACAAACCTTAGTATATATTAATCATTTTCCTATTGGAGGAATAGTATATCTCCCTTGGCTAATAACCATTTTCACATCAGTAATTAATATTAGTGTGTCATGTAGTGATTATGTTTGCACATTTCTTATGTGTTTATAATGCATATATTGATACTGTTATCCAAATTGAGCCTCATAGGTGATGTGTGAATGAAATAATGTATGAAAGGAGAGAGATAAGAAGGGCAGAATGTTAGACTAACCAGAGTGCCCAATTTTTAACCCTTTGAAAATAAAATAAGTTTGTTCATTGTCTCTCTTTCCAAACCCTTCTATCTTTTGTTGTCATCTGCAGCTGTGTACATGTCTTCCCCATGTTATGCATCACTGTCTCTGATTCTCTTCCTCACGTGTTTTTAGGGCTCCCTGTATTTCGGTTGCCCTGTGGGTTCCTGGGGAGAGACTTTCTTGTGAAACTATTAAGTTTTCTCAGTGTTTTGTCGTATCCAACATCAGCATTGTTTCCTCACCACTTGATTCAATGGGAACTCCATGATCCCACATCAGTGATTTTACCCGACCATTTCAGCCCTTCTGTCTGTGCAGACACCAGTTAATAAATGCTTGTAGTTTATTATTAATTGTTTTAATTGTTCTGCATGTTTCTGATCCATGCAGCAATACTTATTTGACATTAAAGTAAATATTCTAAGTGTGTTCTTAGATTTACTTTCTTTTGTAATAGGTAAGTTTGTAAAGGACTCTCATTCATGCCTTGCGATGTATTGGGTATATGGTGGTAGCCCCATATGTTTTAATGAGGTCATTACCATGCAGGCCGCCTTTACTGACCAGAGCAAATACATTAGTGCAAACCTGATAAGGCGAACTTCCTGAGACCCAAGAAATAGTTCTTCTGATAAGAAATTCCTCTTATAAGAGACAAGATACAAAGAAGAAAAATTTCCAGGGATAAATAAATTGTTCTTCACAACAGAAATTTGCACATCTGAGATCGCATTTAGCGGTTTGCACTGTACTACCTTTTGTGATCTGAAGGTAATAGAACGTAACATATATTAAATAATGGCTTCACAAGGTTATGTGACTATGGTGTTCTTATGCCTTTCCTTTTTAGAAAGATTTACTGCATGTTCAGTTATGGAGAAAATCCCTCTTTTTCATTGTTTTGGGTAGAAACCATACCAAAATGCTGGTAAATCATTGTATTATCCACATTTATGTCTCATTATGACTGTGCGTATGAAGAATCACAAAATGTAACCAAGAAGCTCGAAGGATAAAAAAACCCCACAGATTCAGGCAAATGTTTCAATCAAAGTCTTTATCAACAGAACAAGAGGAACAAAACAATAAGAAATATATATAAAACAAACAACACATATTAGTACTTCCCTAGATGCTCGTCCAGTCCATGAGATGGAAAACTGCTTGTGGGAATATCGAACGAAAGAGGTTTGTTGAAAATGGGAAGGAAAAGAAATGGAATGAAAAATAGGAAACAAAAAGTGAGAGAGAGAAACTTTTGTTGTTTCTGATTTTAATGAAGTTGAAATTTGTATTTTGAACAGGTTCAAGCGTGTCATGATACTGAGCCCCATGCACCTAGTTACACAAAATTGTGTAGCAACAGAGCATTGACAGCAGGGCGTACAAAAGCCTCATGTAAGTTTCTCCACAAGTAAACTGTTTGCCTTAAGAACCTAATGCCAGCAACATTATAAAATATCTCCAAAGGTTTTAATGTTGTCTGAGAATCTTGCCGCAAGCAGATGTGGCATTTATAATGATTAAAATAAATGTCTAATGAACATGTATCATTCTTTGATACAATCCAGTTCTGATGTCCTGACCTATTCTTCACAGCTATATCATAGGGGTGACTGTGGTGAAGTGGTTAAGCCACCTGTGTCACCTTACGGTAGTCAAGGGTTCATGTTCAAGCTCCATTATTCAGTTAACTAGTACAATTTTTTTGGTCATTGCTGGAGGTACAGAGTTTGTGCTCTTCTCAACAGTTTCTGTAGGCCTCTCTGTAGAAAGATGACTGAGGCCGTACGGGATACAACCCAATGCTGTTAAGTCAGTTAGCTTGTCTTTAAACCATTTATCATATAATTCAGTGTGGTAGTGCAGTGTCTGCACATTTACCTGCTGGTCTAAGGTCCTGGATTTCCACCTTGAGGATTGGATATTCTTTTTGTTTAGATCACAAGGCTGCAATTTCTATCCAGACTCACAAAAATGGGTATCAGAAGTAAATTGCTGGCATGATACTGATCACATCACCCATCAAGTGCTGACTGATTTAAAAGTAGGGGTCTGGCATCATGTTCCCAAAATAACATGGCATGGAAATAGGGTCTTTAACCAACACAGTTGTTTTTTAAAGTCCCAAAGCAAGAACCTTTTGAGGATATGTGAAGTGTTAGAACCATCTTATTCTGTTGTTCTTAAATGAATTGCATGATTGATTTCAAAACTTGCCCTTCTTCATATTTCCTCACTTCCTAATTCTGTCTCTCATAGTTACTCCCGCAGCTCTTCTAAGGCATCTCATTTCTATAGTTATGATTTTGTGCTCTTTAGTTGTACATTCTTAATTGAATATGCTTAATATATTCTCCGCCAGGTTCCATTTCACCATTTTCTAAAATTCTATTGTAAAAGATAATTCTACTAGATTTGTGGTATAAGTTGCATTATTGGACTTCATCCTTAAGAGTAGCATATCCTTTGCAGAAGGTCACTTTCATCATGGCTCGCCTGAAAGACTCTTGATCTTTCCCTAGTTCTCCTGCCTATGCATTTTCATTTCTCTTACGTTGTGTGTCCATTTTCTTGTTGGTTGACCCCTGCCTCTTATTCCAGGAACCATTAATGGCTGTCCTAAGTCACTGTGACGTTTATGTGGCCAAAGTATTACATTTTCTTTTATTTTCTTTTTAGAACTTGTGCAAAGGTATGTATTCAGATTATATTACACAAGTCTCCAGTGTACTTTGTTGATTTTATGTCTGTTAAATGAGTTGTGTAAATGCCATTCTTTATAGAGAACACAAACATAATTCAGTTCAATAAGGTGGATAGGTGAGCAATCCATTAAGGCCTTAGTATGATTTTGCTTCTGGCTACGGTTTACTTATGCATTTTCCTCATTTTGTTCTTGTAGTAAATGGTTTCCTCTTCCAGCTGCTAAGCTTAGTACTTGGTGTGGCACTAAGCTGTGGATTTCATGTGGTATGATTTTTCATTTGTCCATGATGGTTTGTGTTATGAACTTGTTGCAGTGATTTTGGAACTGTGACTAACTATGAAACATATTTAATAGATTCTCATTGACTAGCATGTAAATACTTTGTATTTTTCTTTGTGTTACAGGGGTCATGGACAAAATTAATGAGTCCACTATTCATGTTAAGGTGATCACAAATGGCAGCACTGATGCTATAATCACATGGGAACCCCCTCCAAAACCCAACGGTCTCATTCTGACCTATAATGTCTTTTACAAGAGAGCACATCAGGAGAATGTGAGTACAGATTTGTGATGATAAATGTGGAGATAACATTTTTCAACACAGAATTGTCTTTTTTAACTGTAAAACCATCATCTAATTTTAAATTTAAAAAAAGGTAGTTCTACAGCTGATAAGTTGGAGTGTGAAGTGTTTCGCCTTCACATATTCTAGACCATGACAAAATGATCTGGGGTGGGCAGTTACCTTCCTTATTGCTTTCCCTTCCTAGACATTTCCCAGGAAATTTTGAAAATTGTCTGGTGCTCATTTTTATGAGCTGGGTTGACCCCAAAGCCATATTGATCTGAAAAAAAAAATCCTGCTTCTACTGGAGGTTGTATCTAGACCACTGTCTTGGCCGCATAATATCAATATATGTATAAACTCAAGAGAATCTTAACATCTTATAAACACAGAAATCAGTACAATGTAGAATATCTCAGAAATGAAGAAACTAAGGAAATATGCATGGTCAAGGTCTCTAATAAGTACCAGACCCTACAACAGTTAGTAGACAGGGTGAGCACGGAATACTGCTGGCAGCTGGCTAAAATACATTTGAAGTGAATCATGTTTAGAAGTACTTGGCGAAAAGGAATGTAAACATAAGTTTGTGTTTAAGTAAATGTACTGCAGCTGTTCTTTCAGTCAATTTGTGTTTAAGTAAATGTACTGCAGCTGTTCTTTCAGTCAATTTGTGTTTAAGTAAATGTACTGCAGCTATTCTTTCAGTCAATTTGTGTTTAAGTAAATGTACTGCAGCTGTTCTTTCAGTCAGTTTGTGTTTAAGTAAATGTACTGCAGCTGTTCTTTCAGTCAATTTGTGTGTAAGTAAATGTAATGCAGCTGTTCTTTAAGTCAGTTTGTGTTTAAGTAAATGTACTGCAGCTGTTTTTTCAGTCAATTTGTGTTTAAGTAAATGTACTGCAGCTGTTCTTTCAGTCAATTTGTGTTTAAGTAAATGTACTGCAGCTGTTCTTTCAGTCAGTTTGTGTGTGAGTAAATGTACTGCAGCTGTTCTTTCAGTCAATTTGTGTTTAAGTAAATGTACTGCAGCTGTTCTTTCAATCAATTTGTGTTTAAGTAAATGTACTGCAGCTGTTCTTTCAGTCAATTTGTGTGTAAGTAAATATATTGCAGCTGTTCTTTCAGTCAATTTGTGTTAAGTAAATGTACTGCAGCTGTTCTTTCAGTCAATTTGTGTGTAAGTAAATGTACTGCAGCTGTTCTTTCAGTCAATTTGTGTGTAAGTAAATGTACTGCAGCTGTTCTTTCAGTCAATTTGTGTGTGAGTAAATGCACTGCAACTGTTCTTTCAGTCAGTTTGTGTTTAAGTAAATGTACTGCGGCTCTTCTTTCAGTCAATTTGTGTGTAAGTAAATGTACTGCAGCTATTCTTTCAGTCAATTTGTGTGTAAGTAAATGTACTGCAGCTGTTCTTTCAGTCAATTTGTGTTTAAGTAAATGTACTGCAGCTGTTCTTTAAGTCAGTTTGTGTTTAAGTAAATGTACTGCAGCTGTTTTTTCAGTCAATTTGTGTTTAAGTAAATGTACTGCAGCTGTTCTTTCAGTCAATTTGTGTTTAAGTAAATGTACTGCAGCTGTTCTTTCAGTCAGTTTGTGTGTGAGTAAATGTACTGCAGCTGTTCTTTCAGTCAATTTGTGTTTAAGTAAATGTACTGCAGCTGTTCTTTCAATCAATTTGTGTTTAAGTAAATGTACTGCAGCTGTTCTTTCAGTCAATTTGTGTGTAAGTAAATGTACTGCAGCTGTTCTTTCAGTCAATTTGTGTGTAAGTAAATGTACTGCAGCTGTTCTTTCAGTCATTTGTGTTATTAAATGCTACTGCAGCTGTTCTTTCAGTCAATTTGTGTGTAAGTAAATGTTACTGCAGCTTTTCTTTCAGTCAATTTGTGTGTAAGTAAATGTACTGCAGCTGTTCTTCAGTCAATTTGTGTGTGAGTAAATGCACTGCAACTGTTCTTTCAGTCAATTTGTGTTTAAGTAAATGTACTGCGGCTCTTCTTTCAGTCAGATTTGTGTGTAAGTAAATGTACTGCAGCTGATTCTTTCAGTCAATTTGTGTGTAAGTAATGTACTGCAGCTGTTTCTTTGTCAGTTGTGTTTAAGTAAATGTACTGCAGCTGTTCTTTCAGTCAATTTGTGTGTAGAGTAAAATGTACTGCAGCTGTTTCTTTCAGTCAGTTTTGTTGTAAGTAAATGGTACTGCAGCTGTTTCTTTCAGTCATTTTGTGTTTAAGTAAATGTACTGCAAGCTGTTCTTTCAGTCAATTTGTGTGTGAAGTAAATGTACTGCAGCTGTTCTTTCAGTCAGTTTGTGTGTGAGGAAATGTACTGCAGCTGTTCTTTCAGTCATTTTGTGTGTAAGTAAATGTACTGCAGCTGTTCTTTCAGTCAATTTGTGTTTAAGTAAATGTACTGCAGCTGTTCTTTCAGTCAATTTGTGTGTGAGTAAATGTACTGCAGCTGTTCTTTCAGTCAGTTTGTGTGTGAGGAAATGTACTGCAGCTGTTCTTTCAGTCAGTTTGTGTGTAATTAAATGTACTGCAGCTGTTCTTTCAGTCAGTTTGTGTGTAAGTCAATGTACTGCAGCTGTTCTTTCAGTCAATTTGTGTTTAAGTAAATGTACTGCAGCTGTTCTTTCAGTCGATTTGTGTGAGAATAAATGTACTGCAGCTGTTCTTTCAGTCAGTTTGTGTTTAAGTAAATGTATTGCAGCTGTTCTTTCAGTCAGTTTGTGTTTAAGTAAATGTACTGCAGCTGTTCTTTCAGTCAATTTGTGTGTAAGTAAATGTACTGCAGCTGTTCTTTCAGTCAGTTTGTGTTTAAGTAAATGTATTGCAGCTGTTCTTTCAGTCAGTTTGTGTTTAAGTAAATGTACTGCAGCTGTTCTTTCAGTCAATTTGTGTGTAAGCAAATGTACTGCAGCTGTTCTTTCAGTCAGTTTGTGTTTGAGTGTTTATTTGAGTAAATATACTGCAACCAATCTTTTACCTGTTTGTTTTTATTCATGTAAATGTTTTGCAAGTGTTCTTTTGGCCAGTTTTGTGTTATCTTCACTTCCTAGCAATATATAATCATTGTTAGTCTCTTGTTTTGTTGCTAGCTAGGTCTACTATGCTGGTAGCTTTTGTATCTTGTATTGTGTATTTCTTACCTTTATATTATAAAAAATATATAAATTTCTTGTTTGGCTTTCTGGCGTTCCACAGAGCTTGCAGAGATAAAGTTGTTTTAAACAGCATAATCCTCATGTTACAGATGCATTACATTAAAAGTGCATGTAGTTGAGTAAAGAGAATGCAGCTGTTCTTTCAGCCATGTTGTATCTCATCTCCTCAGTTGATGCCCCAGCATGCTTGTGTCACCATTAGAGACTTCCAGAAATTTCCAGGATGTCGTCTTACTAACCTTGATCCAGGAAACTGGACATTCCGGATTAATGCTATATCACTTGCAGGAAATGGTTCCCTCACTGATGAGCAATATTTTATTGTGAAGCATTCTCCAGGTAATTTGCCCAATATTCTTTTGTGTCTGCTTCTTATATATTTATCCTTTTTTCGAATTATTACTAAGTTGTATTCATAAACATAGCAAACACTTTTTACGTTTCCAAGAACATAGAATAAATTGATACAGGAGAAGCTTAGCTTACTGCACAGAATTACTTTGAAACAACTCAGAGATATGACTAATTCAATATCAAGCAAAAATCAAACCATTTCAGTACAACATCGATTGCATAGTTTCTTCTTTAATTAAGCGACGACAGAAGGCATGGACTAAGAACACAGTTAAAACAGGCTGCCAGCATTGAGCATATCCACATGGGACATGAATACATTTTAATGTGTGCTAGGAAAAGTATGTTTACTGTCATATTTTCCCTCAGGTAGGGAGTACAAAGAATTGTGCCAGGGGAGAATGTCAATAGAAGTATAACAATTGATAGACAACAGCTCAGGAGGGAATGATCTCATCATATGCACTGATGGCTCTGTCCTACACAGTAAGAAATAAGGATGACAATTCTTGGCTAGATCTCGAGGACATATCATTGTACAGCAAAGTGGCAATTATGTAATGAAGGCATCCAGTTTAAGAATGGAGCAGGCATGATCACAGGCAGAGGCAACAGGCATTCATTGTCAGCTTGTGATACATGAAGAATCATGGCAGTCACGGCAACTCTTTGATGGTTATCTGAGACACCATACACTGGCAACACCGTGTCTGATTAATTATCAAGGTTATTACAGATGGCTATAGTATGCCATTCTCTACCTTGAGGGGGATTTGAATATGCTCCAGTTTGCTCTGTAATGATCTTGTCTTGCCCCTCCATCTAAATTTGAAGCCCCATCGTTGCTGCATTGATCCATCTATTGGTTAAGGACATTTTCTATGCCTCGAGGCATATTGTGTGCCAGCCCCATATTTTTAAAGACCATCAGCACTTGATGGGTGATGTGGTCACTATCATGCCAACCATCTTTACTTCTTAGAATATTTTTTGAAAACCATTTTAGTCTGGGTCAACCTGGGAATAAAATTTAAAAAAAAATTTCTGTCTTGAGGGGGATTTGAATACATGACCACTGGGCCAGAAGGCAAGTGTGCTAGTCACTGTGAGTCTGCAGTTCCCAGTCCTTCAGTATATATTATATCATCTTCCCCAGCATTATGCTCCATCAGTTACCATATTTCCAACTTCACTCTCCCATTAAATTAGTCGCATATCCTTTACAGGATGTAGCAGTCAACCCCAGCATTTTTTGGCTGTTCGTGATTCCTGGGTAGGTTTATGTTCAGTAGTTTGCCATTGCTTTCTGAATGACCCTCACCTATACCATTTAATAAAAAACCAATGTAAGGCGGTCTGCTGCCAAATTGTCTCCCATTAAACCATCTCCTAAATTCTTTGCAAATGGTTGTACAAACTTCAAATGTTGTCCTATCTTAGCATGTTTGAATCCATTCCACCCCCTTCAGGCACATCATTAACCTATATCATTATTGTGATTGTGATCTCTGTCGTCACATCCATGACCTTCCTTTCTTGAGTCCTACTCCGTTGCTGTCATTTATATTCTTCTGCAGGGGATGTGGGATACCACTTGTTACCCTTAAATAAGCATAGTCTGGGTAAGTGCATATCTGGACTTAATTGAGAGAGGTCCAACGTGTACAGCATTGTTTTTATTTCATATTTTAACTTCATCATTCAGTTCTCATGTACAATAAATAACAATATAAGCAACATTTCATCAGTATATCAAATGACATGATTGGAGAGTCATGATCACCGATGTGAATGACAGATAAGGCACCTGAAGAAAATTTTTTTTAGGAGTCAATGGTATTGAGCTAGAACAAATATGCCATTAAAAAGGAAAAGCAGAAATTAATCAAAAATATGCCATTGAATGAGATATAATAAATGCATACTACCCTGCAGTTTGTATTGTAAATTATGCCCGTAGGCACATAAACACACACTAAAAGCAAGTTTATTAAAGATAAATGCTGTATTTTCCCCATTTTTAATTGCAGATGAAGAGACCAAAAATGAGGCTATCATTGTTATAGCAATCATTGCTGTACTCATCCTCATTGTATCTGTCATTTGTGTGTGGCTGGTGACAAAATACAAGTAAGCCGTAAACTTTAGCCACAGTTGTCATGAACATTGTCATTGTTTTTTGTTTATTTGTTTTGTTATATTGATTTCATTCACTTCCCAGTGGTTAAATAAAATATACTTTTCCACCACCTTTTCTTCTTCTCCACCTCCTTGTCTTCTATTTCTACCACCTCCTCCTTTCAGTGGGTAGTTCTTTTATTTCAACTTAACAATTGTGCCACATCATCAGTCTTATGGCTTGCTCTTTGTATTTCCAGCTGCCATGGGATTTTTAACATGTACAACTTTACACTGGATCTCCTGTATTTTTTCCCTATCTGAGAAAGTAAGGTATACAATCTCATTACTCAAAAGATCAGAGTGACATTTGATATTATTAGATACCAGTAGATGTTTTAAAAAATGTATTCTCCTGAGGGAGCAAATCCAGTAACTTCTAACTCAGAGGCAAACACCAAAACCTCTCAGCCACATCACACATTTTGGATTAGTTTTATTTGAAATGTCTTCATTCTTTGTGCTCGTCATATAATGTATTCTGTATGTGTCTTTTGCAGCTGGCTTCTAGATTCTGCCTGGTTTATACACTTGAGCTTGCAGAATGTTTTGTAATATTTTACTCATCCAGTCATCTGCTGATATATTGTCTGTTTGATGTGTCTGTATATTTTTTTTGTTTTGTTTGGATTATCTGTTCACTTCACTGTCATTTAAAAAAAAAATTGGCGTATATTTTGAGTTGCTGTTCATTTGTGATTTTCACTGCAAATTCTTTGTTGATTTTTAACATTCAGCTCTTGTGACAGAGTAGCGAATTGGTGAAGTCAGATATAACATAACTCCAGCAGTCTCTTGATGTATTACATTTAATTGTAGTTGCTTCAGGTTTACAGACTCTTATAAATATCGTAGACAAATAACAGAGGTCCAGATATATCAACGATACTTGATGGTGACTTAAACGTGACCTCGCTCTAAGACTGCTGGCCAATCACTACCCCCGTTGCTATCTTTTTTCGTCACGCGTGAGCATCCCTAGTTATTTACATTTTCCCAGGGTGCTCCCGCGTGCACTGAAGTTTAGACCCTTTTTCTCTTGCATGCCGACTTAGATTCCCTTAACAGAGACAGAGACTCTGTTATACTCTCTCTCTCTCTCTCTCTCTCTCTCTCTCTCTCTCTCTCTCTCTCTCTCTCTCTCTCTCTCTCTCTCTCTCTCTCTCTCTCTCTCTCTCTGTCTCTCTCTGTCTCTCTCTCTCTCTCTCTCTCTCTCTCTCTCTCCCTTCCTTTCCACTCCTCTTTTCCCTTTACCCCTTCTTAACCTCACACTCTTTCTCATTTTCTCTTTTACGCCATCTCTCTCCCCTCTCTCTTTCTCACCCTTTCCACTGTACTCTCCCTCCCTCCCTTCCTGCTCCCCTGTCACGCACAGTTTGTGAATTATTTTCTGTTTGAACTATCTGTCGACTATAACCATAATTTATGTATCTATTTTGAGTTCATTTGTGACTTTCACTATACATTCTTAGCTGATTTGTTAATATAATACTCAATTAAAAAAAATAAGTAAAGATAGTCCTATAGGGACTATACCACTGGGGTGTGAAGTGTAAGCCTTCACATATTCTAGGCAGCATCATATGAGGTGGGGTGGCTAGTTCCCTTCTTCATTGCTTTTCCTTCCCCGAGTGTTCCTAGAAAATTCTGGAACATGTCTGGTACCCATCTTTATGAGACTGTTGACCTCGGAGCCATACTGGTTGGAGAAACAATTCTCCCACTGCTGGGGACTGAGACGGTCCACTGTCGTGACAAGCAAGCACGCTAACCAAAATGCCACCAAGGAGCATTTGAATATAAAGCTTTTTAACACTCATGCATGCAGACAGAGAGAGAGAGGTTTTAAAAGGGACACGGAAATGTGATTAAGAAAAATGCAACTCTCATCTTATCTCTTCAGATTCCGCACAGATGAAATGACCGTGATATCTCCTAACGTTAATTACATACCATCAGAACCAGGTAAGTTTTCTTGTTTCCTTTTTCTGTATTTAATGTGTAGAAATAACATATCGAAAATATTTACTCCTACATCATTGGACATCTTGAGTGTTATATTTAAAAATTAGTGTAGAGGCCAGAAGACTGTGATAATTTAAACTATATGAACATTCATTACAATGCAACACTTAAGGGAAAGGGAGGAGGGGGGGGGGCACTCAGGGGGAAAAAGGGTTAAAGACAAGAGGATCTACTTCACTGCACAGGAATTTGTTCCCTATCGCTCAACTTTCCTTTTCCCCATGGCCGCCTGCCAAGAGTGTCATATAGAATACAAGCTTCAGCTCCAGTGGTGACCCTTAAAGGCCTCAGAAAAAATTGCGCTTGTGACAGTCTGAAAATGAACCCACAACCTATATAGTGCGAGGCATGTGGCTTCACACTTCACCACAGAAATGTAAATATGTTGTGTACAGCTACTGTAATCCTTGAAATTTCGACTTGTTGCCTGTTACCAAACTACTAAAACTAAGCTAAAACTTATTGAAAATTATTTTGGAGGTATATTTGATTTAAAAAAATATATTTTTGTACTTTTTAAATTGCCATTATCTAATTGTAAGGAGCTGCGCTGATAATTTCATGAGCACGATTAAGTGCGATGTGATGGCTTGTCACTTGCTGAAGTGAGGGAAAGATTGGTCACCTATTCCTCCTTGCTCTCAGACCTTTAAAATGTGATGGCCGTATCACATCATGGACCCATAGCAGATAAAATGTACCTGTTATAGTCTTCTTCTTCTTTAGCATTCCGAGCCATTGAGGTTCTTTGCTGCAGATACAATCCATCTCCATTCGTCTCTCTGGTTGACCTTCTCTTGCCAGTTGTTGATTCCAAGTGCTTGTAGGTCTGTATATATATTATCTCTCCACCGTCTTCTTGGTCTACCTCAGGGTCTACGGTCATTTATTTTCTGAGTGTAAGCGAGTTATAGTGCTAACATAAAATACAAAATACATTCTGTGGCATTATGAATAGTACAAAGCTAACTGTGTTCAGTGATTGTTTGAGGTGAAACAACTTTTGGATGAACCTATAAAATGGGTACCAGAGATTTTTCTGTGAAGGAAAGACATTGAGGACGATCTAGTTCATTCATAATGCTCTGATCTAGTGTTTGTAACATTCTGTCACATGATCCAGTTGGAACTTTCTTTGATAGAATTTGCCTTTATCTCTAATAGAAATTATAAAATTTCTTAACCAGCTGCCTGGATTGTTATATATCATGCAGTTTGTCATGGTGATGTTTGCAGATGGTTTATGTGAAGTAATATTTTTCAGTATACACAATGGATGGCTGGGAAGTTGACCGGGACAAGATCAAACTCCTTAAAGAACTTGGTCAAGGCTCCTTTGGCATGGTTTATGAAGGAATTGCAAAGGGAATAAATGATGACCCTGATGAAGAAATACGAGTGGCAGTCAAGGTGAACATTTTCTTGTATTTTATCACTTCTTTACGCAGTGATACAGTATATCATTTGTTATGTATGTTTTGTTCTGTTAGGCTATTTCAGGAGCAAAGGCTCACTCTATGCGCTTTACTTGCAGCTTATCAATGTTATATCACTATTAGTGTTTTTCATATCCCACCACCTTATTTTTTTTATTATTAGTTTTTAAAAATTTTGTTTACTTGATGACATTACACTTATTTTTTTTTTTTTTTAATTTTCCAAAAAGATATTTTCCTATCAGATAAATATATCCGTAAACCACAGTAGCATAGCATTTGGTGTGCTTGCGTGACATGACACTGGTCCGGATTCACTTGCCTGCAGTTGAGAAGATAATTGAGAACATAAACTGGGTACTGGATAATTTTCAGAACTCTGTGAGAATTGTTTGAGCAGGAAAACTGGTGGGGAATGGAACTGGCCACCCTGGCTCATCATGATATGGCTTAGCAAATGTGAAGCACTAAAACTTCATACCTCAACAGCCTTGTTTTTATACTCGTGTAAAGTTATCGCTTGTAAAATAGATTTTTCCAGGTAAAGCTAATGCAAGACCATGTATTTCTGTAATGGAATGTCCAGTTACATTAGACAGAACAAATGAGTATATATATATATATATATATATATATATATATATATATATATATATATATATATATATATATATATATATAACACACACCCACCCACCCAAACCCTTCCTCCCTTCCCCACTCCCTCCCTTCACTCTATCTCTCCCCCTCCTCCACTCGCTCACTCCCACCCTCCCTTCCTCCATTCTCTCCCTCCCTCCACTCACTCTTATACGTGTGTTGTCGGGGCCCATACTGGGGAGTAAAGAATAGTAACACTGTTGCCTACCATGCATGTCATAAGAGGCGACTAAGGAGGATATGGTTCCGTCGCCCTGCTACTGAGTGAGTGCGTGGCGTGATGCTGTGGGTTCGCGTGGAATGCTTTTACATCTGTCCGCGGTTGTTTGTAGCATGAACTGCATGTTCGGAACGATGGCATCCGGCTGTTGCTGGGTTGACTGGTTTGCCATTTCGGCTCACGAGTGCATTTTTCAGGAGACTTCCTGGGAGTTGCCGCTGGAGCTACGGAGTTCGTGCTTTGTGCGGAGCTTTCGGCGGTCGTTCTGTGGAAAGAGACCGAGCCAATTGGGATAAAACCCGGGTCAATGAAGTCTTTCTGGTGAATGCCATTTCCATCGACGATGAACTGTATTTTTCATGAAGGACTTTTGTGTTGGCATTCTGGCGGTGGCATTATGCACAGTGTACCTGTGTGGACTGTTTGCTTGCCGATACTCCTGTCTATTCCATTGTTCACTTTGGGCAGTGAGTAGCATTTTGTGTGATATTCACTGGCACAGGAACGGAGCAATATGGGGACGGCCCGTTGCTGTAAAGTTGGAACCACAACTAACTAACTAACTCTTAAACATTCTGTGTGACCATGGGCTGTAAAGTGCCTGCCCTAGAACTTCCAGTGTTTTGTTGCTAGGGTAGGGCAATCTTTCCCTACACTAGTCACTTGGACTTTAATGTTGACTTATTCAGAAAGCAATGGCAAACTGATGAACGTTAACTTGCCTAGAAAAGCAGCCTAGGGTTGGGGTTGTTCACAACTTCCTGCAAAGGGCATGCAACATTTTTAAAAATCCATTACATTAGTAGTCTAAGGTTTGGATTGTACTGATGAAAGTCAATGAATATATGTATTGGCTTGTCCTGTCATCTTTTGGAGAGCAGTCAATGTGATTGATAGAGACAATGTATTTTTGGTGTTGTTAAACACACAAAATGGACGAATGTTAAAGCTTGCGGAGGCTTGAGCTATTCATGCAGCAGAGTCACATTTGTGTAAACAGAAATTGGTAATAGTCAGTTTAAAATTAACCTGGTAGACATTTAAATTACTGTATGAATGTGTGTGTTGTATATTTCAGCTTGAAGAATTTATCTTGTTGCTTTATGTTGTGTGAGATGAGCGGCTGGCCGAGTGGCTAGAACGCTGGACTCTCCTTTGAGAGACCCGGGTTCGATCCCTCTGTAAGGTGTGGGATTTTTTTTATGTCGGGAGCAAAAAGAAAATTCTAACCTGCACAGTTTGCAGTGACTACACTAGCCAGGCGGCCTTAATTCTTCAGGCTCAAAGAGCCCTCTGCCATACACCGCAAGGTACGATATTGGCAGTAAATGACAGATATGACAGCTTTATGTTCTGTTATGTCTGCTATGTTGTGTGATTTCTGCAGTATAGACTTAATGAGTTCCAGTAAAATGTGCCAGATAATAAATTGTGCAGTCTGTTGTTTCTGTCTTCATTATTCAAATTCACTGCTGGAAAACATTGTTTCTATCATTGTTCTGACACGATGACACCATTAATTTCAGACTGTCAATGACAGAGCCAGCTTTAATGACAAAAGAGAGTTTCTGAAAGAGGCAACTACGATGAAGTAAGTAACCAGTTTCACTAGCATTGTCATTGCTAATCATGAGAGTGTATTCTGGAACTTTATATAATGAATGTTTGGTAATACAGATTGAAAGCAACATACAATTATTTGTTAAAGTACAGTGCCAGTCAGTTATGTTTTTAAAAATTGGTTTTAGTTGTGTGTGTTTATCTTCATTCACTTATATTCTGACTGACCGCTGTTGTTGGTTTCATTTCCATCATATTTTTCTCATTAGCTGACTGTGACCAGTGTTGTTTGTTTGATCTTCAGTCACTTCTCTCTCATTAGCTGACTATAGCCACTCTATATTTGATCTTCAGTCACTTCTCTCTCATTAGCTGACTGTAGCCACTGTATGTTTGACCTTCAGTCACTTCTCTCTCATTAGCTGACTGTAGCCACTCTATGTTTGATCTTCAGTCACTTCTCTCTCATTAGCTGACTATAGCCACTCTATATTTGATCTTCAGTCACTTCTCTCTCATTAGCTGACTGTAGCCACTCTATGTTTGATCTTCAGTCACTTCTCTCTCATTAGCCGACTGTAGCCACTCTATGCTTGATCTTCAGTCACTTCTCTCTCATTAGCTGACTGTAGCCACTCTATGCTTGATCTTCAGTCACCTCTCTCATTAGCCGACTGTAGCCACTCTATGTTTGATCTTCAGTCACTTCTCTCTCATTAGCTGACTGTAGCCACTGTATGTTTGATCTTCAGTCACTTCTCTCTCATTAGCTGACTGTAGCCACTGTATGTTTGATCTTCAGTCACTTCTCTCTCATTAGCTGACTGCAGCCACTGTATGTTTGATCTTCAGTCACTTCTCTCTCATTAGCTGACTGTAGCCACTCTAAGTTTGATCTTCAGTCACTTCTCTCTCATTAGCTGACTGTAGCCACTGTATGTTTGATCTTCAGTCACTTCTCTCTCATTAGCTGACTGTAGCCACTGTTGCTTGATCTTCAGTCACTTCTCTCTCATTAGCTGACTGTAGCCACCCTATGTTTGATCTTCAGTCACTTCTCTCTCATTAGCTGACTGTAGCCACTGTATGTTTAATTTTCAGTCACTTCTCTCTCATTAGCTGACTGTAGCCACTGTATGTTTGATCTTCAGTCACTTCTCTCTCATTAGCTGACTGTAGCCACTCTATGTTTAATTTTCAGTCACTTCTCTCTCACTAGCCAGCTGTAGCCATGATCTTCAGTCACTTCTCTCTGATTAGCTGATTGTTGCCACTTGACTCATCACTCACTTCCTCTCATTAGCTGACTATAGCCTCTGTTGTATGTTTCATCTTCAACCACTTCTCTCTCACTAGTTGACTTTGACCACTATTGTGGGTTTCAACTTCAGTCTCTTTTTTCTCATTAGCTGACTGTGGCCACTGTTTTGGATTTCTTCTTCAGTGTTTTCTCTCATTATTTGACTGTGGCAACTTTTTGTAAGTTTCATCTGAGTAACTTTTCACCAATGAGTCTGTGGGGTTGTATTCAAGCTGTAGGACTTTGTTGTAGGCAATATGTGAGTTGTTGTCAGAATAGTATCTTTCCTTATTTCTCTGTATCTTTTTCTTTTGAGCTGTTTGTTGGTTATTTTCTGTGGGCTTTTTGTCTGTACCATTGGGTCATATTTTGAGCATGTATATGATCTGATGTTAATGGAGATAATATTAGAGTTTAAAAATCATATTTAATGGTTCTATGTTGAGCTTTTGCACTGGGTGGTTCCTTGCAGTATTAATACTGTGTCATTAACCACATTTAAAAAAATGCTACTAATGATTTGTTGTTAGCCATCTTTTAATAGTTTTAAAACATTAGTTAAGGTAAGGATGTTACTAAAGGGGTTTAAAGTAATTGGATTGGCACTTTGCTGTCTTGATAGATAATTGTTTGTTACATTGTGCTTCAAAAAGGCATAATAACTACAACTCATGGTGGTGGCAGATGTGACTGATGAGGCCAATTCGCGCTGTAAATGTTCATCCACAGTGGATGCATGTGAACACATGGTCATTTCCACCATCATGCATCATCTTACGTCTCACATGCTCGGTGTGTGACTTATTTGCAATAATTTTCTCCTTTGTCTTTATTCCATTTCTGATATTTGCCCTCTATGCAACCCGTTCAGCGACGACTTGCTCCCAATGTGCATTATCAATGCCTGTATCAATTATGTCTCACTTACACACATCTTTGTATCGTAGTAGAGGCCAACCCTGAGATCTCCTACCCATCTGTATTTCACCAAAAAAGATGTCCTTTGGTATTCTACCATCATCTTATACTCATAAGGTGGAGTGACTAGTTCTCTTCCTCATAAACTTTCTCAGATAAATTGTTTTACGGGGTAGAGTAATCAGCCATCATTCTTCCCAGATTAATCTCTGGTGCTCTTGTTTTATAAGGCTAGATCAAGGCTAGTTGAAAGGCTTTAAAAGGCTAGGTGAAAGTGTGCTTGTTTTCAAATATGTATATTGTAATGGTGAAAACTCACATCAATATGCAGCAAACACAAAAAAATAAGATAACGATAACAAATATGTTTCATTGCAGAGCCTTTGACTGCTTCCATGTAGTGAAATTGCTGGGTGTAGTGTCAACAGGACAGCCTGCACTTGTTATTATGGAGTTGATGGCTTTAGGTGATCTCAAGAACTATCTCCGGGAACATAGACCAGATGAGGTGAGACATGAATACACTGACTGGAGACATGCAGACATATTCATACACTTGCGTACAAATACATTTGTGCCTAGACAAGGAGAGAGTCAGACAGATAGACCACATGGTTACATCATGGTTGATTTGAAACTTTAAAAATTATGTTAAAACTTGACTCCACCATTTATTTGATGAAAATTTTATTTTGCAGTAAAATCTTGGGTACTTTTGCTTTCTTTCACCCCAAACAAACTTTGCCAGCTATATTTAGAGTCACCAGCTATATTTAGCGCCGACGGTGATCTCTGTGTTCGGCTGGAGTGCGTGTCAGTGCGTTTCAATTGCCCCACACCACAGTGTTGTTTCTTTGGGCTGTGGCAACCGTTTCTGTCTCCCTTCGATCCTCATTTGCATCGGTCCTGCAATCACTTTCCCGTTAGGGTTAGGGTTAGTGTGTGTACCCTACCCCTAACCCTAATCCTAACCCTAACCCTAACCGGAAAGTGAAAGAATAGCGCACCACATCCACCGCATAGAATTGCGCACCGAGCTACGGCGCAACACACGGAAACCCCCTGAATGTTCAGCACAACACAGGGAACCCCTGGATGTGACGTCACACCCTGGGATTCCCTTTTGTTTGGGGTGAAAGAAAGCAAAAGTACCAAATCTTGTAATAACAGTGTTATTAGAATAATTAAGGAAAGTTCTTGATAGTTATATACAATTTGTACAGAGCACCTTAATGGAAATCATAATGTTGTAAATCTTACGAACCATGGAAGGAGGGGGGTGTCTGGGAGTGTGTGTGTGTGTGGTGGTGGTGTAGCAGGTCCTGTGAAGAATGTCACTGTCATCGTGGCCCATTGAAAAGATTCTCGATCTTTTGAGAGCTCTCCTACCTTACGCACTTTCATGCCCAAGATGTCTGCGACATTTATGTCCATCTTCCTGCTGGTTATCTCTACGTTTTCTTCCAGGCTCATGCCTTCCATCACTGTTCTTTTCAAACCACTGTAACGTTTAATATGGCCATAATATTTAAATTTTTGAGACATTATGCTGATTATGAGACAGTGTTCATTTATTGTCAGAACTTATAGAATGTCAGTATTTTTGTCTTCTTAATCAATGATATTCTAAGAATCTTTCTGTAAAATGTAAATTCTAAAGCCCCTGTTTTCTTCTTTACTGAAAACAAAATGGTTGAAGCACTCTACCTACATATTTATGCAACTGGTTATGAGTTCCCATAGTTTCAGATCTGAGAATGATGCAAGTAGGTCAAGTAACCGCTGAGGCAATAAACACAATAATGCATGTAACTATGTAGTTGTTCAAATACACACTCTTAGCAATGCTTACGGGAACTCAGTAATTTTACATATTTAAAACAAAAACACATAACGAGTGATTTCAAACAGAGAACCACGAACATTCGGTTGCATCCATTATATATTATATATGTATGATTCATCTTCTATTCACCTCATCTGCTATATAATTCTGAGAATGCATCTGATGAGATGCAGCGAAAATATGCCAGGCAACAAGTCGAGCAACTTGTAGCTTCTGTGTTTAAATTCATTAAGGGAATACATTGTTTTGAGCAGGAGATTTGTCATTTGTAAATATGTATTTGTAATTATGTGCAACACATCTACACTTAGTTGTGACTGGAGAGAACTGAGACACAGTGCACTCATTGTTGAGTGATGATGGAGATGTTCCAGCTATTTACCTTTTAATTTTCAGACAAACTAATGATGCAAGCACAGGACAACACACATTAACACAGACACATAGCCACCTACCTAACTTTACCCTGCCTGCCTACCTATCCACCCAGCAATATATTAATTATTTTTATGTCTCTGTATGTGTAAACAGCAAGAGCGACCCGGAGTGAGTCCTCCAAAGCTACCTGACATCTTGCAGATGGCAGGAGAGATAGCAGACGGCATGGCTTATTTGGCTGACAAAAAATTTGTACACCGAGATCTCGCTGCAAGAAACTGCATGGTTGCTGAGGATAAGACGGTGAAAATTGGAGGTTGGTTTTATCTGTTTGTTAAGTCATACCAGGCATCTCAGGGGCTGAAATGGTTAGGCTGTCTGCCTTGTGCTCTGAAGGTTGTGGGTTTAGTTTTGGTCGGCATTGTTCAGGCCATGATTGCATTTTTTCTGGAGACTTCTGGAGGTCATTGCTAGAGCTACAGAGTTTGTGCTTCATGCCATGCTCTTGACAGGCAGTTTACCATTTTGCAGAGAGAGAGAGAGATCAAGCCTGGTGCAGTGAAGTCAGTCTTCTAAACTTTAACCTTTTAATTCTTAATACATGCTGAAAATAACCCCTCCCAGAAATAAAGCAAAACAAAAAGCCGATTAATTTGAATTTGAAAGCATATTTGAATGTTTTTGCTGCTAGTGTGTTTAGTTTTATATGTTAGGTAAGCCACGCATTGACTATAGAGTATGTTTTGTCGTGTTAAAAAGAGTAACCATCAGCATATGTTTACATAGAATATGAAACCAACATTGTTTTCTAAATCTGGCCATGCTGTCCATTCCAATTTCTTTGAAGTGAGGTTAATTGTATGAGCTATGAACATGTCATGAATTATTGCTCAGCTGAAAGTGAGAAAGTTCATTTTAATGAAAACACACAATTGACTGACTTGAATTATGTGACAATAAAGTCTTCATCGGCAAATACAAATCCACAAAGAAAAGCACACTAATATAATTACCTACAGGTATGAAGATTTATAAATATGTTCATTCATTCAGTAGCATGTCCTTTCCAGAGCCTTGCTCCTATAACAGACTTCCGGAAAACTTCTCGGTCATAAGCAAGATGTCCCGCGTCTGATACACCCATCTGGAGATCATCTGCCACATCCTGCATCTGTCTTCTCTTTGGCCTTTCTCTTCCACTCTTCCCAGGCATATATCCCTCCTTGATTGTTTTCTCCAAACTTTCATGATGTTTCAAGTGACCAAAACATGTAACTTTTCTTTGTTTTATCATCTTTATTCAGCTCTTGTTGTATGGATGCATTTGTTCTTTTCTGTATCCAAGATATTAAACAATAACATTTATATTTGAAGGTATTTATGCGCTGTTCAGCTTGTTTAGTAGGTGTTCAGGTCTCACAAGCATATGTTGCAATGTGAAAGATGCATGCTCTTAAAAATCTAATTTTTGCAGGTCTTTCTGTCTCACACCACAATTTAATGAGTTTTAGTTTCTGAAGAGCAATAGATATTCACCTTTAATTTCCTTCATTGTGTCTCCATTGTTGGTAATTAATGACCCAAGATTTACAAAATGTTCCACCACCTCCAATTTTTCTTCATTAATGTATATTTCTTTCTCCATTACTTTTTAAAAATCTGTATGGTCACTGCTAGGAAGGAAAGCAATGGCAAACTACCTTCTTTACAGATGCCAAGAATATCATGTACTCCAACCTCATCGATAATCAGAGAAATGGCTTAAATGGGTGCTCCATAGGAGCAGCCTCCCTTGATAGGGATAGTCATGTACACCAAGTGACTCCAGACCATCAGCAGGTGACTAAGTGCAAAAGAGTATCAACTTTGAAAGTAGGAACTTGGATTGTAAGAACTATGTGTGGGGATGGAAAATTTGATAACATTAAGAATGAAATGAGAATATTAAATATTAACCTGTTAGGTATATGTGAGACCAGATGGACAGGAATGGGCATTATAACATCTGAGGAATATAGAATAATCTATTCTGGTGGAGAGAAACAACAGCGAGGAGTAGCAATTATTATGGATATTAGGGGTGTACTGGATTTCGGCTCCGGCAAATCCGGAATCCTGCCATTTTTACAAATCCGGCTTCGGCTCCGGCTCCGGCCGGATCTCACTTCATAAATCCGGCCAAATCCGGCTTTGACCGGATTTAAAAAATTTTAATCCGGTACAGCCCTAGTGAAAACACTCATGGCTTTTCTCCAGAAAGAAGGTAGTGATGCTGGGATCAAAACTATGAAAGCAGCCTGCTTGAAGCTGTTAGCAGCAGATTTGCGGACATTGAATCCAACAGTATTTACACCTGTGCCACACTACTGGATCCTCGATTCAAGCTGTGCTTCTTCTCCGAACGTGGTAGAAGTGATGCACGAGCCCATCTGCTGTTAGCAGCTAACTCCATTATTGATTCAGCAAACACGGTCAGTCCACAGGATCCATCAGTTACTAGTAGTAGTAGTAGTACTAGTGTTTTGACTTCTGGGAGCACTACCACACAGTACGAGTCCAGCCTATGGAGCTGTTTTGACACAATTGTCGAGGAAAATCCCACCACAGATCGTTTTGCAAGTGCCGAAGGCAACAGCATTAACACTTAGGTGACACAGTACCTGTCAGAGCCACTTCAAACTCGACAGTCAGATCCAGTTTCATGGTGGCATGCCAATAAGCAAATATTTCCAAGTATGGCTAGACTGGCGCAGGCATTTCTTGCACCACCACCTACAAGTGTGCCATCGGAAAGGCTGTTCAGTACTGCAGGAGACATTATCACTGACCACCGTAGTAGCCTTTTACCACAAAATGTGGAGACGTTGATTTTCCTGAAATACAACTCGTCTCTTCTTGACTCTGAGAGTCAACTTCACAGCCATAATGAAGACTGACTGACTGAAATAGTGAAATTACTGAATGAATGTATTTCAATAAATTCAATCTGTTCAATGTACTGTTGTTGTGAGTTGTAACTAAGCTGCCAATTTGCCAACTGAAAACAATGTGAAAACTAAAAACTAAAACTGAAAACTAAAAATTAAAATTACTAAATTAGCATCTTGATCTTATGGAACTTAATATTACTTAATTACTTATTCTAATGTAAATGTAATTATTTTACATTTAAATGATTTAATATGAGTATATGCCATCATTGTCATGTCTATAGTAATGAACTGCAGTAATGAACAGTCGAGTGACTCCACCCACCTAAGTCAAGTGATGTAGTACGTTATTTTATTTTTATTTTTTTTATTTGTAAATCCGGCTCCGGCCGGATCTCACTTCATAAATCCGGCCAAATCAGGCTCCGGCCGGATCTCACTTCATAAATCTGGCCAAATCCGGCTCCGGCCGGATTTCAAAAATTTGAATCCGGTACAGCCCTATTGGATATAGAGAGGTCAAAGTCAATCTAAGTGTACCAGTACCCCTGGGGTTAAACAGATAGTGGTACACCTAGATCTTCCCGCCCTGCACAGACCACCACCCAAGGATTGTTGGTCTACTAAGCCCCTACCAGATTCGGGACTCCACCTGTTCTTCCCTCCCTACCTATGTACCGTTCCCAATAGAGGGCTCACCCTGGATGACACACACGACGTCAAGCAAAAACATGGTAACAGAAATGCAATGTTTAACAAACCAAAAGCATCCAAATAAGAAGGATACGGTTAGAGAATAGGGCTATCTACAGCTGTGACTTCAGAAAGTAGAAGAGGTTCAGAAATGATCCAACTGTCATCATGAAGCACGTTAGACTCAGTGGAAATGTACGTCTGGTCGGTTTCGTTGACTCACCGGATCCCACCAAGCTGAGCTGACTGGAAAGTTGAGGACACTTCCTGCTTCCTCCAAGTCTCCGGTGAATATCAACTACAATGAACCATCCTGGGGTTCACTAACAGTATGTCTATATACACGCCATCCATTACCAAGGTGTCCCATGGTGACGTAGACGCACAACTAGAGTCTTGAGCAAAAGTCTGACTGGGAGACACTATGGCATTAGGTGTCCCCAATGAATTTCAAAATGAGGCACTAACTCGTAGAGCCTGGGAGTTCCACTAAAATCACAGGAATTCAAATCACAATAGTCTGTTAACCCCTTGAGGGTCTGCTAAGTTCTGGGAAGCTTCATCGATACTGGATCTAACGTCAATCAGTTCAGTTGACCCGTTCTGGATCGGATAAGTTCTAAGAAGCTTCATTGACCTTGTACCTAAAGTCAATATTGTGCGAGACTCTTACGTTGACAAGTAGGACTCCAACTGGATCGTGTCACGTAATGTAACTGCCATCTTGATGATCCAAAAGCAAGTCGTTTTAGACGAACTGTCGAGTAGACCACATCCGGGCCTTACCATGAACTCGTATTGTCATGCTGACAGGAGTACTCGTCGGACTATCTGAAAAGTCACTGCATGTAGTATGTAACTGTTACCAACTTATTCTTATACTTGCCAGGTTTGTTTACATTGAAGGATACTAATCAGGCCTGCTCCCGGTATATAGACTCCACCAAAATCATGACTGGTCGCACTGGTATGAAGCACACTATGGCCAAGTTCTCTCTTAATGATATAAACTCTTGATTACCACTGTTGAAGGCAGCCCTGCAAGGAGAGGACTGAGTGAGAGCATTCGGCACCAATACTGACATACATGACATGCATCATAGACACATGCAATCAGAATAATCGCAACCATGTATCCGGGTTACTGGATCACATCCATCATATACAAGGTTCAAGCAAAGATTGTATTTCAGTTGTCAGAGAGCACCTCAAATTGCTCGTATGGGAGGTACTGATTTCAAGAAGCACCGGTCCAGGTCATTCGGTCCCTGTCACCGGATACTGGTACCTCCCGCTACCCTCTCTAGTTCACCTCTACCATTACAATAGTAACATATTTAAATATTACACTACAGGTATAGGTTTCTCTCGTGTAGCTGTGTCCGTTTGGACAATTCTCCTTCATTTCCACCAACCTTATCATCGTCATCACTCACTATATTTTCCTCTGAGGATTTCCAACCCAGACCATAGAGAAACCTCTTTGTTAACTCTTCCGGCCATCGGAGGCAAGAAGCAATTATACATGTACATGTTTAACCACTTCATGTAGAGAGTGTATGTCCAAACCATTCCATTGCCCCGTAAGTTAGCGGCGGTGAATGTGTGAACGGTTCGAATTGGCTCGGCAGGGCCAGTCATCAAATTTAGAATGTCTCAAGCATTCCAATAATTCTTGTCATCTGTTGAAGTATAGAAGCAATCCCCTCCTCACCATACCCCTAGTATACGTGTTCCCAGACAATGAGGATAGGATAGAGTAATGTGTCGAGTACAAGACCGAACGTTCCCTTCGCAATTACGATGCATCTACACACGCTATCCTTCCAGGACACGGACAGTCCCATCACACGCCGTTCCTTCCCGATTCGCAAGCAAAATATAGGCACCATGATCCTACATGAAATATCACCACAACAATTTCACTGAACTACAGCACATTCCTCGGAAATATCAACACCACTTCCCTATTAGAATAAGCATCACTACAATAACTTTGGGATACAGCCGCTCCTCACTCCATTAGAATTACAGCACAAAAGCAGCCTTGAAATAAATCAGCACTACAATAGCCTAACTGACTAATCTATAATCATTAGAGTCTTTTACATGCTTTACTGTATCTTGCCCTGTCTCCTAAACGGACTCTCGGTACTAGCAGTAATGAAATTACAGCACTTATAACATTTTCACAAATTAATGCACGTTTTCACAGCAACTAAATAATGTAACGATCTAACACACCACTTGTAGGAAAGGACTTTGCTAAATATCTATTTTCATTCCATTTTCATAGAACTACGGTGAGAAATAAGTATTACATACACAGCCTACGTCCAATGTTTACATCTCACATCGATTGATCGCCGTACTTAAATATTCATGTGCTGACACGCCAAAATCACCGATAGCGCCGCTTCTACTCGCGTAATACAAGTAACAAAAGCAAGAAACAGAGAAAGCAGGTATCCTTAGCATGCCGCATGTAGCCATAACCTTGTGGAGCGTTGAATATCCCTTAAGACAACTTATGGACTGACAAAAATGCGTCTGCTCAGGCCAGAGAGAAGTTGGTGACTGACAGAAAAATGGCTGGCTTCCGAGTTGTGTAGAAATCTTGAACCACACAAGAAGTGCGTATTCTCAACAAACAGGTTTCCCTCGTGGAACATAGGTTCGAACCACGAGGAATCCATGTTAGTTCAGTGTCCAGGTTGTCTGGTACATCTCAATAGACCGGGATATTCCTAATGAGAAAGTCCTAGAACCATCTAGAAGCTACTAACTTCGTTGGTTTCCCTGTAGTTAGTTTTAACTGGAAATCCCGCTAAGCCCTTCCTACTGGAAGAGTTCCGCAAAGACAGCCCTTTGCTAGTTTCGCGACACTAAGGATATTGGACTGTATCAGATAGAGTGTTACTGGTGAAGTTGAATGTCAACGTCATACAAGTTTATACACCAACAGCAGACAGGTGTGATGACAGTATTGATGAATTTATAATGATTTAGAGAAAGCCTTCAAGAAATGCAAGAATTCTGAAGTAAATATAATGGGTGACTTGAATGCAAAGTTGGAAATCAACACGATGGATGCATAGTAGGCAAGTATCGACCAGGGAACATGTGTCAAACTCAAGGTCCGCAGGCCACACCCGGCCCGCCGTACAATCATATCAGGTCCGAGAGGTCTGAACCGACGTACAAATATATTCGGCCCAAGAGAAAATCTTAGGCAAAAATATTGTTTTATGGTCACAAAATAAAGTGCAAATTAAATTCCCTAATTAGCGGTCTTCCGAATGATAGGCTACCTGAGAGCGTTCTCGCTTCAATCAGAATAAGCGAAAATAAAAATTGTGTAGTGAGTTAGTGTTCGTCGTTACAGTTACTTAGCGACGTTCAGATGCTCGTTTTGGATTAGCACATAAAAAATGAAAGTAGTGTAATGCCCGGATATTACGTCACCTTTTCCTGCTACAGCTAACATGATATCAATCAAGCATCTGTCGGTAGATGAAAATCTTTATTTAAAGAAGGATACGGTTAGAGAATAGGGCTATCTACAGCTGTGACTTCAGAAAGTAGAAGAGGTTCAGAAATGATCCAACTGTCATCATGGAGCACGTTAGACCCAGTGAAATGTACGTCTGGTCAGTTTCGTTGACTCACCGGATCCCACCAAGCTGAGCAGTCTGGAAAGTTGCAGACCCTTCCGGCTTCCTCCAAGTCTCCAGTGAATATCAACTACAATGAACCATCCTGAGGTGCAATACCAGGATGTCTATATACACGCTATCCATTACCAAGGTGTCCCATGGTGGCGTAGACGCACAACTAGAGTCTTGAGCAAACGTCTGACTGGGAGACCCTATGGCATTAGGTGTCCCCAATGAAGTTCAAAATGAGGCACTAACTCGTAGAGCGTGGGAGTTCCACTAAAGTCACTGGAATTCAAATCACAATAGTCTGTTCACCCTTTCAGGGCCTGCTAAGTTCTGGGAAGCATCATCGATACTGGATCTAATATCTATCAGTTCAGTTGACCTGTTCTGGGTCTGATAAGTTCCAAGAAGCTTCATTGGCCTTGTACCTAAAGTCAATATTGTGCAAGACTATTACATTGACAAGTAGAACCCCAACTGGATCGCGTGACTGCCATCTTGATGATTCAAAATGCAAAAAGTCGTTTCAGACGATCTGTCGAGTAGACTCATATCCGGGCCTTACCATGAACTCATATTGTCGTGTTGACAGAAGTACCCGTTGGACTTGTTGTTAAGTCACTGCAGGTAGTAAGTAACTGTTACCACCTCATTCTTATACCTGTCTAGACGGTTTACATTGAAGGATACTGATCAGGTCTTCTCCCGTGTATGGACTTCACCAACATCAAGACTGGCCGCACTGGCATAAGCACATATGGCCAAGTTCTCTCTTCATATTATAAACTCTGGATTACCACTGTTGAAGGCAGCCTTGCAAGGAGAGGACTTTGTGAGAGCATTCGGCACCAACACTGACATACATGACATGCATAACTAAATGCGATCAGAATAATAGTGCAATAAGAATAATAGTAACAACGTATCACGGGTTACTAGATCACCTCCATTATATAACAGGTTCAGGCAAGATTGTAGTTCAGTTGTCAGAGAGCACCTTGAATTTGCTTGTCTGGGAGGTACGGTTTCAAGAAGCACCGGTCCGATCATTCGGTCCCTGTCACGGGATTTAAGTACCTCCCACTATCCTCTCTCTCTTTCACCTTTACCATTACTGTAAGTAACATATTTAAATATTACACTACGTTATAAGTTTCTCTCAGGTAGCTGTGTCAGTTCGGACCATTCTCCTTCATGGGTATCAACCTTATCATCATCATCACTGAATAGCTTCTCCTCTGAGATTTCCAACCCAGATCATAGAGAAACCCTATTTGTTAACTCCTCCAGTCATCGGAGGCAAAGAGCAATTATAAATGTACATGTTTAACCACTTCATGTAGAGGGTGAGTGTCCAAACCCTTTCCATTGCCCCGTAAGTTAACATTGGTCAATGTGTGAAAAGTTCAGTTGGCTCAGCAGGGCCAGTCATCACATTTAGAATGCCTCAAGCATCCCATCCCATAATTCTTGTCGTTTTTTGAAGTATAGAAACAATCCTCCTCCTCACCATACCCCTGGTATATGTGTTTCCAGACAATGAGGATAGGATAGAGTAATGTGTTGAGTACAAGATTGAACGTTCTCTTTGTAATTACAAACATATCTACGTGTCCTTCCAGGACTGCACAGTCCCATCACACATTGTTCCTTCCCGAATCGCAAAATATTCACATCACGATCCGGCATAAAATATCACCACAACAATGTCACTGCACATCAGCACATTCCTCAGAAATATCAACATCACTTCCCCTATTAGAATAAGCATCACCACAATAACTTTGTGCTATAGCCGCACCTCACTCCTGTAGAATTACAGCACCACAGCAGTCTTGAAATAAATCAGCACCACAGTAGCCTACTTGATTAATCTATAATAATTAGAGTCTATCACATCTTTACTGAAACTTGCCCTGTCCCCTAAACGGACTCTTGGTACTAGCAGTAATGAAATTACAGCACTTATAACGTTTTCACAAATTAATGCAAATTCTCACAGCAGTCAAATAATGTAACGATCTAACACACTGCCTGCAGGAAAGGACTTTAATAATTATCTATTTTTATTCCATATTCACAGAACTACGGTGATAAATAAGTATTACACACACAGCCTACGGCCTATGTTTACATCTCACATCGATCGATCGCCTTATTCATGAGCGGCCGCGCGAACATTACTGATAGCGCCGCTTCTACTCGCAAAATACAAGTAACCAAAGCAAGAAACAGAGAAAGCAGGTTATTGCCTTAGTGCATGAGCAACTGCACATGTAGCCATAACCTTGTTGAGTGGTGAACTTCTCCTTAAGACAATTTATGGGCTGGCAAAAATGCGTCTGCTCAGGCGAGAGAGAAGTTGGTGACTGACAGAAAATGGCTGAGTTCCAAGTTGTGTAGAAGTCTCGAACCACACAAGAATTGTGTTTTTCTCAACAAACAGGTTTCCCTCGTGGAACATAGGTTCGAACCACGAGGAATCCATGTTAGTTCAGTGTCCAGGTTGTCTGGTACATCTCAATAGACCGGGATATTCCTAATGAGGAAAAGTCCTAGAAACCATCTAGAAGCTACTAACTTCGTCGGTTCCCTGTAGTAGTTTTAACTGGAAATCCCGCTAAGCCCTTCCTACTGGGAAGAGTTCCGCAAAGACAGCCCCTTTGCTAGTTTCGCGACACTAAGGTATTGGACTGTATCAGATAGAGTGTTACTGGTGAAGTTGGAATGTCAACGTCATACAAGTTATACACCAACAGCAGACAGGTGTGATGACAGTAGTGATGAATTTTATAATGATTTAGAGAAATGCCTTCAAGAAATGCAAGAATTCTGAAGTAAATATAATGGGTGACTTGAATGCAAAGTTGGAAATCAACACGATGGATGCATAGTAAGGCAAGTATCGACCAAGGGAACATGTGTCAAACTCAAGGTCCGCAGGCCACACCCGGCCCGCCGTACATCATATCAGGTCCGAGAGGTCTGAACCGACGTACAAATATATTCGGCCCAAGAGAAAATCTTAGGCAAAAATATTGTTTTATGGTCACAAAATAAAGTGCACAATTAAATTCCCTAAATAGCGGTCTTCCGAATGATAGGCTACCTGAGAGCGTTCTCGCTTCAATCAGAATAAGCGAAAATAAAAATTGTGTAGTGTGTTAGTGTTCGTCGTTACAGTTAACTTAGCGACGTTCAGATGCTCGTTTTGGATTAGCACATAAAAATGAAAGTAGTGTAATGCCGGATATTACGTCACCTTTTCCTGCTACAGCTAACATGATATCAATCAGCATCTGTCGGTAGATGAAATCTTTATTTAAAGAAGGATACGGTTAGAGAATAGGGCTATCTACACTGTGACTTCAGAAAGTAGAAGAGGTTCAGAAATGATCCAACTGTCATCATGGGAGCACGTTAGACCCAGTGAAATGTACGTCTGGTCAGTTTCGTTGACTACACCGGATCCCACAAGCTGAGCAGTCTGGAAAGTTGCAGACCCTTCCGGCTTCCTCCAAGTCTCCAGTGAATATCCAACTACAATGAACCATCCTGAGGTGCAATACCAGGATGTCTATATTACACGCTATCCATTACCAAGGTGTCCCATGGTGGCGTAGACGCACACTAGAGTCTTGAGCAAACGTCTGACTGGGAGACCCTATGGCATTAGGTGTCCCCAATGAAGTTCAAATGAGGCACTAACTCGTAGAGCGTGGGAGTTCCACTAAAGTCACTGGAATTCAAATCACAATAGTCTGTTCACCCTTTCAGGGCCTGCTAAGTTCTGGGAAGCATCATCGATACTGGATCTAATATCTATCAGTTCAGTTGACCTGTTCTGGTCTGATAAGTTCCAAGAAGCTTCATTGGCCTTGTACCTAAAGTCAATATTGTGCAAGACTATTACATTGACAAGTAGAACCCCAACTGGATCGCGTGACTGCCATCTTGATGATTCAAAATGCAAAAAGTCGTTTCAGACGATCTGTCGAGTAGATCATATCCGGGCCTTACCATGAACTCATATTGTCGTGTTGACAGAAGTACCCGTTGGACTTGTTGTTAAGTCACTGCAGTAGTAAGTAACTGTTACCACCATCATTCTTATACCTGTCCTAAGACGGTTTACATTGAAGGATACTGATCAGGTCTTCTCCCGTGTATGGACTTCACCAACATCAAGACTGGCCGCACTGGCATAAGCACATATGGCCAAGTTCTCTCTTCATATTATAAACTCTGGATTACCACTGTTGAAGGCAGCCTTGCAAGGAGAGGACTTTGTGAGAGCATTCGGCACCAACACTGACATACATGGACATGCATAACTAAATGCGATCAGAATAATAGTGCAATAAGAATAATAGTAACAACGTATCACGGGTTACTAGATCACCTCCATTATATAACAGGTTCAGGCAAGATTGTAGTTCAGTTGTCAGAGAGCACCTTGAATTTGCTTGTCTGGGAGGTACGGTTTCAAGAAGCACCGGTCCGATCATTCGGTCCCTGTCACGGGATTTAAGTACCTCCCACTATCTCTCTCTCTTTCACCTTTACCATTACTGTAGTAACATATTTAAATATTACACTACGTTATAAGTTTCTCTCAGGTAGCTGTGTCAGTTCGGACCATTCTCCTTCATGGGTATCAACCTTATCATCATCATCACTGAATAGCTTCTCCTCTGAGATTTCCAACCCAGATCATAGAGAAACCCTATTTGTTAACTCCTCCAGTCATCGGAGGCAAAGAGCAATTATAAATGTACATGTTTAACCACTTCATGTAGAGGGTGAGTGTCCAAACCCTTTCCATTGCCCCGTAAGTTAACATTGGTCAATGTGTGAAAAGTTCAGTTGGCTCAGCAGGGCCAGTCATCACATTTAGAATGCCTCAAGCATCCCATCCCATAATTCTTGTCGTTTTTTGAAGTATAGAAACAATCCTCCTCCTCACCATACCCCTGGTATATGTGTTTCCAGACAATGAGGATAGGATAGAGTAATGTGTTGAGTACAAGATTGAACGTTCTCTTTGTAATTACAACATATCTACGTGTCCTTCCAGGACATGCACAGTCCCATCACACATTGTTCCTTCCCGAATCGCAAAATATTCACATCACGATCCGGCATAAAATATCACCACAACAATGTCACTGCACATCAGCACATTCCTCAGAAATATCAACATCACTCCCCTATTAGAATAAGCATCACCACAATAACTTTGTGCTATAGCCGCACCTCACTCCTGTAGAATTACAGCACCACAGCAGTCTTGAAATAAATCAGCACCACAGTAGCCTACTTGATTAATCTATAATAATTAGAGTCTATCACATCTTTACTGAAACTTGCCCTGTCCCCTAAACGGACTCTTGGTACTAGCAGTAATGAAATTACAGCACTTATAACGTTTTCACAAATTAATGCAAATTCTCACAGCAGTCAAATAATGTAGCGATCTAACACACTGCCTGCAGGAAAGGACTTTAATAATTATCTATTTTTATTCCATATTCACAGAACTACGGTGATAAATAAGTATTACACACACAGCCTACGGCCTATGTTTACATCTCACATCGATCGATCGCCTTATTCATGAGCGGCCGCGCGAACATTACTGATAGCGCCGCTTCTACTCGCAAAATACAAGTAACCAAAGCAAGAAACAGAGAAAGCAGGTTATTGCCTTAGTGCATGAGCAACTGCCACATGTAGCCATAACCTTGTTGAGTGGTGAACTTCTCCCTTAAGACAATTTATGGGCTGGCAAAAATGCGTCTGCTCAGGCGAGAGAGAAGTTGGTGACTGACAGAAAATGGCTGAGTTCCAAGTTGTGTAGAAGTCTCGAACCACACAAGAATTGTGTTTTTCTCAACAAACAGGTTTCCCTCGTGGAACATAGGTTCGAACCACGAGGAATCCATGTTAGTTCAGTGTCCAGGTTGTCTGGTACATCTCAATAGACCGGGATATTCCTAATGAGAAAGTCCTAGAACCATCTAGAAGCTACTAACTTCGTCGGTTTCCCTGTAGTTAGTTTTAACTGGAAATCCCGCTAAGCCCTTCCTACTGGGAAGAGTTCCGCAAAGACAGCCCCTTTGCTAGTTTCGCGACACTAAGGATATTGGACTGTATCAGATAGAGTGTTACTGGTGAAGTTGAATGTCAACGTCATACAAGTTTATACACCAACAGCAGACAGGTGTGATGACAGTATTGATGAATTTTATAATGATTTAGAGAAAGCCTTCAAGAAATGCAAGAATTCTGAAGTAAATATAATGGGTGACTTGAATGCAAAGTTGGAAATCAACACGATGGATGCATAGTAGGCAAGTATCGACCAGGGAACATGTGTCAAACTCAAGGTCCGCAGGCCACACCCGGCCCGCCGTACAATCATATCAGGTCCGAGAGGTCTGAACCGACGTACAAATATATTCGGCCCAAGAGAAAATCTTAGGCAAAAATATTGTTTTATGGTCACAAAATAAAGTGCAAATTAAATTCCCTAATTAGCGGTCTTCCGAATGATAGGCTACCTGAGAGCGTTCTCGCTTCAATCAGAATAAGCGAAAATAAAAATTGTGTAGTGAGTTAGTGTTCGTCGTTACAGTTACTTAGCGACGTTCAGATGCTCGTTTTGGATTAGCACATAAAAAATGAAAGTAGTGTAATGCCCGGATATTACGTCACCTTTTCCTGCTACAGCTAACATGATATCAATCAAGCATCTGTCGGTAGATGAAAATCTTTTAAAATCAAAGCTGGCCTTAAAAATGGCGAAGAGAAAAGTTGCTTCTGAAAACAGAGTCTTTCAAAGCCGCTGGGAGGCTGAATATATGTTTACTGATATTGGTGGTAAATCTGTGTGTCTAATTTGTGGAGATAATGTGGCTGTGATCAAAGAATATAATCTGAGACGGCACTATGAGACTAAACATCAAGACAAGTTAAACTGCCTGAATGCAGAGCAGACGCTACAGAATGTAGAATTATTGAAGAGGCATCTAACATCACAGCAGATGTTTTTCACCAAAGCAAAATCACAAACTGATGCTGCAGTCAAAGCAAGTTTTATTGTGTCAGATGAGATCGCAAAATAAGGCCGACCATTTACAGAAGGAGAGTTTCTGAAGCGCTGCATGATGAAAGTGTGTGACGTCTTGTGTTTAGACAAAAAGCAGATGTTTGCAAAGGTAAGCCTTAGTGGAAATACGGTTGTTGATCGGGTGTGTGAAATGATCACTGATGTGAAAACACAGCTGATTGAAAAAGGCTAAGACTTTGTTGTAGGTTTCTTCTTCTTCTTCGTTCATCCGGAGTTTTTTTTCCGGATGTGATTGCGTTGTGCCTGTTTACAGCAGAGCTGCGTTCTTACGCCGTTAGGCCGACACATCCGACTTCTGCGGGCATTTGTTGACCGGGTTAACCTTCCCGGGGTTGTAGGTTTAATTCTCGGCTTATTGAATGTTTATCCTGTTTGCCAGCAACTTTACGCGTGATTTGAGTTTTGGCCCACTGAGCGATTAAGTTTAACACCCCTGGACTAGGGGAACAGAATGAAAGAGGTTGCAGACTTGTACAGTGGGAAAAGAGCATGATTTGATTATTGGAAACACCTGGTATCAACAGCACTCAAGGAGATTATGGACATGGAGGAGTTCTGATCATAAGATCAGAAAATCAGATTACATTCTCATCATCAGAAGATTTTGAAATTCCTTAAAAGTCGCAAAAACTATATCAAGTGCAGACTGCTACAGCGACGATAGATTAATCTTAAGCAATTTACATATAAAATTAAAGAAAGTCAAATATACGCCAAGAAACACAAAATTTGATCTACAAGCACTGAAGAGTGAGGAGATAAATTCAACGAAGAGATAAAGAACAGATTCGATGCATTATCCGATATGGAAATATTATTTCATGACATCAGTGACCAATGGCAAATATTAAAGAAATCAGTCAACCAAGCTGTAGAAACAACCATCCCAAAAATAAAGATAATAGGACGCAAGAAATGGATGATGGAAGACATATTAAAACTCATGAAAATAAGAAGAAATAACAAAAATAACAAGGAAAAATATGAAGAGGTTCACAAATGAATGCACAAAAGAATTAATGACATCACTAATAAAAGAACGCACATCAGCAGGTTGCCTAAAAACCAAAGACGACAAATTCATAATAGAAAAAGATCAGATTTTACATGCGTGGTCACATTATGTGAAAGACCTTTATGATGATACAAGAGAAGAACAATATGATCTTCAGAATAATAATGATGGATAATCAGTTTTGAAGATGGAAGTTCAGAATGCTCTTAACCATATGAAAACTGGCAAGACCCCGGGTACAGATAACATGACAATAGAAATGATCAATGCCTTAGAAGAATATGGCTGCTGAACGCAATATACAGTACTGGGGCTATAACTCCTGAATTATGTAATTCTATATTTATTGCAATCCTGAAGAAATCAGGAGCCTTGAAATGTGATCAACATCGAACAATTAGTATTATGAGCCACATCACAAGACTTTGCTGAAAATTATCATGCAAAGAGTTAGGAAGAAAATACAGCCCGAAATAGGAGAAGAACAATGTAGGTTTGTAGAAGGCAAGGGTACAGTAAATGCTGTGCATATACTGAGAACAGTAATTGAACGTTCTATAGAAGTAAACAAAGATCTACATCTTTGCTTTATTGACTACATGAAGGCTTTCGATAAAGTGAGACATGTCGACATGATAAGGATGCTTGAAGATCTACAAATTGATGGAAAAGACACTTAGGCTTGTAAAAATCATATTGGAAACAACAAGCTGCCATCAGAATTGATAATGATGTAGGTCAGTATCAGCCTATTGAAAGAGGTGTAAGACAGGGATGTGTAATGTCTCCAGATCTTTTTTCCCTGTACAGTGAAAATATTTTCAGAAATATAGAAGATATGGAAGGAATCAACATTGGGGGACGACACATCAATAACATTAGATATGCAGATGATACAGTCTTGACTGCAGACAATGAACAGGACCTGCAACATTTAGTAGATCCAGTTGTTGCACACAGTGAACAACTAGGGTTAGAACTGAATAGTAAGAAGACAGATTATGGTCGTCACTGGGAGGAAAGAAATACCACAATGTGATATACGAGTAAATGGGCATATTCTTAAGCAAGTTATCTCAGAACAGTCATAACATCTGATGGGAGATGCCTTGAAGAGATTAGAACAAGAATTGTCATTGCGAAGGTAGCCTTTTGCAAGATGAAAAACATACTGACCAATAAAAAGATATCAATTGAAATGAGAAAAAGAGTGTTGAAGTGCTACATAGAACCTGTACTTTTGTATGGATGTGAAGCGTGGACAATGAGCAGTCAAGCTGAAAAACATCTGATGGCTGTGGAAATGTGGTTTCTGAGGAAAATGCAAAGAATACCATGGACAGACAGAAAAACCAATGAACAAGTCCTTCAAGAAACAAATGAAGATCATAAACTGATTAGAGTCATTAGATGTAGACAGTCAAAATATTTTGGGCATGTTATGAGAAGAAATGACTTGGAGAACTTGGTGACAACTGGCAAGATTGAAGGGAAGAGACCAAGGGGAAGACCGAGAAGTAAATACCTGGATGGCTTGGCCACATGGCATGGTCGAGACAGGAACATGGAGCTGATCCACGACTCTGGTGTTCAAGTGAGATGGCAAAACATGACCGCCCACGCTTATCAACATGGCACATGTATGCATTATAAATATGTAGATGTTCCCATATCTTTAATAACTGTATATAGTTATAGTTGTGTCAGCTTGTCTTTATTTACTGGCAAAGACTTTGTAGGTGTAATGTCCACTTTATCATTTGTAAAATTGACCTTTTCAACTTTGTTTTTTTCCTGTATTCATTGCTGTTTGTTCAGCTTTTAACCTTTACAGGGCAGACGTTTGTCTGTTTTGTAGCCCTGAACGGGCAAGAAGAATTTTCAGGTTCGGAAAAATTTTGGGTTACGTTAGTAAAAACATCACGTATAAGTTGTTAGTCAACAGATTTTAGTCAAATAAACAGCAAAATGATGGGAAAAGCATGCAGAATATCTTACTCACGTGAAGGTTGCAGCTAATCCATACATGAAAACAAATATTTACAAAATATGACACATTGTTGGTGATTGACACTCATCTATACGGCAATTTACAAACACATTTTCAGAATTAGAATCACTTTCTTCAGTCTTCAAAGTGTCTATGTACACTGCCCACGCTGGTATCACTGATATTTAGCTGCAATTCAGTCATCTTCATGCACTTAAATGTCACTTAAATTGAACCCAGCGAAATCTCCGCTATCACTTGAAGAATCATCGAAATCCATTTTGAAATACAACGCGTAAAACCTCCCAAAACTATTTTTAAAAATCTGTTCAAATTCAAAGTACGCATTCGCAAATAGCGGCCACGTTGTCAAGCTATCGGCGAAAATGAAAGTAGATGATTCGGAAGCCTCGGAAAGCCGCAAGATCGCGTTTTTACAATGCATAATAGTGACAGGCAGTTTCAGACGGTCTGCCCGTACTGGGGTCCGGACGGAAACGGACGATTTACCCAGTAAACGGTTAATGTCAGTCTCTCATAGACCTGGTTCTATATCTTTACCAATCATCTTTAGTGTGCTTGCCTTGAGTTTACCTTGCCTGGTAAAGGGTTAATGTCAGTCTCTCATAGACCTGGTTCTATATCTTTACCAATCATCTTTAGTGTGCTTGCCTTGAGTTTGTGACTCGTGGAACATAATGAGGTTTACATGTTAAAAGATGCAACATTTTGAGGATATGCATTCACTTTTCAGATTTTGGGATGACACGTGACATTTATGAGACAGATTACTATCGAAAAGGAGGCAAGGGAATGTTACCTGTACGCTGGATGGCACCTGAATCTCTTCGAGATGGTGTTTTTACAAGCATGTCTGACGTTTGGTAAATATAAATAATATAACAAATATTTTACTTGATTGCTTTTTGTCTAAAGTCTATAATTACATTCTCAGCTCCTGAAAAATGTTCATGATTAGATTTAAAAGTCTGTATGTTTTCCATGCTGAACTACAGAGAGACTGTGTGTTTGCATGCTGCATAAATCAGTTGAACACTGTTGCATTTGAAGAATATAATGCTGTTTACAGTGATCAACTATTGCGTTCTGTTGTTAATTTTCCCCATGTTATTCCTACCAAATTTTAAAAATTTACTGTAATTTACTTACTGTATATTAATTCTTGTAGCTGAATATTTTACAACAAAGATAGTGTCCCAATAAGCATTGTTACATGCAATTAAATTGAGAAGCTACCCTTCTCCTCCTCCTTATCCTTATTTTTATGTATGTTGTTGTTGTTCTTCTTCTTCCTTTACTCTGCCTCCTCCTCTTCCACTTTGTCCTCAGGTGCCAGGTATAGAACAAGACATTGGTCAACTCTTCAACTGTCTCTTGTCATCTTATATTTTGATGAATTTGACGCTATTTATATTATTATTTGTTTCCCAGCTGTTTAAGCTTTCCACCTCCCTCTGGCCTTTCTCGTAACTAGTGGCATGAGATTCCAGTTTTTCAGAACAGGATTTACAAATTGTCAGCTCACATATGACAAATGGTTTGTAAAATGTAAAACAAACTCATAGTTCGTGCACTGTTTGTAGTCTTGTACCTTAACCATAAA
This sequence comes from Cepaea nemoralis, assembly GCA_014155875.1. Lineage (NCBI taxonomy): Eukaryota > Metazoa > Mollusca > Gastropoda > Stylommatophora > Helicidae > Cepaea > Cepaea nemoralis. Next base: position 255,026 of record JACEFZ010028162.1, on the reverse strand, counting down.
GAAAAACCTTCTGGTTGATATTAACTATGGTAAATAAATTCTGTAATGTTCGACATTTTTGGTCACATACACAAGGCAAAATATTAAACTAACATTATCTAGTAAATCACAAACTACCAATAAATGCTGGGGTTGATTGCAACATCCTGTAGAAGACATGCAACTAACTTGTACATACACAGAGCTATAGTGGCTAGTGCACCAACAAGTAATGGTAGTCCAGTGACTGACAGTGTCATGGGGTATGAAATGGTAGGCTTTCACAAATTCTAGGCCGTGACATAATGAAGTAGGGTGTCCAGTTGACTTTCCATACAACTCTTAGAAAATTATCTGGTAACCTTTATGAGGCTGGGCTAGCCTCAGAATACTGACCAGAAAAGAATAATTCTGTCACAACTGGGGATTGAACCCAAACCACTGTCTCGGTGAGGAAGCATATTAACAACTTTGAAACTTTGGCTCTGTTAGAACATTAGAAGTGTTGGTAGATGTGATTCTAACTAGTGACAGGATTGCTTCTTTTGCATCTAGAGTGGCTCCAGGGCCAATCCAGCCTTATATAATTGTTTAATGTTGCATGTCCATTGCTGAACATTGCGATCAACCCCAGCCTCAATGATTTACTCTGCAATTTTATGTTCAGTAGTTTGCCATTGCATTTTGAAGAAGAAGTCATGTTTAAGTCCAACTGACCATTGTAATGTGGAATAAACCCGCTACCCCGCCATCAGCTCACCTAAAGTTTAAGCGTAAGCAGGTTAATGGCCACACGGACCTGTGTGGAATTTCTCACCAGACCAGGAATTTCTCACCGTAAATAAATCAGCTGGTAACAATACAACTTGTGTGCTTTTCATTCACAGAAAATATTGGTCTATTATATCCCCAATATGCCAGCAGACTTACTTGACTTTAACTTTAATCATCATCATTTTCCATCATTCAGTTAGAATGGCCTGTCGTGGTTAACCATCTCACACCATCACCAGATTTGTGTTCTTGTTTCGATTATGTCATATGGCCAAGTATTCCGCTATTATGTCATGTGGCCAAGTCTTGAGATTATATCATGTGGCCAATCTTCCTATTATGTCATGTGGCCAATCTTCCTATTATGTCATGTGGCCAATCTTCCTATTATGTCATGTGGCCAAGTCTTGAGATTATGTCATGTGGCCAATCTTCCTATTATGTCATGTGGCCAAGTCTTGAGATTATATCATGTGGCCAATCTTCCTATTATGTCATGTGGCCAAGTCTTGAGATTATATCATGTGGCCAATCTTCCTATTATGTCATGTGGCCAACCTTCCTGTTATGCCATGTGGCCAATCTTCCTATTATGTCATGTGGCCAATCTTCCTATTATGTCATGTGGCCAATCTTCCTATTATGTCATGTGGCCAATCTTCCTATTATGTCATGTGGCCAAGTCTTGAGATTATGTCATGTGGCCAATCTTCCTATTATGTCATGTGGCCAAGTCTTGAGATTATGTCATGTGGCCAAGTCTTCCTATTATGTCATGTGGCTAAGTCTTGAGATTATGTCATGTGGCCAAGTCTTCCTATTATGTCATGTGGCCAAGTCTTGAGATTATGTCATGTGGCCAAGTCTTCCTATTATGTCATGTGGCCAAGTCTTGAGATTATGTCGTGTGGCCAAGTCTTCCTATTATGTCATGTGGCCAAGTCTTGAGATTATGTCATGTGGCCATGTCTTCCTATTATGTCATGTGACCAAGTCTTCCTATTATGTTATGTAGCCAATCTTCCTATTATGTCATGTGGCCAATCTTCCTATTATGTCATGTGGCCAAGTCTTGAGATTATGTCATATGGCCAATCTTCCTATTATGTCATGTGGCCAAGTCTTGAGATTATGTCATATGGCCAATCTTCCTATTATGTCATGTGGCCAATCTTCCTTTTATGTCATGTGGCCAAGTCTTGAGATTATGTCATGTGGCCAAGTCTTCCTATTATGTCATGTAGCCAAGTCTTCCTATTATGTCATGTGGCCAAGTCTTCCTATTATGTCATGTGGCCAAGTCTTGAGATTATGTTGTGTGGCCAAGTCTTCCTATTATGTCATGTGTTCAAGTCTTTCAGGTATTTCATCTCCAAGCCTTCCCCTTGCTCTTTTCCCATCAATTTTGTCAGTTGTCACCAAGTTTTTAGGTTTATTTCTCCTAATAACGTGTCTATAGAATCTTGACTGTCTGATTCCTCTAATCAGTTTACAGTGATCATTTGTTTCTTGAAGGACTGTATCATTAGTTTCTGTCCATCCATGGTATTCTTTGCATTTTCCTCAGAAACATTTCCACTGCCATTAGATGTTTTTCAGCTTTACTTTGGATACATTTTTTGCATGCATACAACAGTGCAGGTTATGCATGGCACTTCAGCACTCTGTGGCTGACTACAATTGACGCGTCTTGTCACTTTAATATGTCACACAGAAAAGCTCACAGACTTGCCATGGTACTTGAATAATTGTTTTTATGTTATTGTAGGTCTTACGGTGTTGTTATGTGGGAGATGGTGACCCTTGCAGCACAACCATATCAAGGTCTGTCCAATGAGGAAGTAGTTAAGTTCATCTCTGAGGACAACACCATGGATATACCAGATAGATGCCCTCAGAAGATGTAAGTATTGTCTCTGTTGACTACTGGCAGAGAAGAGCGCCCAGGGGGTAGTACTAATCTGATAGTCAAATAAAGGTTGATTATTTGGTTGTTTCGGGATTTGAAATTTAAATATTGAGCACAACCCACTACTGGCAACGCCGATCGCATTCCGGCACGAACCTAAGGCCTATCCACGTCATGGAAGCACTATACTCGAGTTTCGCCCTCGTTTGAGCTTGTCAGTAGTGCATATCCCTGACCGGATCCGGAAACAAGCCCCGGATCACGCAGTGTGAAGCGGGTGTGTAACCACGCGGCACACACTGGACACGCCAAATTATCACACCGGAATACCACAACGCTACCCATCGTAGGCTATGCTCAAGATTGCCCAATCGCCGCGACTGACGTCCGTCAATCGATGTGGACCCGAACGATCAGGACTTCTCACTGGCAAGGAACACCAGGCCTCCTAAATCCAGTGAGCAACGAATAAAATTGATTATTTGGTTGTTTCGGGATTTGAAATTTAAATATTGAGCACAACCCACTACTGGCAACGCCGATCGCATTCCGGCACGAACCTAAGGCCTATCCACGTCAATGGAAGCACTATACTCGAGTTTCGCCCTCGTTTGAGCTCGTCAGTAGTGCATATCCCTGACCGGATCCGGAAACAAGCCCCGGATCACGCGTGTGAAGCGGGTGTGTAACCACGCGGCACACACTGGACACGCCAAATTATCACACCGGAATACCACAACGCTACCCATCGTAGGCTATGCTCAAGATTGCCCAATCGCCGCGACTGACGTCCGTCAATCGATGTGGACCCGAACGATCAGGACTTCTCACTGGCAAGGAACACCAGGCCTCCTAAATCCAGTGAGCAACGATAAAATTGATTATTTGGTTGTTTCGGGATTTGAAATTTAAATATTGAGCACAACCCACTACTGGCAACGCCGATCGCATTCCGGCACGAACCTAAGGCCTATCCACGTCAATGGAAGCACTATACTCGAGTTTCGCCCTCGTTTGAGCTCGTCAGTAGTGCATATCCCTGACCGGATCCGGAAACAAGCCCCGGATCACGCGTGTGAAGCGGGTGTGTAACCACGCGGCACACACTGGACACGCCAAATTATCACACCGGAATACCACAACGCTACCCATCGTAGGCTATGCTCAAGATTGCCCAATCGCCGCGACTGACGTCCGTCAATCGATGTGGACCCGAACGATCAGGACTTCTCACTGGCAAGGAACACCAGGCCTCCTAAATCCAGTGAGCAACGATAAAATTGATTATTTGGTTGTTTCGGGATTTGAAATTTAAATATTGAGCACAACCCACTACTGGCAACGCCGATCGCATTCCGGCACGAACCTAAGGCCTATCCACGTCATGGAAGCACTATACTCGAGTTTCGCCCTCGTTTGAGCTCGTCAGTAGTGCATATCCCTGACCGGATCCGGAAACAAGCCCCGGATCACGCATGTGAAGCGGGTGTGTAACCACGCGGCACACACTGGACACGCCAAATTATCACACCGGAATACCACAACGCTACCCATCGTAGGCTATGTTCGTGCCGGAATGCGATCGGCGTTGCCAGTAGTGGGTTGTGCTCAATATTTAAATTTCAAATCCCGAAACAACCAAATAATCAATTTTATCGTTGCTCACTGGATTTAGGAGGCCTGGTGTTCCTTGCCAGTGAGAAGTCCTGATCGTTCGGGTCCACATCGATTGACGGACGTCAGTCGCGGCGATTGGGCAATCTTGAGCATAGCCTACGATGGGTAGCGTTGTGGTATTCCGGTGTGATAATTTGGCGTGTCCAGTGTGTGCCGCGTGGTTACACACCCGCTTCACACTGCGTGATCCGGGGCTTGTTTCCGGATCCGGTCAGGGATATGCACTACTGACGAGCTCAAACGAGGGCGAAACTCGAGTATAGTGCTTCCATGATGTGGATAGGCCTTAGGTTCGTGCCGGAATGCGATCGGCGTTGCCAGTAGTGGGTTGTGCTCAATATTCAAATAAAGGTGTTCTTTATTACTGAGGTCAATTGTAATGTGGCTAACTTAAGCTGAGTGCTTTTTATTTCACTCTGTTTTAAGTCTCAACAACACTCTGTAGCATAATTAACACTTAGGAACCAGAAATCCAGTATTTGAGACTGACATTTCCAAATGATCAATCAATCAATCATGTGCTATGCCGGAAAGCGTGGGCGGTCATGACTCGCCATTTCACTCGATCACCAGTGTCGTGGATCAGCTCAGTGTTCTTGTCTCGTCCATGCCATGTGGCCAAGCCATCCAGGTATTTTCCTCTCAGTCTTCCTCTTGGTCTGTTCCCCTCGATCTTGCCAGTTGTCACTAAGTTCTCCAATCCATTTCTTCTCATAACATGTCCAAAAAATTTTTACTGTCTACGTCTAATTTCTCTAATCAGTTTACAATGTTCATTTGTCTCTTGTAGTACTTGGTCATTGGTTTTTCTGTCTGTCCATGGTATTCTTTGCATTTTCCTCAGAAACCACATTTCTGCAGCCATCAGATGCTTTTTCAGCTTGACTGCTCATTGTCCAAGTTTCACATCCATACAAAACAACAGGCTCTATGTATCCCCTCAACACTCTTTTTCTCGTTTCAATTGACATCTTCTTATTGGTCAGAATGTTTTTCATCTTGCTAAAGGCTACTTTCGCCATGGCGATTCTTGTTCTAATCTCTTCAAGGCATCTCCCATCAGATGTTATAACTGTTCCAAGATAATTGTACCGATTCACTTGTTGAAGAATATTTCCATTTACTTGTATATTACATTGTGGCACTTCTTCCTTCCTACTGACGACCATAACCTGAGTTTTTAAAAAAATTTATTCTAACCCCAGTTGCTCACGATGGGATAAAATCAGATGAATTCACCCCCCCCCCCCCCCCCCCCCCCAAAAAAAAATGCATATATTGGTATTGCCCAGTCATTATGTGTGAGGTGCTCAGTAACCCTTATCTGTGAGGATAATATGTGTGAGAAGTTTCTAAATAACATGCTGTCTGTCTTGAATATTCATACACTGAAGCTCTGATATGCATATGCAGTTGTTGTTTTTTTCTTACTTGTGGGTAATTTATCTTCTAGAGTTTAGTTGAGTCAAGAACTAACATCACAGCCCTTGGTTCATTCCCATATGCACTCCGTCCTCATCTTCAACAACCAGTGAAGAGTCCCAATGCTAGTGGTACCAGCTGCAATCTGATAATTTATCAATCTGGCCTTTCCTCTGAGAATAGAGTGTTGCTGCACCATACTCCCCATCAATGATGGTGTCTGTTCTTCCACACTATACGCGATTCCAAAGGGCCCTGGCCACATCTGTCTATCATATACAAATATCTCATACACAAGTTCATTTCCAGCCAATTGTCCACTTGCTCGTTTCCCAACACACCAACATGCCATTCTAATTATTTATTAATCTTCTAATAAGATTAAGATTACATGGGTGAAATTTTGTCTCATGGATAAATTGTAACATTCTTATGGGATGATTCACTATCGATGTTCGTCCATCACGTAGTGATGAGGACCATTCATTCATTGCATCTTTGATTTGAAGAAGAACGAATGACTTGCGCTTTAGTTTGGATTATAGCGAGGTAGTGGTCGCGCAACTCCGTCGACCTCGCTCTCTCATCTGCGTCCATCTGGTTCCAGTGGCAAGCATGGCAAGACGACTGGAGACGGACACAGATGCAGTGAACGTTAGGCTGCCACGGCCAGTTATCCCTGTAACTATTGGCTCTCGAGAGCCTCATGCAACGGCCTTTCCGTCAATTCCTTTAATTTTCAGTTTTAAGACAAGGGTAACCCAGATATCTATTGGACAGACCATTATTCGGACAGGTAGCGACAAGCAATGAGCGTATGATTACTGATAGGATCAACCAGATTTCCTTCGCCGAAGACGGACTGACCGCCAGAACAGACCACACACATATGAGGTGAGAAGCTGCCCACAGAAGATATTGCTCGTCTAGGTTGCGAACAGATCTCCCTATTTATGGTTGAGCCTCACCAGCGCACAAATGCATATGGCGACTGACAGGACAGACGTTCACGCACACGCAAGCCAAGAGTAGCATCTCTAAAGCGCGCCCTCCCGGTACAAGGTGATACATGCAAAACCACTGGACGCCTACCGATGAGCTTTCAAGCTACACCGGCAGGACTGACCGAAAAGCTATACCATTTTACTGACTGCAGGCCCACTACTCATCGAGAAAGAGTGGGCTCTTATCGAGACTTTGTCGAACGGTCGATCAAATTTGCTCTTTTGCCCGCTCAAACCACGACCCTGGCTGCACGATGCAGTTACATTCTCGAAACGCCTGCCTCGCTAACTTGCGTTGGCTGGGAAGATCCCATTTTGGTGCACCTCACACAGCCATCCGAGACAACGTACGCTAGACGCGGAACTGATCTTGCGAACCAGACCAGCCCTCACTGATTCACTATCACAACTTAGTTAGTTGCATATCCTTTACAGGATGTAGCAGTCAACTCCAGCATTGTTTGGCTGTTCATGATTCCTGGGCAAGTTTACATTCAGTAGTATGCCATTGCTTTCTTAACGACCAGCACCCATACCATTTCATAAAAAAGCCAATGTAAGGCGGTCTGCTGCCAAATCACCCACAGCTGTGCTTCAAATGCAGGTATGCAGTATTATGAACTGTGTCCTAACTCCTTCGCCATGGAGCATAACTAAGTACTAAGCATTTAATGTGCTTTATTATGTGACAGTTGAACATACACAGTACTTCAATTACCTAAAAACAAGTTGCTAAATTTTTATTTCTCAGCAGTAGCAACTTTTTGAATGAAAAAGTGCTCTTGCCACACACAATGTTTATTGATAAGAAAAGGCATTGGAAACAAAAAGAAAAATAAACTCCAACAGTGCATTGTTCATTCCAGAAAAAAATATCACATAATGCACATAAAAATCAACTTGAGAAGAATATTGGGAGTGTCAAGGCAAGGCAGAATCTGAATGAAGCATTAAGAACAATGCTAATACTACATTATGTACATCAACATTTAATGAGATGGCCCAGTCATGTAGCAAGAATGTCAACAGAAACTGCTCCTTAGAGAGTAGTGCAGTTTCATTCCACTGGTTCAAAATTAAGAGTTAAACCATGGAAATATTGGGGCAGGAAGTACTAGAAACTATAGACATTTCCTTGCATTAGGTAAACACCTTGCCCTCAAAATCTTTATACTGTCCCTTTATGTTGTAAAAGCAAATGAGGATAGGGAAGAAGAAAGTGAGAAAGAAATAATACAATGTGAATCTTTCACTACATCTGTCACCCTCTCATGCCCCACCATTTGAAAACTATTTGTAGAAGTACACATCAGTTTAATCTTGATTATAGCCTTACTGTGTTTCTTTTTCATTTACTGATTTGAGTTAAAGAAACTGATATCAACTATTAAAGCTCAGTTTACATTTCTTACCAGTTTCCACTTTCTTTTAGCTTTAGTTAAATCTTCATTTGTTGTATCTCTGATTCTTCCTACAGATTTGTTTGAATATAATTTGTTAAAACCCACCTGAATATCTACAGGCTTGTTGCTTCTTTCTTTCTCAGTTATCTAATGCAGTTAAACATGAATAGATATGTGTTTAATCATTAGTCTCAAATGAAAATATATGTAGTTATTTTCTCTCCAAATGTTTAGATTCTGTATTAAATTATGTATACTTTAATCAGTTATATCTGTTGTGAAGGCTACAGCGTTTACTTAATTCTGTCTGTACATATTGTCATGAGGCTTGATGTAACTGAAGTGATTAATGTATTCTATTAGTTACACAGCACATATTTGCATGACTGTATGTATTTGTTTAATTCTTCCATAAACCACATTTCTGTGACTTCAGCAGGTAGGATGGGGTGGGGGATCTCACACATATGCATACTTGTTCATGTATGTGCATACTCACACTTATATCCCAATGCATGCAACTTATAGTATATGTCAGTGAATGTTATTTGAGTTGGTGTAGCTAAAGTGAAGAAGAAACACATGCAGCATATGTCATGTTTAGAGTAGAACATTTTATGACGAAACATATTTTGCAGTTTTTAATGTGTATTCTTTGAAATATTTTATTTTAGGGCAAACCTGATGCAGCGCTGCTGGAGAAAGAAGCCAAAGAATCGACCAACTTTTAAAAAAATCATAGAGTATCTACGTCCTCATCTTAATCTTCGTTTTGAAAAGGTGTCTTACTTTTTCAATGCTGGTGGAGGTTCAAGAGGAATGGATCCAAGTGATGCTGAAGACCCTTTTCAAGAGGAAGATAGCAATGATTCTTGCAGTTATAAAAGCCTGAGTAATGAAGCAAGAGCTGCTTCACAGTTGTCCCATTCCAGCAATAGTGGAAACCATCAATATGATAGTTCTTCACATCCAAGTGGAGGCTCAGCATCTCAGTGTGATGATTGCATAAACCCAGAAGATTACGGGAAAGTGCATGAAGGAGCCAGCAGATTTTACATTCAAGGAAGTGGTTCATGTTTAAATGACAGCTTTGAAGATTATGGTGACCACAGTATTCGCAATGAGCTTGGTGCTGATATTGATGATTCAAATCAATCCTTTATGCCAGATGACTTACAAAAAAATACATGGCATTCACCAATGCTGTCTCATGACCAGGGTGGGAAAGAATCCATACAGTACAACTCAGGACAAGTAGAACTTCAGCCGTTGATTAAAAAAAACTATGGTCCATCGGCATCTTCATCTAGACTCACAGGTGTACATCCTCCAAGCCTGTATCCGTCAGACTATATTGGTCACCAAACGTCTCCAGCCACAACATATGAACTCAGAACCCCAGGTGGTTCACAGACATTACAGCAGCACCATAAATCTGTCGCCCCCACTGCTGCTGTTGATTCTCTGGCATCTGGTTCGCCAAGTGGTTGCAGTCAGTTAGGACAATCTAATCGTCTATCTTCTGGTAAACAGGCATTATCATTGGACTCACGGCCAGCGCTAAGACTACCCGAGTTAAATAGACCTCCCAGTGGGGGATTTTATCGGGTATCATTACACAAGCAAGGGGATAAGGACAGTAACAGTGGTAGAAATAGTCAGGGAAATATTCAGCCTAGCTCAAGCGACTGGGAGCACCACCAGCCTTCACCTGCTACAGCTGATGCCAGTGTGGTCAGCAAGGATGAGACTAGTCCAGACTCTACAAGCCAACACAACTTCCCACCAGGTGCAATAACTAGCTCTAGTGATGATAGCAAAGAGAGCAGCAAAAGCTCCTGGTAGTTACTCACATATT
>JACEFZ010028162.1:82500-240000 GCA_014155875.1 Cepaea nemoralis | reverse complement strand
AAAATGTCATTTCCTTTGAAGGATGTTGCAATCACATCCAGCCCCTTTTGGGTGTGTAATGAACCCACTACACGGACATCAGAAGGGAAAGGTTAAGCGTGTTAAATCTCAGCCGTGCCCACCTCTTAAGACAGATTAACATTTGAAAAGTATGCATTATCAGGCTGAGCAACATTTGTTTGATTAAGATTATACAGCTAAGCAAAGTTTGTAAAATTAAGATACTAAAGCTAAGCGAAGCTTGTATAATGAAGATTGCACAGCTAAGGAAAGTATGTAAAGTGAAAATTATAAAGCTAAGCAAAGTTTGTAAAATGACGGATTATATAGCTAAGCAAAAGTTGTGAAATGAAGATTGTAAAGAAAGCTAAGCTAAGTTTGTATAGTACAGATTTTTACAAAATTGTAAAGAAAGCTAAGCTAAGTTTGTATAGTACAGATTTTTACAACTTAGCAAAGTGTGTAAACTGAAGAAATATACAGCTAAGGAATGTTTGTACAATAGATGGTTATATAGATAAACAAAGTTTGTAAACTGAAGAAATATACAGCTAAGGAAAGTTTGTACAATGGATGGTTATATGGATAAACAAAGTTTGTAAAATGAAGGATTATACAGCTAAGGAAAGTTTGTACAATGGATTTATATAGCTAAAGAAAGTTTGTATAAGAAGGAATTATGCAGCAACATTTGTATCCAGCACATACAATTCTATCATCCTACGGGGTGATAACATCTGTGTTGGGACCATCTACTTTAACATATATAGAGATATGTCTTGCACTGTGTTTTATGCTGGTCAGCTCTGTGCTTAACATCTCATAACACTTAGTTCTCTCCACTCAGACTCAACATTCCCATCAATGTCAAAGTCATCAGTGATAAATCTAGCATCTCATCATTATCGTCACAGTCATCCGTGATCAACCTTCGCATCATTATCAAAGTCATCAGTGATTAATCAACCTTCTCATCATTATCAGTCTTCACTGATCAACTTTTTCATCATTATCAAAGTCATTAGTGATCAAACTTCTCATCATTATCAAAGTCATCAGTGATCAACCAAACTTATTATCATTATAAAAGTCATCGTGTGATCAATCAAGCTTATTATCATTATCAAAGTCTTCAGTGATCAACCTTCTCATCATTGTCAAAGTCTTCAGTGATCAACCTTCTCATCATTATCAAAGTCATCAGTGACCAATCAACCTTCTCATCATTATCAAAGTCATCAGTGATCAATCATCCTTCTCACCATTATCAAAGTCATCAGTGATCAATCAACCTTATCATCATTATCAAAGCCATCAGTGATCAACCTTCTCATTATTATCAAGTCATCTGTGAGCAATCAACCTTCTCATCATTATCAAAGTCATTAGTGAGCAATCAAGCTTATCATCAGCAGCAGCCATGATTGTCACACTTTTGTAAAATAGCAGCCAATCAAAGTGTGTATCTCTGGTTTCTTTATTATTGTCTTGAATATTCAGGGAAAATTTAGTATACAGCTTTTTCAGCATGCAGGATTATTTTTGATGATTGATCAATCTATAAGTAGTATTTATAGAAAAATGTCACACGCTGTGAAGTGCCACCTTGGAAATTATTGTTCTATCTTGCTGACCTCATGCGTCTGGTACTTAGCTTTTACTTCAGCTGGATATTTCATTAGCCCACTCTTCATAGTTATTAATTTAACTCTTTCTGTCCTCTACGGTTATTACATTAACCTATGTGTTATATTTTATTTTTTACTTTAACTACTTAACTCTGTACCCCGACAGTTGTTTCTGTACCCCACTTTGTCCCAGCGGCTACTTTCTGTTCTAAACATTTATTATACCTTCTTTTGTTCAGTCAAATTTTAACATTAACTACTATGTCAAATGTATTACTTTGATTCTTTTTATTCTCAACAGTTTTTACTCAACACACCCTATTCCATCTGTCACTTTAACTTCTTCTATTTCACTGTTCCAGATCTGATTGGTTTGACATCAAGCAAGGAGTCCGTGAGGGATGTGTGCTGTCACCCTAATTGTGTAAATTGTACGCCAAAAATATAATGAGAAATGTAAGATGATGATATAAACAAGGGAGCTAAATGATGCCCTAAATATTGGTGGTCATGACATACCAGAGATTCAGTATGCTGATGATACAGTATTGCTATCCACAACACAGAATGGTATAGAAAACCTAATAGCCTCAACCCTAATTGAATAGTGAAAATCACAACTTATATCTTAACATAGCAAAAACAAAGATAATGCATACAGATAAAACTAGAATGGAGAAAGAAATATATATGGATTGGGACAGACAGAACTACAAAAATTAGATTTTTAAGAGCATGCATCTTTCCCATTGCAACATACGCCTGTGAGACCTGGACACTTACTAAACAAGCTGAACAGCGCATAAATGCCTTTGAATATAAATGTTATAGACGAGTTCTAAGAATATCTTGGGTAAAGAAAAGAACAAATGCATTCATACTTCAAGAGCTGAATATTGAAGAAGGTTGGCTATTAAAGATGATAAAACAAAGAAAATTGAAATATTTTGGTCACTTGAAACGTCACAAAAGTTTGGAGAGAACAATAATGGAGGAGCATATGCCTGGGAAGAGAGGAAGAGGAAGGCCAAAGAGAAGATGGGTGCAGGATGTGGCGGATTATCTCCAGATGGGTGTATCGGACGCGGGACATTTTGCTTATGATCGAGAGGTTTTCCGGAAGGTTGTTATGGGAGCGAGGTTCTGCAAAGCACATGCTACTGAATGAATAAATGAGCTGTCACTTTAACTTCTTCTATTTCACTGTTCCAGCTGTCACTTTAACTTTTGTTTCAGACTGCTTTTACTTTAACCCATTCTGTCCCAGCCAGTTGTTACATCAACTTCTGTGCCAGCCAATTGTTACATCAACTTCTGTGCCAGCCAGTTGTTACATCAACTTCTGTGCCAGCCAGTTGTTACATCAGCTCCTGTGCCAGCCAGTTGTTACATCAACTCCTGTGCCAGCCAGTTGTTACATCAGCTCCTGTGCCAGCCAGTTGTTACATCAACTCCTGTGCCAGCCAATTGTTACATCAACTTCTGTGCCAGCCAGTTGTTACATCAACTCCTGTGCCAGCCAGTTGTTACATAAGCTCCCATACCAGCCAGTTGTTACATCAACTTCTGTGCCAGCCAGTTATTACATCAACTCCTGTTCTAGCCAGTTATTACATCAACTCCTGTTCTAGCCAGTTGTTACATCAACTCCCATGCCAGCCAGTTGTTACATCCAACTACTGTGTCAGCCAGTCGTTACATCAATTCCTGTGCCAGCCAGTTGTTACATCAACTCCTGTGCCAGCCAGTTGTTACATCAATTCCTGTGCCAGCCAGTTGTTACATAAGCTCTCATGCCAGCCAGTTGTTACATCAACTCCCATGCCAGCCAGTTGTTACGTCAACTCCTGTGCAAGCCAGTTGTTACATCAACTCCTGTGCAAGCCAGTTGTTACGTCAACTCCTGTGCAAGCCAGTTGTTATGTCAACTCCTGTGCAAGCCAGTTGTTACATCAATTCCTGTGCCAGCCAGTTGTTACATCAATTCGTGTGCCAGCCAGTTGTTACATCAACTCCTGTTCTAGCCAGTTGTTACATCAACTTCCAGTGCCAGCCAGTTGTTACATCCAACTACTGTGTCAGCCAGTTGTTACATCAATTCCTGTTCCAGCCAGTTGTTACATAAGCTCTCATGCCAGCCAGTTATTACATCAACTCCTATGCCAGCCAGTTGTTACATCAATTCCTGTGCCAGCCAGTTGTTACATCAACTCCTGTGCCAGCCAGTTGTTACATCAACTCCTGTGCCAGCTAGTTAGTTACATTAACCCACTTTGTCATAGTTGTTAACTTGCAACTCCTGCTCTAGATAGTGTTAATTTATCTGCCCCATAATGTTCTGACTCTAACCCAATGATTCCCAAACAGTTTTGGGCTACTGCCTGTTGTCATTTAGGCTACACTACTATACATATACAAATCATCATCCAATACCTTGTCGCTCGAGTGAGCGATCATGTCTCTCCACAAATTACAATCTCTGACATCATTGATCAATTCATGTGTTGACTCCCTTCAGTGCCATGACACAAGACTTTCAAGAATCTTCTCTCTGTCCTCTATCTCTCTTTCCACACATACAAATACACACCTCTGCGTGCGTGTGTGTGTGTGCGCGCGCACACACACACTCTCTCTCTCTCTCTCTCTCTCTCTCTCTCTCTCTCTCTCTCTCTCTCTCTCTCTCTCTCTCTCTCTCTCTCTCTCTCTCTCTCTCTCTCTCTCTCTCTCTCTCTCTCTCTCTCTCTCTCACTTAACTTGGTAATATGCTTTGTTTATGTTAACAAAATTCATTTGACAATGTTTTTCCTATGCACTATTGATGAACGAAAGATGAGTGATTGGAAGGGCCGAATGTAAGACGCCTGCGTGCCTCAATTTGTTACCCTTTGAAAATAAAGTCCGTTCGTTCATTCGTTCTCTCTCTCTCTCTCTCTCTCTCTCTCTCTCTCTCTCTCTCTCTCTCTCTCTCTCTCTCTCTCTCTCTCTCTCTCTCTCTCTCTCTCTCTCTCTCTCTCTCTCTCTCTCAACGGCTCACAGGGAAATGACACTGTCCACTTTGGGAACCACCGCTTTAATCCCCACAGTTGAAAGGTCACATGTGTCTAAGACAGGAGCTAAAGAAGGTGAAGACAAGAAAGTGTTCTGTTACCTTGGGCATAATAGATGTCATACTCTTGGTGTTGAACACTACTACATCAAGTACTTGATAGTCATCAGTCATGGCTCTTCAGGTACACATGTTGAAAACTGTACTGTAAGGATATATTACTGTTGTTAATGTATTTATGATTTCTTATAGCCTTTCAGTTTAATAACTATAGAGCAGAATTGACATCAAATGCGTAACAATTAACACATGTTACAGAAAGTGTAATTTGTTGTTCCAGCATTAAATTAGCAGATGTTACTGTCATCAAGAAAGACATTGAGCTGTTAATGAAGTTGATTGTTTTTCTGTATTTGTTTTATCAGCTACAGTTATGTTGTTTTCATTCTCTTATTTATGCATATTTTATGTAGACAGCACGAGTAATTTATCTTCAACATCTTGGTATAACGGTATTGCACTGAAATGTAAACTTGGTTTTAATTTATAATAATTTATTTCCATTACTGGCTGTCAATCAGTCTGATCTCTATCTTAAGCTTTCCTGTGTCTAGCAGTGAATTTTCAGGGTAGCTTATCAAGTCTGACCTAAGAATTATTGCCCCTTGCAATGTATTAGCATTCATTTTATATTCGAGTTTTTCAGTTTCAAGCCAATAAGGGTTATCACGTTATTCTGTTTGATTTTATTATAAATTCTTATATATTTATAATTTTATTCTTGTACATGGAAGATTTTTGTGTGTCTGGATTGCATGTGAAAAACAGTGTTTCGTATACTGTATTGTTTAGTATCTCATCACTTCTCATAATGTAATGGTACATGTGAGTACCCTCGGACTGAAGTTCTCAGGGATATGTTTCAGTTAATGGAGCTTTGTATAATTAATCATTAATTTGTAATGGAGGCGAAATCTAGAGGGGAAAATCAAATACAGAACCATTTGACAGTCAGTATAATTGTAAGCGAGTGTTGGTTACATCAATAGTGTATATATTTATATTTGAATGATTTATGTTTAAAAACAAAATTCTTTTTAAATAGTTGTCCTTGTTTCATCACTCCTGACAGTCTGTATCATATATGGCTATATTTGGTAAGTTGCTTAACGTGTTTGGCTGCATCTGTAATATTGTCTTAGAGGTAGCTCCATATTGATTGTAGTGTCCTTGTCTCTAAGATGCTAGCTAAAGTGGGATTCATTTAAAGGGGTTTGCTGATGCTGGGCTTTTATGGGAGATGGAGTAAAAGGTTTCCTTTTATTTGGTCCCCAGTCTCCTTAGTTAGACACTGTTCAGGCAAGTACTCCTTTGTATTGTTTATTTTATATGTTTGTTTGTTTTGTGTTTGTTCCTTCGATTGAAACATTCACCTGTATCTGCAAGTTTTTTTTTCCATCCGTCAAACTTCTCTGTCATATTTTATTCAGACCTAAAAATGGGACCCTTTGCAAATTATATCTTAATGTTTTATTTTTATTACTTAAAAGAGAAAATTAACTGTTCATATTCTTGACTTCAGAAAATTAACAAATATACCATCTTGTTATTTGTCAATTTTCTTCTTACAGCTCGGTATTGATAACTGCAGACTAATTGCTTCTTTGCAGGAATATGTGTGAATTAGATGCATCAGCATATTTTTGCTTCCTGTGTACTATATATGGGGGATGTACACTTGAATGTATGGCATGCATGTAAACGTTTTTTTTAAATAGACATATAGATTTTGCAAATTGCTATAGGAGGAAGGGGGAAATTCAACTTCCTTTAGAATGAGATCAGATTGTAAGCATGTGCATTTCACGTGTGATTGAATTCTTTGCTAGAATCTGATTGCAGCATGGAATCATTGTAAGTTGATATGCTTTCCATTTGATGTATCTCTTTCTGTCACTCTCGCTCACATGAAAAGAAATACTAACAGAGCTCATTTCTGTATGAGTGTTAGCTGTTGTGATGAGGACAACACGGAAAAGTACATAGATAAACATACTGACTTCTGTGTCTCATCAGGTTGTTCTGCATGAAGAATTGTGAGTGAATTTTTGAAATAGTCACTCTACCATAAATTTAGCTTCCATACTGCCCGTGAATTGGTTCTTGGGAAATGAGTGTCTGTGTTCACATCTACATCAGAGGTTTGTATGCTGTACATTTCTACATCAGAGGTTTGTACACTATAAACATCTACATCAGATGTTTAGCGCTGTAAATATTATATTGTTTATTGTAGGTAGATTTTCTCATCTGTAGAAGCAGCCAGTTATGTCCTACTCTTTGCAATTTCCAGCTGTTGAAGCTATCTTAACATTCATAATTTGTCTGAGAAGGCTATAAATCTGAACCACTAACCTGGAATCATGCCGACTTCTAGAGTGCCAGTGTTAGGCAATTGTCAGATGACCAAATCTTCAGTTGTGCAAGCTATCAGGGAAAAACTTCTCTGTAATGATACAGCATGCCATGAGACAACAATGTGCAAACTGAGGGTGCATAAAATACAAACTGGGACTAGTGCTGGGGCTGAATGTTGATTGCATGAATGTGTTAGATGTGTATCCAACTAGAGTGAGACTTCAGTATCTTTTGGGGGAAACGAATTGCTTATGGGCATGTCCTGAGTGCCACGACAAGGCTTTCTGTTAACCAGTATCCAACAACCAGAGAGGAGTATATCTCCCTATTTTGTTAAAACACTCAGCACTGTTTGAGTTTGTCTAAACCACTTGGGCCCTTTGATTTCTATTATGTAAAGGTAAAGGACCCCTAATCTTCTTTTCACAGGATGGCCTGCCAAAAGTGTCACATTGAGCATGAATTTTGTAGCTCCAGTGACAACCCATAGGGGCCTCTGAAGATATTCGCTTGTGAACTGAGTGATGAAGTCCAAAAATCAACCATGGCCTTTATAGCATGAAGCAGGCAGTAACTTTGCATGAAGATTAATTTGACAGAACTATTTTGTGTTGGCATTCTGGCGGCAGCGTTATGCACAGTGTACCTGTGCGGTCTGTTGGTTGCCGAGACTCCTGTCTATCCCACTTTTCACATTGGACAGTGGGGAGCATTTTGTGTGATATTCACTGCGGAAGCGTGATTCATGGGGAGACGTTGCGTGCAGTTGGAATCTCAACTAACTAACTAACTAACTTGACAGAATATTGCACTATGATAATTGTGTTGTCTTTTAGCAGCAGTAAATACATACACATTATTTACACAAGAAATAATATTTCTGTTGCTGCTAATATTCAATCTTGTTGTAAGTTAGTCTTCACCAAAGTGACAGAATGAGTAGGCACTGTGAATGAATAAGCTGACCAGTTATGCTACTGTTAATAACTTCACTATAATGTCAATTCTGACTAAAAGAAGGCACGTTTTGATTTCATACCTCATACATACACATGCAAGCACAAAACACATAGTTCTTTGTATGAGCTGAATAGAAGCAGTCTTTTACAGCTTTGCATTATGACAGTGTTCCTTCGGTCTTTGGTTCCGAGACTCCTGTCTATCTCACTTTTCACATTGGACAGTGGGGAGCATTTTGTGTGATATTCACTGGCACAGGAACGGAGCATTATGGGGATGACCCGTTGCCGTGCAGTTGGAATCTCAACTAACTAACTAACTAACTTGACAGGATATTGCACTATAAATAATTGTGTTTTCTTTTAGCAGCAGTAAATACATACACATTATTTACACAAGAAATAATATTTCTGTTGCTGCTAATATTCAATCTTGTTGTAAGTTAGTCTTCACCAAAGTGACAGAATGAGTAGGCACTGTGAAAATGTACAGCAGTTTATGACAGTTATGCTACTGTTAATAACTTCACTATAATGTTAACTCTGACTAAAAGAAGGCACTTTTGATTTCATACCTCATACATACACATGCAAGCACAAATACACATAGTTTCTTTGTATGAGCGTGAATAAGAGATGCAGTCTTTTACAGCTGTTTTTTATTTTCTCATGTATTCCAGTGTTCTTATATGGAACTCTCTAGTCACTGGTTGATCTTATTCCATTCTAGCTAAATGTCCCAACTATTTAATTCTTTGGTGTTCTATAAAGTTAGTAACAAGTGATATCCCAACACTTGTTCTTAGTTTCTCACTTGACTATCTATTCTTGTTTTTCCTACTGTATTTGTTATGCACTTCATATCACATGATGTGATTTTACTTCAGTGTGTTTCTAGGACTGTCCATGTCTGGCACACAGCGTTCAGATGATTAAAGCATCTGTTAGATTCTTTTGTAAATAATTTTTTTAAAATCCCAACCAGAAACCTGCTACAGATCTGTGATGGAGTAATCGTTGGCCTGAATGCATGGAGTTATTGTTGGCCTGAATGCATGGGGTAATTGTTGGCCTGAATGCATGGGGTAAATGTTGGCCTGAATGCATGGGGTAATTGTTGGCCTGAATGCATGGGGTAATTGTTGGCCTGAATGCATGGGGTAATTGTTGGCCTGAATGCATGGGGTAATTGTTGGCCTGAATGCATGGGGTAATTGTTGGCCTGAATGCATGGAGTAGTTGTTGGCCTGAATGCATGGGGTAAATGTTGGCCTGAATGCATGGAGTAATTGTTGGCCTGAATGCATGGGGTAAATGTTGGCCTGAATGCATGGAGTAATTGTTGGCCTGAATGCATGGATTAATTGTTAGCCTGAATGCATGGGGTAATTGTTGGCCTGAATGCATGTGGTAAATGTTGGCCTGAATGCATGGGGTAATTGTTGGCCTGAATGCATGGGGTAAATGTTGATCTGAATGCATTGATTAATTGTTGGCCTGAATGCATGGGGTAATTGTTGACCTGAATGCATGGAGTTATTGTTGGCCTGAATGCATGGGGTAATTGTTGGCCTGAATGCGTGGAGTAATTGTTGGCCTGAATGCATGGGGTAATTGTTGGCCTGAATGCATGGAGTAATTGTTGGCCTGAATGCATGGAGTAATTGTTGGCCTGAATGCATGGGGTAAATGTTGGTCTGAATGCATGGGGTAATCGTTGACCTGAATGCATGGAGTAATTGTTGGCCTGAATGCATGTGGTAATTGTTGGCCTGAATGCATGGGGTAAATGTTGGCCTGAATGCATGGGGTAAATGTTGGCCTGAATGCATGGGGTAATTGTTGGCCTTAATGCATGTGGTAATTGTTGGCCTTAATTAGTTAGTTAGTTAGTTAGTCGCAGTTCCAACTTCACAGCAACGGGTCGTCCCCATTATGCTCCGTTCCTGTGCCAGTGAATATCACACAAAACGCTCCCCACTGCCCAATGTGAAAAGTGGAAAAGACAGGAGTCTCGACAAACAACAGCCCGCACAGATACACTGTGCATAATGCCGCCGCCAGAATGTCAACACACCAGTCCCCCACGAAACACCCAATTCATCTCTGATGGAATCGGCAGTCATTTTCCTATCTGGATGTTTCCTAGATGTTCACCTACACAGTCCACGAACATACAGTTCATCACCGACGGCAGTGGCAGTCAACCAGAAGCCCAGCAGCCACGCATTTCTGCATAAGGCAAAAACTGGTCACCTCTGGGACATAGCCACCTGTCATCGCTCCGAACATGCAGCCACATTCCAAAAATAAAAACTTGGGCAGATTCAAAAGCACTCCACACGAAACTCACAGCTCACAGTGTCGCGCCACGCACTCACTCAGTAGCAGGGCGACGGAACCATCAAGCCTCCTTAGTCGCCTCTTACGACATGCGTGGTTGGCTACAGTGTTGCTATTCTTTGCTTCCCTTATGGGCCCCGGCAACACACGGGAGTGTTGGCCTTAATGCATGTGGTAATTGTTGGCCTGAATGCATGGGGTAAATGTTGGCCTGAATGCATGGAGTAATTGTTGGCCTGAATGCATTGGGGTAATTGTTGACCTGAATGCATGGATTAATTGTTGGCCTGAATGCATGGGGTAATTGTTGACCTGAATGCATGGAGTTATTGTTGGCCTGAATGCATGGGGTAATTGTTGGCCTGAATGCATGGGGTAATTGTTGACCTGAATGCATGGAGTAATTGTTGGCCTGAATGCATGGGGTAAATGTTGGCCTGAATGCATGGGGTAAATGTTGGCCTGAATGCATGGGGTAAATGTTGGCCTGAATGCATGGAATAATTGTTGGTCTGAATGCATGGAGTAATTGTTAGCTAATCTGTCCCTATAAACTATGTTAATGCACCCAATTCTGTTGTTATGTGCATGTTGATATTTGGATGCAATTGCACTGGTAGTATAATAAGTTGCATAAGAATTCAGTTGTTGGCAATATAAACACAGTTTACCATGAGTAATTCTAACAAAGCATGTTACAAGCCTCTGATGTAGAGATATTCCTAGTGTGTCCAAATCAGCATGTCAACTTGGCTACTTTATTTCTTACTTTTGTAAGACAGGCAAATAATACTTCATTTGTTAATGTTCTTCAATAACAACCAGTAAAGGTCACATAGCAGACATAAGAACTTTGACAAAAACCCAGCCATATTCTAAGGAAATACAAATAAAATATTGCAGATAGGCTGTGTTTTGTGTTGTCATGGAAGGTAACACCAAACCTGATGATATTCTGTAGGCCCCAGAGTTGATGCTTGGTATGGTAGGTTCAAATTTACTTTGTTTTCAGCTACTCATATTTAGATGTGGATGATGTTTTGTTTTGTAAAGTACACAGTATCTGTCCCAGCTTTATCACTGAACTGTGAACATTAACTTGTGAACACTTACTCACAGAAACAGGTGAATGAATTATGTATAGTGTCGTTTTTGTTGTTTCATTCTTATTAAGGCTATCACCAATCATTAGATCACCATTCCAGTGATGATTTTCATAGCAATTTCTCATGCTTTAGGAGCCTTTTAGATCTTGTGTAGAAGCCCATTAGTCCTATTTTTACTTTCTGCTTTGAGATGTCAAGAAATCATTTAGTAACCTTTTATATGTACTATCTTGTTTAGTGTATAGATAATTTTTGGTCTGGTTCTTGAAGAGAACTGTAATGTTTGTTTCTTTGTCCCCTTTTAAATACTATTGCAAATGTTATGTAGCTTTCATTCATGTATGTATATATTTGCTGTATCACTTTCATGACTTTATGCCATTTGGGAGAATTCATTTAAAGCTGTACTTTCTTAATAATTCATTCCACATAAAGAATAGTGGCGTGGTAGATGAGAGACATAATACTATGTACAAAATGTATATTATGTGTGAGAGAATTGAGAGACAGAATCATTACAATTTCAGAATGAAAGGAGGTTACAGAAATATTGAACGCAAACTTTTACCCAATAGATCAAATAGTTTTGCACTCACAATAGATCTCCATTTGTATTATTGCTTGTAAGTCAGCTCAAAATATAACCAAAATGTCACTGATATTGTACAAAAGCTTTGTTGGCACATGTATGTTTTTCTTTCTTCTGTGTGTGAATCGTTTGATTGGGCAGAGAGGAAGAGAGTATGGAGAGTTGTGAGTGGAATGAAAATTTAATTTGCTTCTTTCTGATTTCTTCACCCTGTTTAAAAAGTATCTGTTTGAAAAAATTCACCACAGTGGTTGTTTATGTTCTAAGACAACCTGAATCTTTGAACATTTTATTTACATGTTGCTACCAGACCATGAGAGTGCTGCATGAGTGGACATGATAAGCAAAATAGAAAAGCAACCCAACATAGAATGTTTATTATGGGTGAGACAAATCTTGACTGCAGCAGGATGTGACATATTTATAGAATGTTTGTAGCATGTGGCCAGCTCTGTGGCAAAGGGGTTTAAAGATGCAATTCGTAATCCTGTAATCAAAACACAGCCTTGCGTTGGTTTGCATACAGTGGTATGAGTGCCGGCCATTCAGAAAGCAATGGTCAACTTGTGAATGTAAACGTGCACAGTAATCACAAACAAGCAACAAATGCTGGAGCTGACTGTGATGCCCTGTAAAGGATATGCAACTAACTTTAAAAGCCCATAAACAGACACTCTCCTGCTGTTTATGCTTCACTTCGACATCGCAAGGTGCAAGAGAAATGAGATGAGATGAGCATTGTCGTCCAGGTTGCACGAAAAGAGCTAGCATCTTTCTGAAGTTGGTATATAGACTTCTGCTGATCGGGTACCAACATTCCATCTCTGCCGGGACTGTTACAGAGCTCCGCTTCCCTATAAAAAACCAGCGGGATGTGCAATGCTTCGACCCAATGTCCAGAGGGAAGGAAAAGAGAAGAAAAGACAAAAAGACTAAATTCAGAGGGACGAGGACAGATTAAAACTTGAGACAGCACATCTTATATTCCATGCTGTCTAGGTGATCATGTCTGTCCACAGCCTTCTGTCGCCTGTGCTTCTAATCATTTCTGATTACGCCCCTCCATGCCATGATGTCAAACTGTCCAGCTTGGTCTAGCTTGAGTCCCCCTATCCCTTCTCCTCTCTAACCTTACCGTTTGACAACATACTCCATGACTCCATGACATCTTCTCATGACATGCCCATAGAATGAGGACTGCCTTCTTCTGATGCCAGTAACCTGATCTCTGTGTGAGTTAACTTCTTTCAAGATATCTTCATTGCTCTATCTGTGCACGAAGTTCTCATCATTCTACTATAAAACCACATCTTCAAGCTACCACATAATTCCTCTGCTAATTGTCAGCTGTTTGCTTCCGTACACCAGGACAAGTTCAATATTAGTTCACAGATTGGGACGCAGAGGTGTTTCCAAGGCACCAGGGCCGGGTTATATACTGGCCAAGACCTACTGACGCGTCCTTGTCGAGCGTCCTGGGCAACAGGTCCCTTCGGGGTCCTGGCTAAAGTCAGTAGGATCGCCGATTCCTCCGAAGTCGGAGAGTATCTGCCTGTACGGCGAGGAACCACCAGTCTGCACACCAATAAGCCAGACATGGGACAACGGATACTCATGCAAACCTCAGGTCCTGTATGACATCACACTGATGTTGGACAACAGGATGCCTTCATCCGACATACAGGACTTCACGTTGGAGCTCAAGCCAACGAACACAAGCAAGCAAGTTCACAGATTGACAAACACACATTTCAGAGAATATTTGTCATCTTGTGAAATGCTGCCTGTGCTTGGGCTATTCTGGATGTAACTTCCCCAGTGCTTCTCGACAGCGTATAAGAGAATTCAATTCAATAACATTTTCCAAGAAACATGTCTTAAGCACTACCCAGAGACAACTGTAGCAGAACCATACTACTTACTATCAAAGACATCAAATGATAATCTGTAGATTATGAACAGGCCATTAGAGGTTCAAATACCATTTGTTTGTTTGTTTGTTGTTAATCGACAGATCATCATCATTGCACATCAAACCACTCAGTCTATAAGTGCTCGGATCCCCTCCTCAGCAAATCCCGCAGCGTGTAGTAGCTAACGCAGTTCTGTGATGGTTTATCAGTCTTCTTTTGCTTCCTGCGTAGTGTTCTTGTTTGGCCACCCCTCATTTAATTTGCTGTTCTCGCAGTCTGGCCATGGTTGTAGATTCACAGTCATCACTTGGTTCTCGCAAAAGTCTTACTTCTCATAGAGCATTCAGAATGTCAGCCTGGCCCATGGCGCATCCGCCCTCCACAGTAGCGTTACCTGCGAGCTTGTCAGCTCGCTCATTCCCTTGTACTCCCGCATGCCCTGGCACGAAGATGAAACTAATCTTTGCCAGCCGAGACCGCACCCATTCTCTTCGAATTTCCCCCCCCCCCCCATCTCTATCCTCTTGAGCATGTTCATTGAGTCGCTAAGGAAACATGCCCTAGTGAATGTCTGTGTCTCAAGCCATGTTATTGCTTTACTTACTGCCATGACTTCCATAGTCAGGCTACTTGTGGTTTCAGTGAAAGCACCAGAGTCCTTCACAATTCTCCCTCCGGCCCGAGCTGTAAAGGCCCATGAGCTTCTCACATGTCGGACGACCGACCCATCTGTGTAAATGACAGCATCACCGTCTAGCTAATTCTCGCTTGTACTTCCGCCTCCACAGCTGCCGGGTTTTCTTGTCTGCATTTTCTGTCTAGTTGGATGCAAACTGAAAAGGATGTGCAGAAATCTGTTGGCACTTGTACCCACTCCTCGCCGGTTCTAAGTCCTCAAGTGAACACACCTGTTGAAGAATGTCTTCGGCTTGACCCATCCACGACCGTCCTCTTTTTAACCTGCTGCCCTTCACCTTCATATTTTCACTATGCAGTGGATGTTGTGTGTTTGCGTTAACTCTGATGTAGGTGTGAGCTCTGCAGACTTGTATTCTGTCTTCAATGGTTGGAAAATCAAGAAGGTAGCGCATCTCCCTGCATGCTGTATCTCTTGTACATCCAAGAATAATGCGCATAGCTTCATTCTGTATCCTTTCCATCTGCTTACGCTGAGAGTCAGGATAGCCATCGCATACTCAAAAACAGACATGACCAGCTCTTCGTATAGAAGACATAGATGGCGCTGCTCACAGTTTGCTGCCGCCATCACCCGCATCGCAGCCAACCCCCGCTTGGCCTTTGTTACCATCTGGTCTATGTGCTCATTATAAGCAAGGCTTCGATCAAACAGTATCCCCAGGTAATTCATTGCCTGCGTTCTTTCCACTGTCTCTGAACAGATTTACAGTTGGTGTTGGAGTGTTAACAATATGATTATTCAACGAGAACCAAGTCACTGTTGCCTTTGTTGGGTTGACCATTGCCCCAGCTTCATCACACCAAGTACTTATGCGATTGAGTTCGGTTTGTAGTTCCACAGCAACCTGATCTCTATCCTTACCCTGACGATACACTAAAACATCATCGGCATATGACAATGTCCTGCCAGGTCCAGTGATCTGCTCACTGGTGATTCTCACTGTGTAGGCGTTGAACAGTACCGGAGATAATGGTGATCCCTGTGGTATGCCAGGATATATTGTTGTTGGTTCCGAAGTCCAACTGCCACATCTAAAAACTGCTTTCCTTTGGAAGAGGGCTGCAGCGATCCAACTAAGGAGGAATGGACTTATGTTGAGTTCAAGAAGCTGAAGCATTAAAAAATCCAATGGTACTCTGTTGTACGCGTCCTCAAGATCAATCGCTGCAGCAAAGGTTTCAATGCCTGAGTGGAAACCTTCATAGACATCATGGGCAAAAACTGCTGCATTGGTCCAGGTTTCTCTTTGTTTCCATTTGTTTGTTGTCATTACCAAGTGCCGTACCAATTGATGTAGGCGTTCTTGTCTCCCATAGATCTCGGTCCTTGGTGTTCCACCAACAGAAATGATATTAATTCTTACCATCACCATCTCTCAGTTCTTCCAGCATCATTCCTCTGTCTGCCTTTCCTCCAACCGATCTTTCTAGTCGTCAGTGTTTTCCAATGCCTCTATTCTCATTATATATTTAAAGAGAATATACCTCTATCTGTTAACAAAATTAAAATTAGACACACAGATATGTGTCTGTGAAGAGAATGCAAAAGAAAACAATGCAGCATGGCCACCAAGACCGTCAGCTTTATTAGAGGAGCGGTGAAAGAAATACCACAATGTAATATAAGGATAAATGTGAATATTCTTCATTGATTAAGTGCTGATAGATAATGTATTGCCACATGTGACCTCCAGTTTGGACGGAATGGCGATATATCGCCATAGTGGGGTTATCGTGTTATTTGTTTTGTTGTGTGTATCTTCCTCAAGTTCAATACTTAGTGAATGGAAATTTATAAGAGGCATTCATTTGAAATCCGTTCGTGCCGTACCGCGCGTATTTGCGAACGTTGAAGATGATCATGTCATAGTCATGTGATAAGTACTGACCAATGAATAAAATAGCATGTGCTTATCGTCCCATGATGCATAGGTTCTGTTTCTGACCGTTGAGAAAATGGCCGGTTGATCCAAAATCCGTCCAAAGAAGCTCAAAGAGCGGTGATTCAGTTTCTTTCATTTGAAGGATGTCGACCAGTGGACATTCATCGAAGAATGCAGGCAGCGTACGGTAACAAATGTGTGTCGTAGACAACAGTGACAGACTGGGCACGAATGTTTCGGAAAGGACGTCAGTTCACGACAGATATTCGACGGCCGGGTCAAGCGCATATTGTTGCAACAGAAAAAAACCATCGCCAAAATTGATGCAGCAGTACAGATGAACAGTTGTCGAAGCATACGTTCGTTAGTGAAAGAATTTGATGTGTCAATTGGGACAATTCAAAAGGTCATTCATAAGAAACTGCAATATTGGAAGGTATGTTCACAGTGGGTACCACGGATGTTGAGTGACCACCAAAAAGAGGAATGCATGGGATGGCTGTTTGAACCACTTGCTTCGTTACAGAGTGGAGGGTGATGGATTTCTCTTCCGCATAGTGGCAGGCGATGAATCATGGTATCACCACTTTGAGCCGAGCAGTAAAAGAGAGAGCATGCAATGGAAGCATGCTGGATCACCAAAAAATTCAAGTTACAGGTTTCCGCTGGTAAAATTATGCTGAGCGCATTTTTTGACCATGAAGGGCTATTGTTGGCCGACTTTAAAGAACCCGTTGTCAACATCAACTCTACCCACTACTTGCAAACATTAGACAAGCTGCAAAAAGCCATCAAGAATAAACGACCCGGCATGCTTTCTCGCGGTGTGATTTTGTTGCACGATAATGCTCGTCCGCATGTTGCAAAGATTCTGCAGGAAGCATTAGCAAGGAAGAAGTGGGAAATTCTGCAACATCCAGCCTATAGTCCTGATTTGTCACCATGTGAGTTTCATTTGTTTGGACCTCTTAAAAAAGCTCTCGAGGGGCTACAATTTCACACAGATGCAGACGTAATGAATGTGGTAAACACTCGGTTCAGTGAGCAACCACAATCCTTTTTTGCGGACTGGCATTCGCCGCCTACCTAAGCAATGGGATGCTTAACTGAATGCCTACGGCGACTTCTTCTGACCAATCCATGGTGCATAATTCATTCAAAATGAATGCTTTGTTTAATTCTACCACGCCTGTTAATGTTTCTTTCATCTATATTTATAAAACAAAGTGTATGTATGTAAATATGTATGTCCTTTATTTGTTCGCGAACGGCCCATTCGATTGAGATGAAATTTTCTACACGCCTTCCTTTCATTCCAGAGCTGTCAACTGTCATAGTTTTTTTTTCTTCTTCCTCCTCCTCCCTCCTCCCCCTCCCAAAATACGTACGTAAATATATGATGATGATGATGAAAGAATCCCCGAACCAAAACGCTAGGGAAAGGGAAGAAAATGACGTGACTACACAGAATCGTCACACGGCAATCATCATCATCAAGTGCCGTGCCGGCTGGCGTAGGCGTTCATGGCTCTCCGTAGATCTCAGTCTTTGGTTTTTTGGATCAACTCTGCTGCTGATATTCCTCCATGCCACGGCAATATCAATAACAATTCATCTTTTTATGTGTAAGGAAGTTATCTACAGTCGTGTAGAAGGGAAGAACTAGACGAGTATGAATTCGGAATGGCGAACTCTCTCCTCCTCCCTCCTCCTCCTCCCTCCTCCTCCTCCTGCCTCCTTCTCCCTCATCATCCTCCTCCCCCTACCTCTTTCCTCCTCCTCTTCCACCTCCCTTTCCTTCCTCCCCTCCTCATTCTCCCTCCTCCTCCTTCCTTCTTCTCCCTCTGCCTCCTCCTCCTTCTCCCTTCTTCTCCTCCTACCCTCTTCCTCCTCCTCCCTCTCCCTCCTCTTCCTTCTTCCTCCTCCCTCTACCTCCTCCTCTCCACTCTTCCTCTTCCCCTCCTCCCTGGCCCTCCTCCTCCCTCTACCTCCTCCTCCCTTCACATTCCTCCTCCTCCCTCCTCCCCCCTCTCCTCCTCCCTTCACATTCCTCCTCCTCCCTCTTCCTGCTCCTCCCTCCTCCGCCTCCCTCCTCTCTCCGCCTCCCTTCACATTCCTCCTCCCTCCTCCTACTCTCTCCTCCTTCTGCTCCCTTCTCCTCCTGCGTTCTCCTCCTCCCTCCTTCTCCCTATTCCTCCACCCTACTCCTCCCTCCTCCACCTCCCTCTTCCTCCTCCCTCCTACATTTACCCAAGACAGACAGACAGTCAGACAGATAGTCGGGAACGGGATCTTATATGACTACTTATATAATTTAAATGAGATGCTCTCCACCATGGGCTGGGCCGGGTCAGATAGACAGACAGACAGACAGACAGACAGACAGACAGACAGACAGACAGACAGACAGACAGACAGACAGACAGACAGACAGACAGACAGACAGTCGGGAACGGGAACTTATATGACTACTTATATGAATTAAATGAGATGCTCCCCACCAGGAGTTGGGCGATGCCGGGCCGGGTCAGACAGACAGACAGATAGATAGTCGGAACGGGAACTTATATGACTACTTATATGAATTAAATGAGATGCTCCCCATCAGGGTCTGGGCGAAGACGGGCCGGGTCAGACAGACAGACAGATAGACAGACAGACAGATAGACAGACAGACAGACAGACAGACAGACAGACAGACAGACAGACAGACAGACAGATAGTCGGTAACGGGAACGAGAACTTATATGACTACTTATATGAATTAAATGAGATGCTCCCCATCAGGGTCTGGGCGAAGACGGGCCGGGTCAGACAGACAGACAGATAGACAGACAGACAGACAGATTGTCGGTAACGGGAACGAGAACTTATATGACTACTTATATGAATTAAATGAGATGCTCCCCACCAGAGTCTGGGCGAAGCCGGGCCGGGTCAGCTAGTACTTTTATAATAAAGCCATTGGGACGGGTTTCAAATGAACGTCACCAATACATGATAATACTTGTTCATTTGATCGTGTACCATGTTTGGCCCAAATCTATGTTTTGTTTGGCACTGAATCAGTTAAACAAGTGAATCAGTTAAATGTCAGATGTCTCGAACAGATCAGAACAAGAAACGCTGTGGCAATGGTAGCCTTTTTACAAATTTGAAAACTTGCTGACTAATAAAAAGTTGTCAATTGCAACGAGAAAAAGAGTGTTGAAGTGCAACATAGAACCTGTAAATTTGCATGGATGTGAAACGTGGACAATGAGCAGACAAGCTGAAAAACATCTAATGGCAGTGGAAATGTGATGTTTGCGGAAAATGCAAAGAATATCTTGGACAAGCAGAAAAACTAATGAGCGAGTCCTACAAGAGGCAAAAGGAAGCCACAAACTGATTAGAGAAATTAGACGTAAACAGTGAAATTTATTTGGGCATGTTAAAGAAGAAATAGTCGGTCTCTCTGGCCGAGGGGTTACAACACTTTCTCCGTAATCCCGTTTATCACGCAGTCTTGTAGCGGGCGAGGGCTGGATGCGGTTCGACCCCCGCTGGTGACTTGCGGGATAACTGAGCCGGCCGCTCAGAAAGCAATGGCAAACTACTGAGCTTAATCTTGCCAAGAAATCAACAGACAGCTGAAAGATGCTGCTGTTGACAGCGATGTCCTGTAAAGGATATGCAAATTTTAAAAAAAAGAAAGAAATAAACTAGAGAACTTGGTGATAACTGACAAGATCGAGGGGAACAGAACAATGGGGAGGCAGGGAAGTAAATATCTGGATGGTTTGGCCAGGTGGTATAGTCGAGACAAGGACACTGAGCTGATCCATGACTCTGGTGATCGTGTAAGATGGCGAAACATGACTGCCCACGCTTATTAGCACGACACGTGATGAATACAGATGATGCAAAGAAGTCTACACTGTTTAAATTAAATCTATAGTTTTCTTGCAACTTTTCTTTATCATTTCTTAATCTGGTTGATTATTTGAGAATCCTCTGGATGACTTGCTTGTGAACTCTTCAAGCCTGATGCATTGATGTTCAGGTTATGTGAGCCCTGAAAAAGACCTGCATCTATCAGAGCAACGTTGGTGTTGAGACATTTCTCCAGACCCGGTACCGATCCATGAGAATTGTGTTAAGAGCTCTCATTTGCCTCTCCAAGCTCAGAAATGGTGTATATAATATATATGTATATACAGTGCAGACCTGATGAGACAGACTCACCTGGGACCCAAGAAATTCCTCTTATAGAAGTTCAAGCATATAGTAATGCATTTACAACGTACAATACAATATTATTATTCACAAAAGAATTCGCCACATCCGAGATCAACTTAAGTGGTTTGCACTGTATAATAAGAGTTAGATTATTTAAGTATTCAAGATTACAGGAAGGACAATAATTATACGAGGGTAAGTTAATAAGTAAGTCACAAATGGCTGTAGAAAAATAACTGACTACGATAACAACTTGAAACCAGTTTATTTGTATACATAACTAGCTGACCCGGCCCGGCTTCGCCCAGACCCTGGTGGGGAGCATCTCATTTAATTCATATAAGTAGTCACATATAAGTAGTCACATATAGGTTCTCGTTCCCGTTACCGACTATCTGTCTGTCTGACCCCGGCATCACCCAGCTCCTGGTGTGGGGCATCTCATTTAATTCATATAAGTAGTCAAATAAGCTCCCGTTCCCGACTATCTATATGTCTGTCTGTCTATCTATCTGTCTGTCTGGTCCGGCCCCGCCCAGCCCCTGATGGGGAGCATCTCCTTTAATTCATATAAGTAGTCATATAAGTTCCCGTTCCCGACTGTCTGTCCCTCCCTCTCTGTCTGTCTGTCTAAACATTTATTGGTTGCAGTTAGAACAACCTTAGATAAACGAAGACCAACTTACAAAAAGCATTAGAAAGAGCACTTGAAAGATCTTTACATCTTCCCCCAACAATTAACTTGGGTAAATGGAGCGGCGGCAGCAGAGCAGCAGAAGAAGAAAAAGGAGGAGTAGGAGCTGGGAGGAGGAGGAGGGAGGAGGAGATAGGCGGAGAGAGGAGGAGGAGTAGGGAGGAATAGGAGGGAGGAGGAGGGATTAGGAGGGAGGAGGAGGAGGAGGGAGTAGGAAGGAGAAGGAGGGAGGAGAAGGAGGGGGAGGATGAGGAGGAGGATGAGGGATGTGGAGGGAGGAGGAGGAGGGAGAGGGGAAGAGGAAGAGGGTAGGAAGAGGGGAGAGGAGGAGGATTATAATGCATATGCCTGTAGATAACTGCAGCGAAAAGGTGGGTCTGTCTATCTATCTGACCCGGCGTGGCTTCGCCCAGCTCCTGGCGGGTAGCGTCTCAAAAAGTACCTTAAAAGAATGTCCTTCCACACACCATTCACTATTTTTAATGAAAACTGTTTCTAATCACCTACATGACTGTAGATAACTTCTTAAGCATAAAAAGATGAGTTACAATGTTATGCATTATGCATTATTTTTATGAAAACTTTGAAAATGCCTTAAAGATTATATCATTATTTATTATAACTCATATGCCTGTACATAACTATAGACAAAGAGTTTATAAATCTTTGAAAACGATGCAACAATATGACTATAAGTTATACAGAAAAGTTATTAGAAGTTATGCCCCTTGAAATAACTTTTCTAGAGTTAAGTCCCCTTGCTATATAGAAATTATAATGAAAAATGAAAAATTAAATAATATTAAGTAAGTAGCCGATTTGACACTAAAAAAATATCACAGTTGGCAGCGCGGGAATGAGAGGAAGACGTGTAGAAAATTTCATCTCAATCGGATGGACCGTTCGCGAACGCATAAAGGACACACACACCCACATACAGTCTCTTTTATATATAAGATATACATTGTCCTCTTTATTTCTCAACATAATTTCCACCAACATTGATGCATTTATCCAATTGTTTTATCAGTCCTCTCAAACCGGCTGCATAAACCTGCGTGCCCTGTTTTCATTTACCTGCCATCCCACAGAACTGTGACTTACTGACTCGCACTCGTAACTTTTTCTACCCTACTATGCACCGCTTTACGGGAAAACGCTAGAGGCTAAATCCACTGAAAACCCACCTTGACAAGAGACATTTCGCGAATGATGCCGTTGAATGTGAAGTGAAAACATGGTTTACAAAACGGGGCACGCAGTTCTATGCAGTCGGTTTGGGAAGACTGATAAAATGATGGGATAAGTGCATCAATGTTGGTGGAAATTATGTTGAGAAATAAAGGGACGTATAAAAATAAACTGGTTTCAAGTTGTTATCATAGTTAAGTTATTTTTCTACAGCCATTTGTGACTTACTTATTAACTTATCCTCGTATTTACAGTGACATCCATAAATAACTTGATAAGTAACACAGAAGATCTGAGGTGTAGAAGCACTTTATGTTGTTTTCTTCTTCATTTGTTCAGAATGTTGTGTTGGACGTAACTGCATTGTGCATGTTTACAGCAGAGCTGCAATATAAGCACCTTTTGGCCGACACATCCGACTTCAGGCATTTTTTGACTGGGTTAACATTCCCGGGTGTTTTGTACTCTCACTGTTGTGGTGTTATCTTCATCCCAGCTGGCCCATATAGAACAGCTGAAGACATCCCGGGTAGCCCTCAAGGGAAGGCATGGGCAAACCATGGGCATTCCCTGCCATTCGAGGAGGCTTCTATAATAACAGAGCCGACACCTAGCGCTCTGGGCTCACAAAAGGAATCGTCACGTCCTGTACATGACTGCTTAGCTTCACTTCCATATATTATGTTTTTATGTTGACACAATGGCCACATGATGTCTGCATTTATCACACTAATACAACTGACACAACTCTTGAGGAATCAAAACTTATTGACAACACTCTGTGACTATTCCATACATCCTCCCTCTTTACTCTCATAGCCTAGAAGGTCGTAGAAGCATCAATACAACTGCTGATGTTATGATTGGTCATAGGAAGTTTCAAATCCCACCACAGCCTCTCTCTAAGAACCATAATCATATGCTATTGCTGATTCCAATGCTGCTGAGTTGTCTACACTTGGCAGCCCAATGCCATTCCTTATGAAGGTGCAGGTACTCACTCATACCGTAAACTGGCAACTGTTGGAGACAGCTGTAGTAGCTTTACCCTGAAGCTTGAAATGCCATGGCACTTGAAGAGAAGGTGGTTGATGGTTTTATATGGGAATCATACTTTAAATATTCTCTGTAACTTTGCCAGAGCATCAGCCACTGTAACCTACTCTTCATGATCTCTGGCTGTCTGGGTTTATTTATAGAGCACACGTTTTCTTCTGTGAAGGCTAGACATTTTATCCACT
This sequence comes from Cepaea nemoralis, assembly GCA_014155875.1. Classification (NCBI taxonomy): domain Eukaryota; kingdom Metazoa; phylum Mollusca; class Gastropoda; order Stylommatophora; family Helicidae; genus Cepaea; species Cepaea nemoralis. The sequence goes on along the minus strand of JACEFZ010028162.1, from coordinate 216,066 downwards.
TTCCAGAGATCAGAAGTGGTATGACATCTGCTGGTTCCTCTTAAAACAACTTCCTCAACTTTAGAGGCTGGCACCGCACCTCTGTCTGCCTCAATCATTTACGACATATGAGGCAAAGTCAGTCATTAAGCTGACTTAGAAGCTAAGTACTTTTTAAAATCCGGCTTTGTAATTTGCTTAGGTAGCAGATGACAGATGTCACATGTACAGAGCATATAAAAGTAGCGACCATACTTGTGGTATGTATAAAGGAAGAACATTACACTGCCGTACAATATTTTGTTTTGGCAAAAGACTTCAGTAAATGTTTCATCTTCGTAGTCAAGACTTAACCCTTAATGAATTTCGTATGTTTTGGTCTCTTACAAGCTCCTTTGGCAGTAAACAGTTTCACGGCTAATGCAGAGGTTGAGAGATGATGATGTCAGCCTCATGTTCAGATAGTACCATATTTGATCTCAGGATTGGGCTGGACATTTTCCCAAGAACCACTGGTATCTAACGATATCACTCATCCCCCGATCTCTTACAAGTGATATCAGATACTTGATCTTCCCAGATAAGGCACAAATACAAGAGGTTCAGTATGCATTGTGTATGTTAAGAAATAAACTACCGAAAATTTGTGCTGCCAAAATTGTCAGGATATAAAAACTTACGCATGGGTAGATATAGCCTATTACCTTGGATGGAATCTGTCTAAAGGAAACAAACCATACAAATGCATGCCGAAGTCAGGCACATTGACTTTCAAGGTGAATAACTAGGTGTCATGCATTCCCCTCAAAAAGTGGAAAGAAGAAGAAGATGCTGATGTGGCTGAGACAGCAGAGCATGGATTTCTAAGCTGCAGTCAGCAAGAGACAAATGTATCAATGTTAGTGGAGGTATAGTGAGAAATAAAGGACAAATATAACTGCAAAAATAAATTATGTTCGAGCTTGTATCTCATTTATATTTTGTTTTTAAATATCCAGGTGCAACCTATTTACTGACATCCCCTCATACTTAAAACTAAATGTTGAGTTGAGTCAAGAACCAACAAAACTGCACTTGGGGCATTCCCATAAGCACTCAGTCCTCATCTTCAACAGCCAGCATAAAGTTCCAATATAAATGGTCGTTGCAATGTCATTATATATCCATTTAGCTTTACCTCTGAATGATGACCATCTACCAGATCCTCTGTCCACCCCCTGCTGCTGTATTCTCTCTAGACCATGATAGTCCATTTGTTCTTCTGCATTAATCACATTCTCCCACAGATCCTTCACCACATCTGCCTTATCATGCATACAATCACCCCTTAATGATGGGGCACCAGCCAATCTGTTTGTCTGTTCATTTCCAACCACACCAGAGTGTCCTAGAGAAAAGATCCATCGAAACTCACAACCCACGACCTCTGAATTGATGCAAGCCATTCTGCATGAAACATGCCAGTCTTAACCTTTCTCAGCATGCTTTGTGAATCAGTTACAATCACAACATGCATGTATAGTTTGTTCTCCAACTAGCAGAAAGCTGCAGTAACCACCTCCATTCTCAGACTTGAGGTTGTGGTGTCATACGCCAAGCTCTTCTATACTAGACATCGCCCATTTTCTTCTGCTGTGAATCCCCAGGCACTTTTTTTTGCCTCTTAACACAGAATCATCGGTATAGATAATCATATCGCCAGGACGAGAGCAGTCCTGAATTAATTGCTGAATTTCAGCTTCAGTAACGCTTGCTACCTACACTCACAGCCCAATGTGATAATAACCCCACTCAAGTCTGAATAAAATGTGAACTAAATGTTAAACACAACAATATTTAAATTAATGAATCCCTATAATTTTCTTCGAGCATGGAACACACATAGGGTGGCACAATATCAAGTTACATGCTGTCTTCCCAAACACACACAAAATGTTAAACAATTTTCTATGTTAGTTAGTTAGTCGACAGATCATCCTCGTTGCACATCGGACCATTCAGTCCATAAGTGCTCGGATCCCCTCCTCAGCAAATCCCGCAGCGTGTAGCGGCTAACGACGCCAGTTCTGTGTTGGTTTATCAATCTTCTTTGGCTTCCTGCGTAGTGTTCTTGTTTGGCCACCCCTCTTTTAATTTGCTGCTCTCGCAGTCTGGCCATTGTTGTAGATTCACAGTCATCACTTGGTTCTTGCAAAAGTCTCACTTCTCGTAGAGCATTCAGAATGTCAGCCTGGTCCATGGCGCGTCCGCCCTCCACAGTAGCCTCACCTGCGAGCTTGTCAGCCCGCTCATTTCCTTGTACTCCCGCATGCCCTGGCACGAAGATGAAACTAATCTTTGCCAGCCGAGACCGCTCCAGAGGCAGCAACCATTCTCTTCGGATCGACCCCTCCTCTATCCTCTTGATCATGTTCATTGAGTCGCTAAGGAAACAAGCCCTAGTGAATGTCTGTGTCTCGAGCCATGTTATTGCTTTACTTACTGCCATGACTTCCATGGTCAGGCTACTTGTGGTTTCAGTGAAAGCACCAGAGTCCTCCTTCACAATTCTCCCTCCGGCCCGAGCTGTAAAGGCCCATGAGCTTCTCACATGTCGGACGACCGACCCATCTGTGTAGATGACCGCGTCACTGTCTAGCGAATTCTCGAAAATCAACGCTTGTACTTCAGCCTCCACAGCAGCCGGATTTTTTTGTCTGCATTTTCTATCTAGTTGGATGCAAACTGAAAAGGATGTGCAGAAGTCTGTTGGCACTTGCACCCACTCCTCGCCAGGTTCTAAGTCCTCAAGTGAACACACCTGTTGAAGAATGTCTTCGGCTTGACCCATCCACGACCGTCCTCTTTTTAACCTGCTGCCCTTCACCTTCCTAATTTCACTATGCAGTGGATGTTGTGTGTTTGCGTTAATTCTGAGGTAGGCGCGTGCCCTGCAAACTTGTATTCTCTCTTCAATGGTTGGAAAATCAAGAAGGTAGCGCATCGCCCTGCATGCTGTATCTCTTGTACATCCAAGAATAATGCGCATAGCTTCATTCTGTATCCTTTCCATCCTTTCTATCTGCTTATGGCTGACAGTCAGGATTGCCATTGCATACTCCAAAACAGACATGACCAGCCCCTCGTACAGAAGACATAGATGGCGCTGCTCACAGTTTGCTGCCGCCATCACCCGCATCGCTGCCAAACCCCGCTTGGCCTTTGTTATCACCTGGTCTATGTGCACATTATAAGCAAGGCTTCGATCAAACCGTATCCCCAGGTAATTCATTGCCTGCGTTCTTTCAACCGTCTCTGAACACAGCATTACAGTTGGTGTTGGGTTGTTGACAATATGATTATTCAACGAGAACCAAGTCATTGTTGCCTTTGTTGGGTTGACCATTGCCCCAGCTTCATCACACCAAGTACTTATGCGATTGAGTTCGGTTTGTAGTTCCACAGCAACCTCCTCTCTATCCTTACCCTGACGATACACTAAAACATCATCGGCATATGACAATGTCCTGCCAGGTCCAGTGATCTGCTCACTGGTGATTCTCACTGTGTAGGCGTTGAACAGTACCGGAGATAATGGTGATCCCTGTGGTAGGCCAGGATATATTGTTGTTGGTTCCGAAGTCCAACTGCCACATCTAAAAACTACTTTCCGTTGGAAGAGGGCTGCAGCGATCCAACTAAGGAGGAATGGACTTATGTTTAGTTCAAGAAGCTGAAACATTAAAAAATCCAGTGGTACTCTGTTGTATGTGTCCTCAAGATCAATCGCTGCAGCAACGGTTTCATTGCCTGAGTGGAAACCTTCATAGACATCATGGGCAAAGACTGCTGCATTGGTCCAGGTTTCTCATTTTGGACGGTACCCACCCAGGGTAGGTGGGAAAACACCTTGCCTCTCTAGTTGGCTTGATATTTTCCTGGCAATTACTTTCTCCAGCAGCTTGCCTATTGTATTCTGCATGGTTATAATTCGATATCCCTGAATTTTTTTGTGGTCTTTGTCAAGCTTCGGCAAGGGAATCAGATAGCTGTGTAACCACTCCTCCTTGATGCTAGCACTCCCTATAGTGTTGTTGTACATGTCTGCTAGTTTCTCTAGCTCATTGTCGGTACACCTATTTATGTCGTCGTATCTTATGCCATCAGGACCTGGAGCACTGTTTTTTGATCGTCGAAGCACAGCCTTGATTTCTTTCATTGTCACTGTGTCTTCATCCGAAGTGTTCTGGGCCTTGCATCTGTCTGAGGTGACCTCCTTGGCCAGATTCCGGCCTCCCATGTCTGTCTGGTTGCTCTGCTCAAGGTAGCGTTCAAAGAGGGCTTTGCCCTTGTCCTCGTCAGTCCTCTGCCAGATGAGGTCAGCACCTTGGAAGTCAGAAATGCTCTTATTCTTGACTACACCACTCATGCTTTTATGTAGTCGCCAGAACAATTTCAGTGACTTGTCTGTGCTTACTCTTTGACACACCTCTGCCCATTTTTCGTTTTTAACCACCTTGACCAGTTTTTATGAAATATTATCCAATTAAAAATAATTCTGGTTATATACTTCCAACAGATAATCTTTCTGGCTAATACTTTATTAGGTATAACATGCTACAAATACATAATAATGTTCACTAAAATGAAAAGGTAAAATTTATCCTTTTGCAGTACTGCAGAAATGAAAACCAAGGGACTTCTCATATAAGGATATGAATTTATGAGGTAAGATGGCCAGTTCTGTTTATGCCATCTACTGTGACATTTTGATACTTTAGTTCTTTAGACTTTTAACACTTGGTACACTGAAGCAATAGCCAAGACCCAGTTCTAAATCAGCCACAATAGTATATAATTTAACACTAGTCAAAAAGGTCAACCACAGCCATCAAGTTCAACATGATCAAAAGTCAACAATAGTCATAAATGTTAAATACTTTCAATCGGCTGAGCTATTTGAAGATAATAAAGTATCAGGTCCTTTGCAGAACATTGCACCTATTATAGCCTGCCAAAGAGATTCTTGACCCATTGTCAGTTGCCTATCCCAGGCATATTGATGCCCCAGGTGTCTGCAGTGTCCTGTGTCTGTCTTCATGCTTGTTGACCCCTGCTCTTCTTCTAGAAACCACGCCTGCCATCACTGTTCATTAATATGGCCGCTGTATTTCAGCTGCTATGGCCAGTCTAAACCTGACCTCTTTTGAAATGTCCCCACTGTTGATATTGGAGACAAGGTATTTACAGTTCGAGATATTTCCAATTTCTTCATTGTTGATTGTGATTGTTGGTTGACACTTTGTTTTGTCTGTTATTGTTGTTTTTTAAGTTCTGGAAAAGATTCTGATTTTCACTGTGTCTTTTGACAGACAGCATTAAGTCTTCTAATCTCTTGACACTATTTTAAAAGAGAACTTATCTGCACAACTGAGTTTTGGAATTGGATCTCCACAAATTATGAACTATTTGTAGGTACTAAAAAGCAAAATTTAAATTTAAAAAAAAAACTAAGCAAAGAAGATCAGCAGTAAAATCAGGAGAGATTTCATCATATTTGTAAATTATTTCTACTTTCTTGCCGTGCCATGTTTAGATGGTTTAAACAACTTGCTTAGAAGTAATGGTAGTTAGTGCACTAACCTACTCCCAGTGGATGCAAGGCCAAATCTTGTTCTGACCAGTGCAGCACTGGGGTTGACACAATCTCATAAAATGGATACCAAAGACCTGGAAAAGCAAAGATTCTCAGCAGCATGGGAGTAAGTAACTGAAGTAAGTAACCACAAGTAACTGAAAATATGGACCTAATATCATATCCCAAACTTGCCTTGTTGGCATTACATTTGAAGAGACTAAATGTACAGTTTAAATGGCCATATATTTTTGGTATACTCTGATCAAATATAAAAGGTAAGAGAACATTATGTGATGGTTGGGATCTGTAGGCGGGAAATGGGGTAGAGGAATCACACATAACAGTTGCTGAGGGCTGAAAGAGTCAAAGAGGAAAACATCAGAGTCAACAGACATTAACACTACATATGCCTCAACATCCACCCAGCGCACTACACTACTATCATCCCAAAAGACATTTTTTTAAAAAAAATGCTTCTCATTGAATGCCTTACACTATCAAACAGCATAGAAAATATGAATACAACAAGTGCCATCAAACTGTGAGTTCCTGGACCAACTGCAGCACACATCTTCACAAGATTGGCAAAGGCTGCAGAAAGTACATGGCTCTCCAGCTTTAGGTTAACAGCAACATATGTAGCAGACAAACTCATACGTGGAGCTTCGACCAGTTCAGCTGAACTTTGTGTAGCAGAATTAAGATGGCAGCTGTCAATGAGGTGTGTCTTCTTATGATGTATCCTATGTTCTTTGAATTATCATGGAATATGTGTCCTGGAAATCATTTGCTTCTTGTACTTTCTACAATCTGGCTGTAAACTGCCCACACTGGTCACTGGGTTGCCATCTGTTCATCAACCTCACAAAACTGTTGCTGTTCTTCCTCTGAAGTGTTTGTCAGATGGGAGAATCAGTTAAGTCTAGCCATATGTGGGACAAACATTATTTTCTCAGTTCTTTCATCACATTTTGAAAGTGGATCACTTGAGGAACTCTGATATATTTGTCAACAGCAACTGTAGTTTTACCTTAACAGGTGATAACCAGTGCCTTTAGCACACAAAGGTGTGTTGGTGTAACTGTCAGGATGATATGTTGACAATGGCATGAGCTCAGTTGGACAAGAGTTCATTGCCAGTCCTCACTGAATACTACAAGAAGGAAAGACTGACCACTTATTCCTCCGTGAACTCAGGCCTATAAATATAAGACGGCTCTAACACTTCACACACCCACAGTAGGTTCTGCTAGTGGACTATTTTATGCACAGAAAAAAATTAACATTTCACATGTGATTCGAAAGGCTACAACCACCTACCCTAGAGAGCTCCTCTTAATTTCATTGATCCTCTCTTGTATTGTTGTGTAAGTAACGCAGCTTTATTGTTGCTCTCTTCATATCATTCAACAGATTTTTCTTGTAAAGTTCAGAAATTTCTTTCACACATTCTTCTATCCTGACATCGTTTTCCTTCTCTAAAGCTTCCACATCACAGGGCTTTTTGGCAGCACTTATCTGCTCATTGGTTTCCATGATCTGCATTAAAAACTGCGGGTCTGTAAAATTATCCTTCTCGGAGATTTCAATATTTTGCAGCTCTAGCAAATAAATGGCCCTGCTTAATGGTTTTAGAAGGGTATTGTAAGCCTTGTTCAACAGAGCTGACTGTTGCTGTGCTAAGTCCCTCTCCTCCTGAAAAACAAAGTATGTATAATAAGTACAAATGCAACTTCTGCTATTTCTTCATCTTCTTCTTCCACCTCTTAATGGCGCCTCTTAATTTCTGTCAACCATCAGTAAAGTTGTGATATTTATATCTTTACACTTTCACATTCTATATCTTCTTCTTCCACCTCCCTATGGCGCATTTCTCTCAACCATCAGTAAAGTTATGATATTTATATCTTCATACTTACACATTCTACATCTTCTTCCACCTCCCAATGGCACATTTCTCTCAACCATCAGTAAAGTTATGATATTTATATCTTTTCACTTACACATTCTACATCTTCTTCCACCTCCCAATGGCACATTTCTCTCAACCATCAGTAAAGTTATGATATTTATATCTTCATGTGTACCTCCCAATGGCACATTTCTCTCAACCATCAATAAAGTAATGATATTTATATCTTCATACTTACACATTCTACATCTTCTTCCATCTCCCAATGGCACATTTCTCTCAACAATCAGTAAAGTTATGATATTTATTATATCTTCATACTTACACATTCTAAATCTTCTTCTTCTTCAACCTCCCAATGGCACATTTCTCTCAACCATCAGTAAAGTTATGATATTTATATTGTCATATGTACCTCCCGATGGCACATTTCTCTCAACCATCAGTCAAGTTATGATATTTATATCTTCATGTGTACCTCCCAATGGCACATTTCTCTCAACCATCAGTAAAGTTATGATATTTATATCTTTTCACTTACTCATTCTACATCTTCTTTCACCTCCCAATGGCACATTTCTCTCAACCATCAGTCAAGTTATGATATTTATATCTTCATGTGTACTCCCAATGGCACATTTCTCTCAACCATCAGTAAAGTTATGATATTTATATCTTTTCACTTACTCATTCTACATCTTCTTTCACCTCCCAATGGCACATTTCTCTCAACCATCAGTCAAGTTATGATATTTATATCTTCATACTTACACATTCTACATCTTCTTCCACCTCCCGATGGCACATTTCTCTCAACCATCATTAAAGTTATGATATTTATATCTTCATACTTACACATTGTACATCTTCTTCTCCTATCTTTCATCCCCCACTGGAATACAGGCCCTCAAGTGACTCATGTCAAGCCTTCGTATCCTTTGCTAATCCTCTGTCTCTAATTCTCCTCTCTATGTGTTTCTTGGTCTCCCTTTATTTGATTTGCCCTATGGGTTCCAGTCACAGGACTTGCTAGTTATACTATTGTTTAGGCTTTCTCAGTGAATTTCTGATCCATCACCAGCACCTTTCCCTCAGCTCTTTCATAGTGAAGACATAAACATTGACCAACATGAAAGGGTGTTCAACCTGAACCTTAATGACTTAAACTTGCACCTCTTCACTGTCCACCTCTACCGCTACAATACTCTAACGTACACGGATGGTCATTCCCAGGTGTTGTCTACTGTAAGAGCAGGTGAAGCCAGTCATTTTTATCATACAATCACCAAGCTACTTCTCCTGGAGGGCAACAATGTATACCTGACCTTTGACAATAGGACCCTGTTGCTTGATGCTTGCACAGTTCCAATATAGAATTTAAACATTTTTAGGCCTAAATGGACATATTTGAGTCAATATTTTCTTGCATCAGCTTTCTTTCCTTGACACTTCCATCTCCCACGCTTATTTTTGTGTTTCTGAACCACCAGCTGAATCATCAGTGAACACACCTAGTATTGATGTCACTAAACGCTGATTAAAAGACAAGAAAGGTTTCAGCACAATACACAAACTCCATAACACCTGTTTAAATCTTGACAAAGGTTAAATCCTAGGTCAACATTCTAGCACAAGTATTGACTCCCAGAAGATGAAAGAATCCATCTTTAGATGCACCTAGTCATACTTAGGCATGAACATAAATACAACCAGAAGCCATATTAAAATGGTTTTTAAAAAAAAACAACTCAGTATTGCACACAAGGATAACTCATGAGTATACTTGGAATGAACATGTCACTTGCCTACCAGGATGAAACAAGTCTTCATTAGTCTCAGGTTCCATTAGTTCATATACTAGTCAACAACTTGATAGGACAGCCCATCCAACCAATCAACCAACCCATCTATGCATTCATACCTGGCAGAAACTTGTGCTTCACTGCTCTGTGAACTTGCACAGATATTTACAGCATATTATCAAACTGTTACAGCTGAGTATTTAGGATAATGGTCTCTGAAATCTGAAAAGGATAGATCCTGAACCAGTAGGTAAAATGAAATTTAAAAAAAAAACTGCCTGTTCTCTACCTGGTGAAAACTAAAACATATGACCTTTGAGCTTTGGTCCCCAAAACTCTTCCCAATTAACACCAGCAAATTCTTCTTATTTGCACACCTTCAGACGTCAACATGAATAAATCCAAAGAAAGCAGCAATCAGCTTGAGCCCATTGCCATCTCCACAGAGTTTGTCCTCAGATGTAGAGGGTGGGGATCAGAATAACTTTGAGTGTTCTGTATATGAGAAAGTTTGATGGCAGGATCTAAGGCTCTGGTACTCCAAAGCAAAGTCAGAATCCTGGTCAACTCACTATCGGTGTTGTAAAACACATCCTCAGAGAGATGAAGACAGTTTAGCAACAAAATCAAAGATAATGCGGCACAGAGACTAAACCGAATGGTGCTTAAGCGAATAGAAACAGAAAGACAGCAGACCGAACTTCTCAAAAGAAAGACTTCACATGAGTCACAGAAGACATGCACAGAAAATAGATGTTGACAAGCAGTACCATGGACTGTGTGACACAAGCAGGAAAACAACTGAATAAACCAAAACAACAAACATAATGAAACAGATATGATGAAAACATTTCAGAGAGTAATAGCACTGTTGCCACCTGAAGTCTATAGAAAATGTCAAAGAAACAGCAAAAGATCAGTCCCAGAAACAGAAATTATCTGACATACAAAGCAACAAGATTCACAAATTTAGGCCAAATCTCAGCCAGTCCACATATGCAGTGCTGAAGCATGACGTGATTGCACACTAATATGCCTCTCCGCAGACATGAAGTTTCAGTACTGGTCTTGCACACTATACTCTCTTGTTTCTGGGCTTGGAGATGTGAAGGAGAACTTGCTTTAAAACACAGTCCCTGTGGAGATGGGCAGGAGAAAAGCCTCTACACCAAACTCACTCCCATAGAGGCAGGCCTTTTTCAAGGCCTTGATGACCCAAACACCATTACATCATGCATAAACCTAAAAACTCATAAACTTCCAGAGGATTCACAACCAACCAATAATGTCCCCAACTATACCATTTGACATACCTAACTCCCCCAAATATACCATTTGACATACCTACGTCCCCAAATATACCATTTGACATATCTGGTGATCTATGACTATGAGGGTCAGGGCACATTTTTGAAAATCAGCAAATGGTACTTTCACAGTTTAAAACAAGGAAGTGTCTATTCGCAGGGCCCTATTCGCAGGGCCCTGCGAATAAACAAAGCGTCTATTCGCAGGGCACGGCTGGTCACGTGATTTAACGTAAGTTTGCGGCTATATTATACATTTTCGTTGATTGGCAGAGTTGAGTGGCATAGTTGAGTGGCATAGTTGATAGTGTCCCCGCCAGATGGGCGGGAGCTCGAGGTTCGTTTCCTTGTCGGACATTTTTTTTTTAATTGTTCAGCAATTAATTGGGTGAAAGTCAATCCTTCATCTCTTTGGGTATTTAGAATTGTGTTGTTTAAAGTGAGTGTAATTTAGTTAGTACCAGTTTCTCCAGTAGGCCTATTGGTCCTCGTTGCTTTGCACTACGGCAATTCCAATACCCAACTCACACATTTTTGAGTCCCAAACTTGCCCTCTTCTTCCTTTTCCTTCCCCCCTCTCCCCTACCTCTTCTCCTCCGCTTCATTCTCTCCCCGCTGGCTTTTGTCAAAAGTATCGAGCACAAAGCACGTACTCCGTTGCTTCGGCGATAATTCTTTGTAATATTCATAGTTGGTTAGGTAGGTGGGTAGTTAGACTCGAAAGTGGTTAAGTAGGCAGGTAGGCAGGCATACAGACAGGCGGACATATAGAGAGGCATACAGACATATCTCTCTCTCTTCTTCTCTATCTCCCTCCCCCTCTCTCTCTTTCTTGTCTTTAGGCCTATCACTTTTTTATGTCATTCAACACATCTTTCTCATATCTCTGTCTCGCACACTATCTTCATTATCTATCTCTCTCTTCTCTCTTTTCAACCCGCTTCACATATACCAGGTTTTCCTGCACTTTATATGCGTAGCATTTCCTTGTTTATTTGTTAATTCATGAGGCCAGTCAGTCGAAAGCAGTCAGTTAAAAATCGAATAAACAAAGCGTCTATTCGCAGGGCCCTATGTGCTGGTCACGTGATTATTCCCGGTGTAGGGCTCTGCGAATAAACAAAGCGTCTATTCGCAGGGCCCTGCGAATAAACTCTCCTTTAAAACAAACAAACCTGTTTTTTGGAGGAGAATTTATCTGGATGCAGTCTCTTTTGAGTTTCTCTGAACATGTCACCAAGACTCTTGGTATCTATGTCAAATGATGGCTTCAACTGCATCAGATCAAAATATGTCAACTCGCTGGCAGGCTTCTGTACAACACCACAGTCACAGAAAAACAGTTCTCTCACTGGATTAGTGTCCCTCCCACAGTTCCAGCAATGTCTTTGTTGGCAAGGAGACAATAAATGCTGTGATGATTTCATGCATAGATGTTCTTCATGCTCCGTGTGAAATTTTCGCGCTGAAGCAAATGAATAGGACATAAATATATTTTGACGAAACAACTGTGTAGTTATAATTTTGTGAACACATTGGATTACGCGAGATATATTAATTGTTGTGTCAGTCCTTCCTTTGCTAACTTGCGCATATTTCTTGATCTTCATATTGTCACATATTCTTGATCCAAATGTCTCAGATATACTTTTCTGCCTTTTATGAACTAGGAGCAGCCACTGACGTAGTGGGATTTTTAGATGCATTGTATCTTTTATTGCACACAACAACAATATATTGTTTCCTGAAATAGAGTGCAATGCACACAAGGTTGAAAGTTCAGAAATGCTAAACAAGGGCTGCAAGTCAGGGCACCGCCATTTTGAACATCACGTGATTACCACGGCCAAGCTGGGTTGCCATTCTAGATATTTTACATCCAGATCTAGAGATTTTTGCCGGCGTCTGGATACCGTTTTCTGACGTTTGGATGCTGGATGCAAATCTAGATACTTTTCATTTAGAGTTGGATATTATGGATACTTTCTAGATGTTTATTTTTCTTTCGGTGTGGTTTACCCATTTTGTGTTTGGTCTGGACGCGCGTAAATTATGATAACTGCCATTATTTAAAGTTTGAACTGACTTGGGTCAACGCTCAACTCCCCCCCCCCCCCCCCCCCGCGTTAATCAGTAAGAGGGGGCATAAATTATAATAACATTATTTGAACTGTAAACTCACTGTGCTGCGACTTATTGCTGTGATGCCGACTTTGTGATTCTTTTCATCTGAATTTGGCTGCAACTGGTACAGATAATGCCTCGATAATGATTGGTATCAACCATGGCGTTTATGAAAAATTGAAGGAAGATATCCCATCTTTAATCCTCATAAAATTTGCGTGTTATTCCTTGCAGCTAGCATTATCATATGTCTCTTCAGAATGTTTACCAAGGAATTTGGAATTCCTTATTGCTGAAACATAACTTTTTTTTTTTTTTTAAGCATATCCTTTTTTACAGGACTTAGCTGTCAACACCAGCATCTTTCAGCTGTATGTTGATCTCTTGGCAAGATTACGCTCAGTAGTTTGCCATTGCTTTCTGAGCGGCCGGCTCACATGCCCCGTAAGTTACCGATGCGATTAGAACCACTGCTCCCCTCTGCCGTGCGTCCACCTTGACGAGGTAGAGGGGCTTGAGCGTTCCAATGACCCCAAGAGCTATGCCGACGGTAGCACAGCTACTGGTAGGGTCACCCATGTCGGACAGGTCAAGGGAGAGGGACCAGACGAAGTGACGCACAAACCTGCTGCCTTGTAGGTAGACTGGGGACAGTCAAAGGCTAGGGAAAGCATCCCGAACAAATGCTTGTCGAAATCGGATGTACTGAGCCACAGGCTTGACAAAGAAGTGCAACGTAACTTTATCATTTCATGATGCCACAGATGAAAATTAATCGTTATGGTGCTAATCCCGTGAAGTCCCATCAGGCGGTGATAGTGCCGGGCCCCCTGACTCGAGGGGGTCCACCCATGACTACTGGTGGTCACCTTCCCCTGTGCTGTGGAGTCAAGGCACAGAGGAGTAGGTTAAGAGCTATTGACCAAACACCCCGGACACTCAACATACTACAATGGAATGCAGAAGGAGTTTATAACAAGAAAGCCTCCCTAACACAGCGTCTTCATAAAGATAGAATAGATGTGGCATGCATTCAAGAGACACACCTCAACGCCAATCGCACATTTTCAGTCGAGGGATATCAGGCCACACGTTTCGACCGCGAAGGACACAAAGGAGGAGTTGTAATACTTACACGAAATACAATACCTTGCAGCGAAGTATCTGTGATCTCTGACAACCAAACGGAAATTATAGGTGTTGATATAATGATAAAGGACGTGAAAATAAGAATTTACAATCTATATAGCCCGGCAGATAAGGATCTTACACTCTCAAACATGGAAATAATTGACACAAATTGCATTGTTGTCGGAGACTTTAATAGCCGTTCAGAAAGATGGGGATACCCAGATACTGACAAAAGAGGAGATGAAGTGGAGGACTGGGAAATAGACTCAAATCTCCATCTACTTAACAAAGCGGATGACACACCGAGCTTCTACTCCAGAAGATGGATTACCACTTCTACTCCAGACTTAGCTTTCTGCACAGGAGACATCCTCCACAAAATCGATCGCCATGTGCTGGACCAATTAGCAGGTAGTGACCACAGACCAATCAAGCTTGTAATAAATATGGAGTATGTTCCACAGGAGCAAAAGCCTTTGCCCCGTTGGAATTACAAACGAGCAGATTGGGACAGATTTGCCATACTAACAGACAAATATTGTGAAAACGTAAATACACGATATGGCAACATGAAGCAAATGGTGGAAAGTCTAAACAGAGCAATAATACAGGCAGCCACTGAGTCTATTCCAAGAGGAGCAAGGAAAAATTACAAACCATACTGGACTGAAGAACTACAATTTTTGGAGGACAAAGTTGAAGATGCTAGGAAGACCGCAGAGAGAGAACAAACAACTGAAGCGAACATCTCTCTCAAAGCCATCTCAGCAAAATATAAAAGAACAGTAAATCAAACAACAAGAGATTGTTGGAGAGAAAAAACAGAAAACCTGAATTTTGACAGGGATGGAAACAAACTATGGAAACTAGTGAAAGCCATGAACAATGAAGGACCTAGAAACAAACAAATAACAATTAAACAAGGAAATGCCTTGCTTACAGGAAAAAAGGCTGCAAATGCACTAATGGAACACTATGCCAGTGCAAACCACATTGATATTACAGCCGAACAGAAGAAAGCAATCAAAGATAAACAGATACATCATACATATACAGAGACAGCAGCAGAATATATGATGGCAAATCTAACAATGGAAGAAATGGAACAGGCAATGAATACCCTAAAAAAGAAGACATCACCAGGAAAGGATGGAATCACAAATGAAATGCTAATAGGACTAGGCACTAAGGCAAAAAAGAAACTACTAGCAGTCCCTAAATTACAGCTGGAAGAGGGGAATAGTCCCACAGGCATGGAAGGAAGCTATACTAATACCAGTCCCAAAGAAAGGAAAAGACCTGGAAGAACCAAATGGCTATCGACCTATCAGTCTTCTTAGCTGTGTAGGAAAATTAATGGAACGCATTATCAATGGCAGGCTAACATGGCATCTGGAAGAAAACCAACTCTTAACACCTCACCAAGCAGGATTCAGAAAGTACAGATCTACTGAAGATCAAATAACCTATATAGCTCAGGAAATAGAGGATGCCTTCCAAGAGAAAAAGCACACACTAGCAGTCTGGATAGATTTAGAAAAAGCATTTGATAAAGTATGGAAGGAAGGACTGAAAGTAAAACTGCAAAAAATGCATGTTTGCGGGAAAATGTACAAATGGATCAGCCACTACCTTGAGAACAGAACTACCAGGACAAAAGTACAAGGACAAACCAGCAAAATGATGCTGTTGGAGCAAGGTGTCCCCCAAGGAGGAGTTCTTTCACCAACATTATTCCTAGCATATATAAACGACATCACGGAAAATTTTCCAGCCAGAGTACACACATCATCCTTTGCAGATGACCTAGCCATATGGACATCTGAAGAATATATTAGTACAGCTAACGGCAGAATACAGCAAGCCCTATTAGCACTAGAGGACTGGTCAAAATCATGGCTAGTGAAGATAAGTGAGGAGAAAACAACATGCACAGTGTTCTCCCTCTCAACTAAAACTCAGCAACCTAAGCTGGTATTGAATGGAAAAATATTGCGCCATGAAGAAAATCCAAACTATCTAGGAGTCACCTTTGATCGTCGCCTGACATGGAAGACACAGGTTGAGAAAAATCGAACAAGAGCAAGGCAAAGAATGGCAATCATGAAAAAGCTTGCTGGTACAACATGGGGAGCAGATGAGAAAGTTCTCAAGAAGTTATATACTGGGCGGGTGAGGCCAGTACTGGAATATGGCATTGCAGCTTGGGCAACAGCAGCTAAGTCAAACTTTAACAAAATAAGTAGAGTCCAAAATCAAGGAATGCGAATCATAACTGGAAGCCTGAAGACAACGCCTATTAATGAATTAGAAAAGATCACTTGTTTACAACCAATGCAGGATAGAAGAGATAGCAGAGCCCAGCAACAAGCAGAAAAATTTAGAAGATTGACAGACCACCCTATGTACAACAGATTTAATGGTTTTGGAAAGGGAAGACTGAAGCGTAGCAACTTTGTAGAAACTGCAAAACGAAGGATTAGGTCAGATCCTATTCTTAACATATCAACAGTCAAGCCCATACACAATGCACACAAGTTCCCAGCTTGGAGACAGCAGCAACTGCCTGAGATGATAGAAAACATTCCTGGTATTGAGAAAAAGAACACTCAGCATGAAACCGAAAGAAGAGAAATAACCCTAAACTACATAAAAGAACATTACCCAAGCAGGAATTGGACCCATGCATATACAGATGGATCAGCCAAAAATTCAATAGAGAATGGAGGAGGAGGAATTCTCCTAAATTTAAAAAATGGAGCGAAAAAAACACATTCAATGGCAACTGGAAAATTTTCAAGTAACTTCAAAGCGGAGGTAGAGGCTCTGAAAACTGCAGCAGAAATGCTCCCGATGGAGGAAAATAAAGAGAAGCAAATAGCTATCTTCACAGATGCAAAGTCAGCTGTCTCAATACTGAAGAGCAATAACAGCACAGAACTAACTGACCTAAGAGCAGCACTCCATGGTCTATGCCAGAAATCCAAAAAAGTTGTAATACAGTGGATCCCATCACATTGCAGTATACCTGGAAACGAAGAGGCTGACAGACTGGCAAAAGAGGGCGGACGACTACCACAGCCTGACATAGACATAACCTATAATGAGGCAAAGAGGTTGATAAAAAGCACTTATAGAACCAAATGGGAATCAGAGCATCCAGGCCATCAGAAGGATGATGCATATTACAAACTCGACCGAAGAGAACAAGTAGCAATCTTCAGACTCCGCACAGGACACTAACAGGCTGAAATACCACTTGTTCAATAAACTAAAGATAGGAGATACCGATGAATGTAATTGTAGAACTGGAAAAATGACAGCAAAACATTTGCTGCAGGATTGCCCAACGTATGCAGAACAGAGAAAGATATTTTGGCCCACACCTGCTTCATTTGAGGACAAGCTCTATGGAGATATCAACAAGCTAAAGTTGACCGCAGATTACTTTAACTATATACAGGTTGACATTTAAAGGTGCATGAAGACCCAGAGGCATGAAATGGAATATTGCTTGGATAGCAAATCCATTACGTGGAAAGTCCAAATCAAAAGCCCAGTGTGTGGGCTTCATAAAAGGTGGAAAAGTGTCCTAGTGGCACGAAATGGAATATTGCTTGGATAGCAAATCCATTACGTGGAAAGTCCGAATCAAAAGCCCACTGTGTGGGCTTCATAAAAGGTGGAAAAGTGTCCTAGTGGCACGAAATGGAATATTGCTTGGATAGCAAATCCATTACGTGGAAAGTCTGAATCAAAAGCCCACTGTGTGGGCTTCATAAAAGGTGGAAAAGTGTCCTAGTGGCACGAAATGGAATATTGCTTGGCTAGCAAATCCATTACATGGAAAGTCCGAATCGAAAGCTCACTGTGTGGATGTCATCTGCAGACTGCATACTTCTGGTTTCTGGAAGAACAGCCTATGGTGAACGGAAGGCCCAATATACGGAAGTGAGGCTAAGCAGCCATGTGCAGGACGTGACGATTCCTTGGGTGAGCCCAGTACCAGAGCGCTATGTATCGGCTCTGCAAGTATGGAAGCCTCCTTGGATGGCGGGGAATGCCCATGGTCTGCCCCTGCCTTCCCTTGAGGGCTGACCAGGATCTTTGGCTGTTCTATATGGACCAGCTGGGATGGGGGATAACACCACAACAGTGAGAGTCAAACGTCCTAAGAAACCCCCGGGAAGGTTAACCCGGTCAACAAATGCCCGCAGAAGTCGGATGTGTCGGCCTAACGGCGCAAGAACGCAGCTCTGCTGTGGACAGGCACAACGCAATCACATCCGAAAAAAAACTCCGGATGAACGAAGAAGAAGAAGAAGAACCACTGCTGATTTGAACCGTCATCACGTTACCTGACGAGAGTATACGAGATTACGGAGAAAAGTCATAACCTCTAAGCCACGAAGCCGGCGAAACATAACTGGTTCTCCAAATTATCTGTCAGACAGCAATATAATAATTTATATAAAGCATTAAATAATAGTTCCTCACCACTGAAAATTCTGTCATATTGCAAAACTAGATGGTTATCAATTCAACCAGCTGTTGAAATAATTGTGAACCAATGGTTGGAGTTGAAGACACACTTCGAAATAACAAGACAAAGTGAAAAGTGCTACACAGCTGAAATACTATATGGGATGTACAGTGATGAAAAAAAAAAATTGGCATTCCTTCTCTTTTTAAAACCCATTTTAAGTGAAGTGCAAACAGTTAATAAACTGTTTGAATCTCAGTATGTTGATAAAGTTAAATTACTTGACGACCTCACTTATCTATCCCCTTGATTTCCTACTTTTGCATTGAAGTCCCCTATTATGATGTTTATTTCTGAATTTTTACATTTCTTTAAGGCAGACTCTTATGTCATTATAAAATTCCTCTACACTATCTTCGCTGGACTCTCCTGTTGGGGCATATACCTGAATAACATTTATGTTAAAAGGTCTGCCACTCAATTTAACTAGTAGAACTCTGTCCGATACGGCCCAATATCCCTGAACAGACGTTGATGTTTTCCGGTCCAAAATTATTGCCACTCCCCTATGTCGATCTTCACCTCCAGAATAAATAATCTTAAAATCTTTATGTATCTTGATGCCTGCTCCTGTCCATCTCGTTTCGCACATACCTAATATATTACTTTTTTCTCTTTGAATTTCTTGTGTTATGTTCTCTAATGTTCCGTCGTTGTTTAACGTCCTAACGTTCCATGTTCCTAATTTTAATGTCTCTGTCCTTGTCTTGCGATGATCAGTCTTTAAACGAATCATAATAAACTAGGCACTTTCAAAGAGGTAGTTTGCCGTTCAGTTAACCAAAATAAATTTGGTTGACTGGAGAAACAAAACAGAAACTGAAGCCTTTTGGAGTGAAGTAAGACAATTTAAAGATGCCTCAGGTAACAGTCCATTCTGTGAGCTCTTTGAATGTGCGATGTCTGCCATGATACTACCCAATTCAAATGCTGATGTGGAAAGAGTTTTTAGTGCTATGAATTATACAAAATGTAAACTAAGAAACAGGATGAGACTTGACTTCTTATATGCTATCTTGACAATAAGATTTGGCCTGATGAAAGCAGGAAAATGCTGTTCAACTTATCAGCTCCCTGATCGTGTATTAAAAGAAACTGAAACAGCTAAAGCATACCAGAGTCATTTTGAATCTGAAGCTTCAACTTCATCATCCAAGCTAAGTGCATCTTGTGAGACAGACATCAGCGAAGATGAGGACATGATTCTATAGGGTAAGTCACATCAATGTTTTTTTTAAATGTTGCATACCCCTAACAGGACGTTGCAGTCAACATCATCATTTTCTAGCTTCAGTTGATGTTCTAGGCAAGATTACGCTCTGTAGTTTGCCATTGCTTTCTGAGCGACCGGCTCATATACCCCCGTAAGTTACCAGCGCGGCTCGAATCTCTGCCGGTTCGGGCGCAACTGCGTTACTCACGAGAATATACGGGGTTGCGGCGAAAGGCGTAATATTCTTCGCCAGGGAGACCGGAAGTCACATCAATACATATGTAATTTTAAATATTGCGCACAACCCACTATTGGCAACGCTGATCGTATTCTGGTATGAACCTAAGACCTATCCACGTCAATATGGAAGCACTATACTCGAGTTTCGCTCTCGTTTGAGCTCGTCAGTAGTGCATATCCCTGACCGGATCCGGAAACAAGCCCCGGATCACTGGTGTGTGAAGCGGGCGTGTAACCAAGCGGCACACACTGGATACGGCCAAATTATCATAACAGAATATTACAACGTCACCCGTCGTAGGCTATAGCTCAAGATTGCCCAATCGCCGCGACTGACGTCCGTCAGTCGATGTGGACCAGAACGATCAGGACTTCTCACTGGCAAGGAACACCAGGCCTCCTAAACAAGCCCCGGATCACTGGCGTGTGAAACGGGTGTGCAACCACGCGGCACACGCTGGACACGCCAAATTATCACAACAGAACACCACGTCACCCATCCTAGATGTAATTTCTTACTTTCTCAATCTGGATATTTTCCCTAGATACTTTCCAGCTAAATCTAGATATTTATGGATGTTGTTTGGGCCGTTTCTAGAAAAAAAAAAGAGTGGCAACCCTGCGGCGAAGAAGTATTCATCATTTATTCTTCTTTCGTTCTCTTGAAATGTGTCTATACTCTATACATGCAATGTTGTCTCTTGTATGAACTTAACTGTCTTTTTGTTTAATCACTTAGTGGTCCATAGAGTTTACCTTCCACTGTTGTTTCTCTAGGCCAGAAAGTTTGCATAGATATTTCGTACTTTTGGCAATCTTTGAGTGTTCTTCTTCTTCTTCTTTAGTTCGCCTGAAATATGTTTATAACTGCAATGTTGTCTCTTGTATGAATCTAACTGTCTTTTTTAGTTCACTCAGCGGTCCATAGAGTTTATCTTCCACTGTTGTCTCTCTAGGCCAGAAGGTTCGCCTGGATATGTTGTAGTTTGGGCAATCCTGGAGTATGTGCTCTGCTGTCTGCGACGCCAAACCACATGTGCACATGGCTGAGTCACCAATCTTGAATTTTGTATACATGTGGTTGCGTAATCTATTGTGTTCTGTTCTGAGGCGCAGAAGAATGACCTGTTCTGGTCTGTCCATAACGTGGTAGTCGTCTTGGGTAAGGTTTGGTGGCCTTCTGACTGATTTGATCATTCTTTTCTTTTGGTGGTATGTAATGTAATGGGCACATCAGGTTCTTCTTTTGCTCCTTCCTTAGCCAATCGATCAGCTCTGTCGTTTCCGGGGACTCCACAGTGGGATGGTATCCACTGTATGGTGACCTTACGCTGACTGCTAAGTTCAGAAAGTAGTGTCCTTAGAACTGGCAATTTCCCAGACAGGAGCGCCTCTATTACGGATTTTGCATCTGTCAATATCACCACAGGTTGTGTACCATGGCTGGTATTTTGTAATTTCTCTGTGGCTATCTTGATTGCCTCAATTTCAGCATCATAGTTATGGCAGTACTTTCCTGTTGGAACTCTGGCCGTGTCTCTAGTATTATTTGGGTATTCTATGTACACTCCCGCTCCTCCATTTCGAACAGCATTTTGTGCTGACCCATCTGTGTAGACTCGGATCCAGAGATCCTGTGGGTATTCGTCATCAAGGAAGCTGAGAGTGGCTGTTCTGCGCTGTACACTGTTCTGTTCTTCCTTGTCAAATATTCCTCTCACTTTTGTCTGGATTTGTAGCGATAGTCTATGTTCATCTTTCCACGGGGTTCGCTCTGGAATAGTTGTCAGGGGGATACCAACTGTGGGAAGATCGATGGTTTCTCTGCAGAGTTGTTTGGCCTGGTGGATGAAACTACTTCTTTTCAACCGCCCCATAGCTAAGTTTTTAAATCGGTTCTTCATAGGGTGGCCTGGCAAGCTGAGAAACTTTTCTGCTTGTATTAGTGTTTTTGTATCTCTGCGTTCTCTTAGGGCTTGTGTCCTCCCCATTTTCTCCATTGCTACTATAGGGGTTGATCTCATCCCTCCTGTGATGACTCTAAGAGCTTGATTTTGCACCTTGTCCAGCTCCTGTAATGTGGTTTTTGATGCTGAACACCACGCAGTTGACCCGTATTCCAAGTGTGGTCGTATGCTCTGTTGATAAACTTTGCTAAGTATTTTCCCACTGGCTCCCCAAGTGGTTCCACTTAGCTTTCTCAGGATGGCTATTTTCCTTCTGGCTTTTGCTACTGCTGTTTTGATGTGTTTTCTCCATGTCAGTCTGTCGTCGAATGTTACACCAAAGTATGTTAGTTCTTTATCTTCTCTTAGGGGTTTTCCATTTATCTGAATGATCCTTGCCTTTTGTTTCGGAGAAAGGGTAAATAGAGTGGTGCTGCACTTGTCAGTGTTTATGCTGACACACCATCTATCCGCCCATGCAACAAATGTATCTACAGCTCTCTGTAGCAATATGGTGGCCACTGATGCATGTTCATTTGCGCTCCACAAAACCAGGTCATCAGCGTACATTGCCGCTTTAATTCCATACGGTAGATTAGCAACAAGATCATTGATGAAGATTAGAAAAAGTGTTGGGGACAGGACTCCGCCCTGGGGAACACAGTGACGCAATAGTACTTTCTTGCTCTTGAGACCGTCTATCTGTACTCGGGCTCTTCTGTTGTGCAAGTATGCTTTCACCCATTTGTACATTCTTCCATTGACTTTACAGTTTCTCAGTTTCTTCATAAGACCTTCTTTCCATACTTTGTCAAAGGCTTTCTTCAGATCTATCCAAGCCGCAAGTACCAGCTTCTTTTCTTGGAATCCATCCTCAACTTCTTGAGAGAGGTAGGTTGTCTGATCTTCCGTAGAGTAGCACTGCCTAAAGGCAGCCTGCTGTGGCACAAGGATGTTTTTACTTTCAATGAACCACTGTAGTCCGTGATTGATGACGCGTTCTATTGTTTTACGTTGAGTGTGTGATCTGCTGTCTGCGCGCCAATCCACATGTGCAATTGACTGATTAACCCATCTTGAATTTTGTGTACACGTTGTTGCGTAATCTATCGTGTCCTGTTCTGAGGTGCCTACTAATTATTTGTTCCAGTCTGTCCATAAGTTGGTGGTCGTCTTGGGCAGATTTTGGTGGTTTCCTGGGCAATTTGATCATTCTTTTCCGTTCGTGGTATGTATCGGGTGCATCAGGTTATTCCATCTCATCATGTTCCCCTTGTACCTTGCGGTGTCGCGGTGAAGCATACACAACGGGAGTGTGTCCGTTTATGGGCTTCATGTATCGAGATTCCCATGGACTCTGTTATTACCTCCATCCATCGATTACATGGTCGGCCTCTTCTTCTGCTTCCGCCTGGTCTGTACATCATTGCTTGTTGTGGTATATTGTAGTTGGTAGCCTAGTTATAACTTATATGGTTAAACCATTTCACTTGCTGTTTTCTGATGAAATCTATCGCTGCCCATAACCCCCACTTTAGTCCTGATTTCTTCATTTCTGATTTTTCTCATTTCTTGATACATTGAGTATTCTTTTCAGGAATCTCATTTCTGTTGTTGTGATTTTGATTTAGGATTTATTGATACGCCAGTCTTCCTGGTCGAGGAGTTAGCAGCTTTCTCCGTAACCCCGAATACACTCGTGGTTGACGTGAGCCCACGAGAACTGGAAGCGGTTCGAGTCGTGCCAGTGACTTGTGAGAGTATGGAGCCGGTCTCTCAGAAAGTCGTGGCATGCTGATGAGCGTAATCTAGCCTAGGAATCAGCATACAGCTGAATGATGCTGTTGTTGACCGCAATACCCTGAAACAATATGGAAACACGGGGGAAAAAAAATGATTGATACGTGTTTGTTCTTTAGTATTGATGCCATTTGTCCAATGAGTTGGTTTGCCTTATTGTATCTATTTTCGATATCCTCTTCTAATTTGTCATTTGTTGATATTATAGTTATTATACTTCCTAAGTTATTGAAGCCCTCTTACTTGTTTCAGGGAGTCTTCATTTAGATGAATCTTTGTTGTTTTTACTAACTATAGTTATAGTTATTACCTCCGTCTTACTGATGCTACTTTTCATGTTATATTCCTTACACACTTCGTTTAGATTAGTTATGTGGGCTTGTAATTCTGCTTCTGATTTTAACTATTAGTGCTTGATTTGATCGTCTGCAGATAAGAGTTCTTTAATGGTGTAATTTGCCGTTGGTTCTTCTTCTATGTTCTGTTCGTCATGCTGTGTTGTTGCGGTCTCTGATTGGCTGGTTTCTTTACTTTTGCCGTCTATATAGGTTATGCACAATAAAGAGGTGGGGGGGGGGGGGGGGGGGCAAAACCTTGACATACTCCGGATCTTATGGTGAAGGGTTCTGAGTATAGGTGTATGATTTGCTTCATGAAGAGAGGTTTCACCAATGGAGATTGGGTTGATATTTGCTTGGTTTAATTTAATTATCTTTATCTTTCCTGTATGCTTTTTTTAGACCTAACTGTTGTGACCCCTCATCAGGCGCGGTTAGTTTATTCTGCATTTTATTACGTATGTGTGACGGGAATGCAATGTCTTTGGCAAAGTTCAAATCAGCAAGTTGATTTGTTATAGTTCACTGAATTCCATTTCTAGCGATAGCTATTGAGGCCTTCATAACCTTGTCTATAGTAATTAACAATAATAATAGTCACAAAAGGCATCCCTATCGTACTCCTGTTTTTATTTCAAATGTATCTGTCAGTTTTCTCCACGAGGAACTCTACATTTCATATCTTCATTTGCTGTCCTATTTAAATTGATTATTTTTTGTGGGGTTCAAGTGTCGCACAAGCTTCCAAAGGGATACCATATCAATGCTTTCAAAGTTATTTTCATAATCCACAAATCTAGTAAAGGGATTCAAATCCAGAAACCCCCGGAAAGGTTAACCCGGTCAACAAATGCCCGCAGAAGTCGGATGTGTCGGCCTAACGGCGCAAGAACGCAGCTCTGCTGTAAACAAGCACAACGCAGTCACATCCGGAAAAAAAAACTCCGGATGAACGCAGAAGAAGAAGAAATCCCGAAACAACCAAATAAATCAATTTGATTATTTCTCACTGGATTTTAGGAGGCCTGGTGTTCCTTGCCAGTGAGAAGTTCTGATCGTTCGGGTCCACATCGACTGACGGACGTCAGTCGCGGCGATTGGGCAATCTTGAGGTATAGCTTACGATGGGTGACGTTGTAATATTCTGTTATGATAATTTGGCCGTGTCCAGTGTGTGCCGCGTGGTTACACACCCGCTTCACGCGCCAGTGATCCGGGGCTTGTTTCCGGATCCGGTCAGGGATATGCACTACTGACGAGCTCAAACGAGAGCGAAACTCGAGTATAGTGCTTCCATATTGACGTGGATAGGCCTTAGGTTCATACCAGAATACGATCAGCGTTGCCAGTAGTGGGTTGTGCTCAATATTTAAATTTCAAATCCCGAAACAACCAAATAAATCAATTTGATTATTGCTCACTGGATTTTAGGAGGCCTGGTGTTCCTTGCCAGTGAGAAGTCCTGGTCGTTCTGGTCCACATCGACTGACGGACGTCAGTCGCGGCGATTGGGCAATCTTGAGCTATAGCCTACGACGGGTGACGTTGTAATATTCTGTTATGATAATTTGGCCGTATCCAGTGTGTGCCGCGTGGTTACACACCCGCTTCACACACCAGTGATCCGGGGCTTGTTTCCGGATCCGGTCAGGGATATGCACTACTGACGAGCTCAAACGAGAGCGAAAATAGAGTATAGTGCTTCCATATTGACGTGGATTCATACCAGAATACGATCAGCGTTGCCAGTAGTGGGTTGTGCTCAATAGTTAGATAGATATGATTAAGCAAATGGGTTTTAATAAAGAATGTAAACACACGGTAACGTGTATTTACATTGTAAGTTGTAACAACAACACTTAAAAAATTATAACATAAAATATAAGAAAAGCCCGACATTTTAAAGGTTTTTAGCTTTGCCTGCCGGACGGAGGACATTAGGCAAAAAAAGGAGGACATGTCCTCTCTTTGCCGGACGTCTGGCAACCCTAAGTAAAGGGTGTATTTTTAATGACCGAGTAATGTTTGAAAATATTGCCGGTCCAAGTTTTGTATTCACCCTCTTTAAAGTTCATGCAACATAATAGGTAATATAGGCAATATTTTCAAACATTGCACAGTCATTAAAAATACACCCTGTATAAAGTGCCGACTGGTGGGTCTATACCAGGGGTGGGCAAACTACGGCCCGCGGGCCGCATGCGGCCCGCCAAGTGATTTTATGCGGCCCGCGAAGGCATTTAGAAATACAAATTTTTAATTCGTTTTTAAGTTATTTTGTTGAATTTTACATTTCATGTACCGTTATGATAAGTGTCAATAACAAACGTAAGATTGAAGATGAATGCCGTGTTTTTAAAGATGAATGGACAACTAAGTACTGTTTTATAAAAGTGGTAGCAAATCAGTTTGCTTGTTGTGTCGTGAGTCAGTGGCTGTCTTCAAGGAGTACAATTTAAAAAGACATTATCAACAAAACATTCCGATTTCGGATACAATTTAACGACCGAAGAGAAGGAAAGGAAAATGCCTTGAGTTGGTGAAAATTTGGAGAAACAGCAAACTGTTTTCACTAAACAGTCTTCAATTCAAGATGCTGCAACTGAAGCTAGTCTTGTGCTGTCACACAGAATTGTAAAACAAAACAAGCCATTTTCTGATGGCGAGTTTATCAAGGAATGTTAGCTAGATGCAGCAAACATTATGTGTCCAGTACAAAAAACCAGATTAGACAACATTACTTTATCAAGGAGAACTGTGGTCAGGCGTGTTGACAAGATCAGTGACAATTTGATGCATAAACTTCAAGATGCAAGTAAACAATTTTTGTGGTACTCTCTTGCATTGGATGAGAGTACCGATGTACATGATACTGCCCAATTATTTATATTTATACGTGGAATAAACACTTCTTTCAAACTCACTGAAGAATTACTGAGTGTTGAGTCACTTAGAGACACAACCACAGGCCATGATATATTCAATGCTGTTACTAACTGTATTGAAAGAACTGGGTTGGTTTGGAACAAAATGGCAAGTCTTACAACTGACGGAGATCGTGCTTTGACTGGAAAAAATGTAGATCTGGTAAAGTTGATAAGTGATAAGATTCAAGCAGAATATCCAGATCACACATTATTACCACTTCACTATGTGATTCATCAAGAAAGTCTGTGTAAAACTGTTTTAAATATCAAGCATGTTATTGACCCAGTTGTCAGTGTCATCATCCTCATCAGATCAAGAGGACTTAATCACAGACAGTTCAAGTCATTACTTGGCGATTTGGAAACTGAACATTCCGATGTCCTGAACCACACAAATGTTCGATGGCTGAGTCTCGGCAAGGTGTTGAGGCGAGTGTGGGAACTCATAGAAGAAACAGTGATGTTCCTAGAGATGAAGGGCATTGCATGTGACTTTAATATTAACAAAACATTGTCAATAAAGAGTGGCAGTTAGACTTTATGTTTGCCATTGAAATTATGGAAAAGTTAAATGTAACTGAATGTCAAACTTCAGGGCAATGGTGTGTTTGCACATGAATTGTATGTATATGTAAAATCATTTCAGGCAAAACTCTCACTATTCTCCAGACAAGCAAGTGAAAAAAGATTTTGTCACTTCCCTTTGCTGAAACAAGAAACTATTTCTGGTGAAATGACTGAAAAATACAAAGCCCAATTAGATGCATTGATTGAAGAATTTGGATGGAGATTCCAAGATTTCAAGAAATTAGAGCCATAGTTCAATATTCTCAGTTCATCTTTTAGTGCAGAAGCTGATACAGCCACATAGGACATACAGTTGGAGCTGCTTGACTTACAAGCAGATCATGACCTGAAAGAGAAATTCAAGACAGATGGTTTGCTGGATTTCTATGGATCTTTATCACAAGAATCATTTCCCAACTTGAATTTGCAGCTAAACTTTTATTATTATTTGGATCAACATACATTTGCGAACAAGCATTCTCTTGCTTGAAGATCAACAAATCTAAGAAAAGGTTTTTATTGTCAGACTGCAACTTGCATGCTGTCATGCGAATTTCAACAAGTAAACGTGCTCCAGATTTCAAGAATATTGTCAAAAAGTGCAAGCAGTTACATACATCTCATTAGAAATCAACAACTGTAGTGACAATGTAGTCGCTGTGTGTCTAAATTAAAGCCATTGATAGATAATAAAGAATATTTGTTATAATAACAAGTTGTAAAATCGTGTTAACAAATTAGTAAAAGTTTTTGTCCATATTGTCAAATATAATGTTTAAGTGTATAAATAAAATAAAATTGCAATAATTAGTTATTTATACTGCTGTAATAACCTATAAATAATTAATAATTACTTATTGTGATAGGTTGCTGTAAACAAAATGGATATATATATATATATATATATATATATATATATATATATATATATATATATATATATATATATATATATATATGCGGCCAGCCAATAGCTTTTCATTTGTCAATGCGGGCCCTCCGCACGAAAAGTTTGCCCACCCCTGGTCTATACAATTAAGGCTAGCATCATATACCCAAAACGCCTTTCAGTACCTCTGTGCTTTCAATCCCAAGCTTAGGAGGTCATCATGGGGGGTTTGACAAGAGCGCTTGTTCTTAACCATCTAGTGTGCTGATGCCGTGGTAGCGGGTTCAATCCCTACACTGATCAGTAGGGCTAAAATGTTGACTTCCCGTCCTAAACTGGGTACGTAAATTACAAGTGCCTCTCTGAAGTCGGAGTGGCATCCCCCGATGACGAGGGAAACTCTTAAAAGAGAAAGTGAATCCGCACGCAAATATCAGTCCAGTACACTAGAAGTAGTGGCATGTGCATGGACTACGCTTGAGTTCAATACGAGCGAGGGGGGGGGGGAATGGAACACCCCCCCCCCCCCCCCACAAAAAAAAAAATCGAAGCTTTTCACTTCCATATTTTTTAA
Organism: Cepaea nemoralis; assembly: GCA_014155875.1. NCBI lineage: Eukaryota > Metazoa > Mollusca > Gastropoda > Stylommatophora > Helicidae > Cepaea > Cepaea nemoralis. Next base: position 187,157 of record JACEFZ010028162.1, on the reverse strand, counting down.
TCGACCAAGCGCACAAAGTAATGATAATCATAACAAATGGGTATTTAGGATAATCAACACGATTAGTAACCTCCTTAAGTACTTCAAGTCGAGTTCTTCCATAGACCATCGCATCATTCTACCGCAAAGGATATCCAGTAATTTATACAAGATTTTATATAAAAATTAAATTTATGGCAGCAGCAGATGGAATGTTGTCTCGTCAACATGACGGTTATGTAGCCAGAGAGCTTGACGAACAGGAGTTGGCCAAACTTCTGGCAGACGTGAATCTAGTTTCCGATTTCAGACAAAATAAATTAGAAATCGAAGCACAGAAAAATTGGGATTTGTTCTATAAGAGAAATACAACAAAATTTTTCAAAGACAGGCATTGGACAAAACGAGAGTTCGAAGAATTTTCTAACAGTTTGGGGGTGAGTAGTACAGTTCAGAGTGTCAGTTCAGACAATTAAATTATTCACATAAAAAAAAAAAAAATGAATTATCCATCATCTTAGCTAGTTTGATGCAATTTCTACAATTAAAAAATAATAATAATTGTAAGCTGATAAAATGAAATCCAGTAGAACTCCACTCAAGTCTCTACACCAAATATAAACAGATATATTTGGTGAGTTAATTATGTCCTCGAGTTGTGCAATTGACGAACTGAGGAATAATTTTATATTGCAAGTGTCTATTCATAGGGCACTATGTATAAACAAAGTGTCTATTCATAGGGCACTATGTATAAACAAAGTGTCTATCCATAGGACACGGCTGGTCACGTGATTTAACGTAAGTTTGCGGCTATATTATACATTTTCGTTGATTGGAAAACGTGTCGTCAGTGGCATAGTTGATAGTGTCCCCGCCTGATGGGCGGGAGCTCGAGGTTCGTTTCCTTGCCGGACATTTTTTTTTTTAATTGTTCAGCAATTAATTGGATGAAAGTCAAATGTCAATCGTTCGTTTCCTTGCCGGACAATGTTTTTTTTAAATTGTTCAGCAATTCATTGGGTGAAAGTCAATCCTTTATCTCTTTATGTATTTAGAATTGTGTTGTTTAAAGTGAGTGTAAGTTCTTTCCTTATCTCATTCTTTCCACATATGGGTTCTCAATCTGTTCTCAATCATTCTACACGAAACATTCCTTTCTCCACCTTGCTAAGCATACACTTTGAATCCGTAATGAATACAACGTGTGTTGCAGTAGTCTCCTCTAGCCACCGGAATGCCGCTGTTACTGCCTCCACCTCCATTCACCACCCAGGTGTAATAGTACAGGGGTCAGAAGTCCAGGAACCCATGCGCAATGCAACCTTACGCTCATAAAGGACTGCCGCAACCCATCTAACAAGGCAAGGGCAGACCTCCATGTCCAACAGTGTGTTTATTAACCGATCATACCTAACCCTGTTATATGCATCCTCCAGGTACCTGGGGTGTCCACTAAACCTCTCAACCTGTCCCAACTCTCTCTGCTTATGAAAGATTCCTCACTCACACACACACATATATATATATATTATCAGGTTCCAGCTGTATCGGCCGATTTGTATCCGCATTCCCTGCACCTCTTTACTCTCCTGACCCCACCCACTCATATCCAATATTGAATGCTGTAAACCGTCCTTGACCACCAGAGCCTGTCCATGTCTTCCCTGCCCAGTTGGGTTGATGTAACATGTATAGCCAGGGCACTTAAAAGAGTTCGTATTCAGTTCCTGTAACATCAGGACATCAAAATCGTAGACCAGTTTCTCCAGTATTGGTCCTCGTTGCTTTGCACTACAGCAATTCCAATACCCAACCCACACATTTTTGAGTCCCAAACAATCCGTTTTCCTTCTACCCCTTCTGGCTCCAGCCCTCTTCTTCCTTTTCCTTCCCCCCTCTCCCCTACCTCTTCTCCACGGCTTCATTCTCTCCCCGCTGGCTGTTGTCAAAAGTATCGAGCACAAAGCACGTACTCCGTTGCTTCAGCGATAATTCTTTGTATTATTCATAGTTGGTTAGGTAGGTGGGTAGTTAGACACGAAAGTGGTTAAGTAGGCAGGTAGGTGGGTTGTTAGACAGATAGATGGTTAGGGAGGCAGATATGTGGGTAGGTAGACAGGTAGGTAGTTAAGTAAGCAGGTATGTGGGTAGCTAGGCAGGTAGGTGGATAAGTAGGTACGCAGGTAGATGGGTAGCTAGATCCAACCCGACACTCGCTCGTCGATCATCTGTGTTCCACCATGCCAATTCATACATCTCTTTCAACCTCTCCCTGCAATACTCTGAACAGGCAGGTTGACGTAAACAAAGATGGATGCCTGTAAACAGTGTACAGAAATGCAAGTTAATCAATCTGGAAAATTATTCTTGGTATTTAAACAGCCATACTTCAACTAAGTATAAAGTATCGATTCATAGCGCACTATGTATAAACAAAGAGTCTATTCATAGGGCACTATGTAAACAAAGTGTCTATTCATAGCGCCCTATGTATAAACTCTCCCTTTTATATTTGCTGCTACCACTGGTAGTACCAGTTGGTCAACTCGTACCAGAAGCTATATGCCTGCTGTGTATTGCACACTTAGCTGGTCTGGCACTTTCCAGACATGAGATTTGATGACATGTGGGTTCACAGTTTGAAACATTTCTACAATGACTTGCCTTCTATTAATTGACTACCTTTTAGCTTACCATTTTGAAATAATTAAGTAAGTTTAGTAAGTAATGGATTAAAAAAAAACATTCTGCTGTAAGAATATGCATGATATATGAAAATTAAGGATTTACATGCTCTAATGAAACCTATACACGGCCCCACTAATTGAGTTATAATTATTTTCCTGTACTGTGACTTTCATATTTTTTTCCCCAGCATGACTTATGTTTGAATCAAAAGTGTACTTCTAAGTGGTGAGCTTTTTTATTGTTACAAGTTAGTTGCATGTCCTTTAGAGGATGTTGCAATCAACTCCAACATTTATTGGCTATTTGTAATTTACTAGGGAATGTTAGTTCAGTAGTTTGCCATTGCTTTCTGAACTGTCAGTGCCTCATACCTAGGTACTACTGTTTAGGTTTGCCGAATTTTACTGGAATTTGTTTTGCGGTGACCTTCGGTTTTTTGTTTTTGTGTCTTCGATTTTGGGGGCGGTAAGTGTACGCAGGATGATAGATTCCGCGATTATTTCAAGATTGCATTAAAACAGAAACCGATTGCTGAGTATTGTAGCTCCCTCCATTGTCTACGAATCTGTCTATACATCTTGGCTTCTCAAATTTTTCTTCGTACCGAGATAAAGAGACTGTCTTTTTAAGACGTAAGTTGACTCATAAATTTTGTTTTATATAGACGTTATGAATTTATCTTGTATGAATAATTCAACTGAGCATCCATTTTTACGCGTACTGTGAAATTTCCGATTATTTAAGTCGGCGGGGACATCCCAAACTGAAATAATTAAGATCGCATGCTATGATGCTGTAATGGGATATTTCAATGGCGGGAAAATAGCGGTTTTCCGTTTCTTAATCAAGCGATAATCATTTAATATTCTTATGGATTATTCGGAGTGATGAAATGATAATGAATGCATATTTGCATTCTTCTTCTTCTTCGTTCATCCGGAGTATTTTTTTCGGATGTGATTGCGTTGTGCCTGTTTACAGCAGAGCTACGTTCTTGCGCCGTTAGGCCGACACATCCGACTTCTGCGGGCATTTGTTGACCGGGTTAACCTTCCCGGGATATTTGCATTCTACACCCATTGTAGTATTTATGTGTAAATTGTCATCACTCTACATGGCTGGATTCGTGTATTTTTGGATAACTTTGTAAGGCAAATTCTCTGGTTAAAATGGATCTCAGCCTCATGGCCTTGCATTGACAACTGCGTGTGCAATAGCGTGGGCTGTCTGATGTCATCACAGCATGATGTGGAGGTGAATATCTGTGTGTGCATGTGTATATATACAAACTGGCTGTAGTTATCTGTCCTTGAGTTAGACAGCGGCTGTGTTAATCTCCCTTGGCATCAGTGTAACCAACAGTTGTGTGAGTGTGTAGGTAGGTCTCACTTTGTGAAAGGGTCAAAATCGTATTTTCTATTTGTCTATATTAAATGATAAACTGACACACAAACATTAATATCTCGGCTTATAATTGACCTACAAACTTGAATAAGGTACCATTGGATTTGTTTTTTTCAAGAGGTATCCATCTATGCAGGTTATATAATTAAAAAGTATTTTAGAAAATGTTACTGAAGTGGCTACTCATACCATTGACATCATTTCAAAGTGGTCTGCTTCCAAATTGCCCACAGCTGATATTGAACCCTTGCCTCGATATAATGGGGAATTATGAAACTGCATCTCACTGTCCCCTAAGCCACAGCACCATCACAATTTATATTGTACGTAGAGTTTATTAAAATGGATACTCCATTTTTATATGAATGTAAGAACTGTGTTCTTTCCTGTCTTCATTTAGTCATTGATGATTGAATGAAGTGTGTAAAGAAGTGTGTAATGAAATGGCGAAGGGCTACCTAAAGTAAAACTTTCATTGAGAGAATAACCAATATTACATGAGCTGTATGTGGTCTTCTGGGTTGTCTTGTTGACGTAATACTTATCTAGTCAGTTACTACTATGTACAAGTAAAGGACCCTTTTACATGCCTTCAAGCACATTGGGCATACAGTGCTGAACCCATATTTGTATAGACCAGTCGACACTGTGGCTGATGTGGTGAGTATCACACCGGACGCCTTTACTTTCTAAGACATATTTTAGTACCCAGTTCAGGCTGATAGACCTGAGAGCCCATCTAAATTTAACAACTGAATCTGCCCTGATTCGAATCGAACCCACGACCACCAGGCTGATAGTTGAGTATGTTTAATCACTCTGCTACCGTAGCTCCCTGTAGTCAGTAGGCCTGGTCGTTTTGTTCTTTTTATTTTATTATTATGTTTCAAAGCATCAACAGAACGTCACAATACGATGCAGCATTTACATTTTTAACTTTCTTCTGGAGAAACGGTCATGCAGGACTTTTTCAGAATCACTAAACATTGTACACTAACCTTCCCTGCTGATAACGAAGTCTTAAATTTCTTATGTGAAGTTGAAGAAAGATGTTTTCATTGCATTGAATGAGTCATTGAAGGGGTTAACTTTTCAAGAACACAATCACAAGTCTTTCTGTTGCATTGATCCCAAGTTCTAGTGAATTCATCGCCTTTAACATGCAACTTGACTTGCATGTGGCTGTTCAACATGTCTTTTCCTTCATCTGCATATCGACAGAGATGCTCCAAGCATAGGCCTATTCAATTCATATTTTGTTTCCTCAGTCAGCTGTCTAGGCACCCACCATGAGCACACTTTCTGGAAATTCAGATAATCAGACTTCATTGTGTAGGTGAAACAATGTGGAGAGCATTCTGCTGATGTTGCAACACTGTCATTGCTCATATGCAGATAAAATCATCTCTTTCACCCTCTGCACACCATTTTCTGTTTGCAGTATCAATGGGACACGAAGGTCGGTCTTCATTAACATTTGAAAATTTTATTTTGAAAATAGAAGTATGAAAATATTGGAAAATATATCCATCCCGACATGTACTCCTTGCCGCAACAAACACTTCTCACATTCAACAGTTAACAGTCCTTATGAATGTCTATTGTGGAATTCCTCTTGCTCCAAAATAGTTTCACGGCAGCACACTGTTCTTATTTTGCACACTCCATGTGAACGGTCACTATTATCTGCTCTGCACTTTCAGCATCTAGCAGTCTGTTACCTAAGCTAATCATAAAGATTATGCTGCTTCCAAAGAGCACCTTTGGAAACACTCAGCACTTATTTTCAGCTTCAATATGTTAGTTACTTACTGACTTTTGCTGTTAAAACATGGGATTAGGACAAAAAGATTAACACATCGTTTTGCTAGGCAATCAGTATTTAGGTAATCAAATATATATATATATTTCATGTTAAGAATGTTGTACTATCGGTACAAGAATGGCTTAAGAATGAGTATTGCAATAGAAACAAACAGCTTTTAGAGAGAAATAGTACGTTGAAATCAAAGTGTAAATGTTCATTTATGAAAAGAAATGCAAATACTCACATGCCCTTTGCCCTGCTCAGAACAATGGACATCAACAAATAAAGTCGATGAGGTATGGAGGAATACATGAGATATGGTACTACCCTAGAATACTGGACTGAGCAGAATAAGACAAATGGTATTATTCTGGATGAAATAAATATAGATTAAAGAAAGTCATGGAAGGCACAATATTGGCAAGCAATGAAGAAGCGGACCAGAAACACATATGCCACGCAGGCATGCAGGTCTCTAACATTGAAGATGTATATAACACTGAAGTGAGCAGCACTTGACAAACACCATTTGTGAAGCAAAATTAGGAACCTTTAAAATCAGTCCAAAAACAGTACAACTTGGTGATTATTTTTTAAAATAAGTTTAGGAAGAATTGTTTTTGAAACATTCTTTGTTGTTTGACAGCCATAATTACTGCAATGAGTTTTCTGTTTTCTAGGATTGCTGCACAGTTTTGGAAGTTGGTTGTGGCGTTGGCAACTTCATGTTCCCACTACTAGAGGAGAATCCAAACCTCATTTTCTATGCCTGTGACTTCTCACCCAGAGCAGTTGATTTTGTAAAGGTACAGAACTAAACAATAATCATCATCCAGCATCATTGTTTTATCCCACCCTTTTTGTTCTAGACTTCGCATTGGTGATTATACCGTACCTTTATACCTAATCCCCCACAAAGAATTTATCTGCTGCTAGTGTCAGCTGTGCTTTATATTTATGTCCTAAAGGATAAATTGATTCATTAATTGATTAACTAGAATTTACGCCATCACATTCAAGACACATAATATATGTCTCCCTCAGCAGATATTGGAGTGTAGAGATGTTAGTTTCCCCAATACCACACAAATTATGAATGCTCCTATGTCTCCTGTGCCTGTGATCAGACCTGAAAGTGATGATACACGCCAAAAGTCTTAGGTTGATGGCCACTGTATTAGTGTCTAGCAACCTGTCAATATTTATTGCATATTACATGTCATTTGTTCATACTAAGTTTCTCATTTATTGCTGCTCGTAACGCCAGCATATCATTAAATGTTTATTGTTATGTGCCAAAGGATAAAGCTGTAGCAATGAGTGACAAATAGAAAAGTCATGTTAATATGGGGTAGCAGAAGAAGAACATCTGATGACAAAGTTAACATGGACAAATAGAACATGCAATGATAACCAAACTTGCAGAGAACAGGAAACAGTTGAGTGCCATGAGGTGACTTCAATGCTAGAGTGACTGACCTGGTGATGATGGGTGTCAGCTGGAATTGTTTTGGAGGATTGGGTATAGAGGAGTGGTATAATCATTAACGTAAAGCCTAGGGAGAGAACTAGACAAATTCTAATGAAATAAAAGTGTAGAAAACAGTGATGATGCTGGAGAAAACCTGATAACATGTAACTAAAACGTCCTTTTTCTGGAACTCACAGGGCAAATGAAATATAAACACAAGTAGAAGAGAATGAGAGACAGCGATGAAGAGTGGGGAAGACAAGGGAGGGAGCTCCATGATATAGCAAAGATAGGATGGCTTGGCTTGAAATGATTGAGGGCCTGTGCTCCACTGGGGAATCAAAAGTAGCAACAGAAGGTCGGAGCCGCAGTAGCGTAGTGGCTAGACCAGTGTTTCCCAACGTGGGGCCCACGCCCCACAGGGGAGCAATTATATTGTTAAGGGGGGGGGGGGGGCAATTCCAAAATGGAAGAAATTGGCTGGATATAACAAAACGGGCAGACTTGAGACTGAAGTTAACAAAATTGGAACCTGACATAAAATCTCTTTGCAGCAAGCATCAAGCTCAAATATCTCACTAAATTTAAATAATAAATAATTACTAATAATTAAAATAATATATAAAAAATCTTTCATTAACATTTTTTTGTACTTGAATTTCAGTTCTCCATTATATGTTTTGAAAATTTACTTACTGTGTTTACTCAATAATTTCCTATTGATTTCTTCCTAAAACCTATCATTCATGTTTCTTTAGTGAATATTTCAATTTTTAAATATTACAAATAATGTATATGTTACGTAGGTGGTGGGGGGGTGGGGGGGGGGGGGGGTGCATAAGAATTTTAGAAAGGCTTAGGTGGGGCATAGCACAAAAAATGTTAGGAAACACTGGGCTAGACACTCGTCTACTGGCCCGGTAGTCAAGGGTTCCATCGGCACCTAGCTGGATTAACATTTTAAAAATTGACCTGAGCTCCTAAGTGAAGCCTAACATGGGTACCAGGACATTCTTGGGAAGTAAAGGCAGCTGACATGGTACTGACCACTTCACCCATTCAGTGATGGTTGGTCTGTACACATATGGGTCTAGCACTGGATGCCCAGTGCGTCTTGAGGTGTGTAACGTATCCTTTCCTTTCCTTAACAGAAGAAGGTTGAGAGGCTGCATTCCCTGTACAACAGTGTGTAGACTGGATTTTTGACTTGATGTTTGTCAGAGCGCCAACAAGGGCTTGTATCTATCAGAGTGAGATTGTTGTAGAGACTTTTCTCTTGGCCCAGTACCAAGCTGCCATCTCCAGTGTTGACTGTTGCAGGGCTCACCAAGACCCACGGCTTCATGTAGTTTCTTTATACAGCAAACCTGTGTCAGATTTATATGGTAACAGTGAGATCTATCTTGCTGTGATGCTGGTCCTGCTATGTGAATCTGATGACAATCTAAAGAGGAGGACTGCCATTGATATTTCTGTAGTAATTGTCATGTAGTGGAATAAATATGTAGTGCATTGTACCACAGTGTCAGATTTACTGTGCTGTTCATGTGTTCATGCCATAGCTCACTGCATTAGGGATCCTGTCTGTAATCATCACATCTAGACACAAGCATGACTAGCTTAATGCAAAGCTTTGAGACTTGCATCAGCTAGTGGGTGCAGGGACCACCAGAGCATCAATGAATAGTAATTAAATGAGCAGTACATGTAGTGTAGAGGTCTACAAAACTGGTATCAGGCTTTGGACACACATTTAACCCTAACAGGACCACATGACAGTGACTACTGATATAATTTTTTTAAAAATATGATCATCACCATTTATTTGAAAAGCTGAACAATTTGTTTCTTATTTTGCATCTGGTGTTGTGTGGCAGTTTTGATAACAGGCATTTGGGGGGGGGGGGGGTGGGGGGGTGGGTGGGGTGTGGATGGGTGTGGAGAGAGAGAGAAGTGGAAGAGTTAAGGCCACTCTGCTGCATATAACAAGAAATCCTGTACCTCACTTGGGTTGCCAGATGGCCCTTTTGGCTCTTTCTTTGATCATATGAGCTCATAAAATACTTGTGCCATACATCCATATACATCATGGATAAATGATCACAGGCTTGAGCCAAACTGTTAGAGGACTCCCATAGATGCAGGAATTGGAAGCCATAATATGGAAAATTCTCTGGCTTTCCTCAACCAAGGTCATGAGTAAATGATATCCATTCAACACATGCACTACTGAATGACCAGTCCATTCAAATGTCCATCATGTGGGTGAGAAAATATTGCTGCACATGCACATTCCTTGAAATTTGAGGAAAGGCCCTAATCATCTGATACTAGCTGCATTGAATATCCTGTCATCTGTGTAGTAAGGGATGTCTTGTTAGTCTTGTGGTGCTCTGCTTGGAACATGCTGCTCCTCGTGGAAACCAGCAACAGTCACTAACCAAGACCATTATTTTTGAAACAGTAATCAAGAAACAAACAGGACTTTGTTCTGTGTGAGCTGTTAGTTCCATAGTAAGGTATCAAATTGCTCTTTGTGGGGTCGTCATCAGAATCACAATGGGCACACACACACACACACACACACACATGCTTCCTACTGGTCTTTAATGGTGCAGCCCATCATGATTGTGAAGCCCACCATGAATGGGGAGCCCACTATATGGAAATCAAACAATCATGCAGGAAGTTATGCCAGAACCAGAGCATTATTTGTTGGCCGTGCATTTATAGAAGCCTCCTTACATGGCTGGGAATGCTTGTGTGTTGCCCCTGACTTCTCTTGAGGGCTGAGCTATAAGCATGTGGCTGTTCTGGATGGGCTTTTTATTTCTTGCGCTCATTTTGAACTCAAGCGTAGTCCATACACATTATTTCTAGTTTACTGGACTGAATTTTGCCTGTGGTTTAGCTTTCCCTTTTGGCAGTGTCCCTTGCCATCAGGTGAAACTTCAGTACCATCCCTCAAACTTCAGAGGTACTTGTAATTTATGTCCTTAAGTCAAAGACAACAAGTCAACATTTTAGTCCAGCTGGCCAGTGTAGGGACTGAACCCCTTACCTCATCAGCACACCGGATGTTTAAGAACACACATTCTTATCCATTCGGCCATGCTGACCTCGGATGGGCTTGATAACATACATCCTTTGTGGATGGAATGAATACAAAAAACATCACAATATTGATAATTAGGAATTCCCTTTAAAACTACCATGGAAGTCTAATCCATTAAACAAATGGTAGGAAGAAGGCACATGGGTCTGTTGAAAGGTGCAAATAATATATATAGTTCTGCTGTAGACAGACACAATGTAAAATACCAACCAATAATAAATAATCAATGGATGAGCACAGCAGACAATCAGTGGATTAACACAGCAGACAATTGCTGGATTAGCCCAGCAGACAATCACTGGATGAGCACAGCAGAAGAAGAAGTAGCAAAAGTATATCTGCGTAATACATGTTTTTAAAATAAAGAATCTTGTTTTCCAGTCACACCCACTATACAGTGCTGATCGTTGTACTGCTTTTCAATGTGACATCACCAAAGACCTGTTAACTGATACAGTTCCTGAGGCATCCGTAGATGTTGCTACCCTGGTTTTTGTCCTGTCTGCTGTCCACCCTGACAAGATGGTCGAAGCTGTGAGGAATGTAGCAAAGGCATGTTTGATATTTAAAATATTTTTAGTAATTTATATCTGTATTATCTTGTCCACATATATATATATATATAAGTGGCATTCATTTGAAATTTGTTCGTGCCGCACCGCACGTAATTGCGTACGTTGAACATGATCATGTCATAGTCATGTGATAAGAACTGACCAATGAATAACAGAGTACATACTTATCGTCCCATGATGCGTAGGTTCTGTTTCTGACCGTTGAGAAAATGGCAGAGTTGATCCAAAATCCGTGCAAAGAAGCTCAAAGAGCAGTGATCCAGTTTCTTTCATTTGAAGGATGTCGACCAGTGGACATGTATCAAAGAATGCAGGCAGCGTACGGTAACAAATATGTGTCGAAGACAACAGTGACAGACTCTGCATGAATGTTTCAGAAAGGACATCAGTTCACGACAGATCTTCGACGGCTGGGTCAAGCGCATATTGTTGCAACAGAAATAAACCATCGCCAAAATTTATGCAGCAGTACAGATGAACCGTTGTCGAAGCATACATTCGCTAGCAAAAGAATTTGATGTGTCAGTTGGGACAATTCAAAAGGTCGTTCATAAGAAACTGCAATATCGGAAGGTGTGTTCACTGTGGGTACCACAGATGTTGACCGACCACCAAAAAGAGGAACGCATGGGATGGTGCTTGAACCACTTGCTGCGTTACAGAGTGGAGGGTGATGAATTTCTCTTCCGCATAGTGGCAAGCGATGAATCATGGTGTCACCACTTTGAGCTGAGCAGCAAAAGAGAGAGAATGCCATGGAAGCATGCTGGATCACCAAAAGCCAGAAAATTCAAGTTACAGGTTTCCGCTGGTAAGGTTATGCTGAGCGCATTGTTTGACCATGAAGGGCTATTGTTAGCCGACTTTAAATAACCTGGTGTCAACATCAACTCTGCCCACTACTTGCAAACACTAGACAAGTTGCAAAAAGCCATCAAGAATAAACGACCCGGCAAGCTTTCTCGCGGTGTGATTTTGTTGCACGATAATGCTCATCCGCATGTCGCAAAGATTGTACAGGAAGCATTAGCAGCATTAATTCTGCAACATCCAGCCTATAGTCCTGATCTGTCACCATGTGATTTTCATTTGTTCAGACCTCTAAATAAAAGCTCTTGAGGGGCAACGATTTCACACAAATGCAGACGTAATGAACGCGGTAAACACTTGGTTCAGTGAGCAACCACAATCCTTTTTTGCGGACGGCATTCGCCGCCTACCTAAGCAATTGTATGCTTGCCTGAATGCCTACGGTGACTTCTTCTGACCAACCCATGGAATTCTACCACGCCTGTTAATGTTTCTTTCATGCTTTTGTAATAAAGCCATTAGAAAGGGTTTCAAATGAACGTCCCTAATATATGGCTAAAGTATTGTAGCTTCCGAGATTAGAAATCATTAAAGAAATAACTTTAGCAGTGTGGGTCAGCACAGCAACTGTTTGCTATAGGAGTTAGTTGTCATATTGTCCTCAAGGCCCATCAAACTATTCATTCCCTAAATGCTAGAATTCCCCCCCCCCCCCCCCCCCCCCCCCCACCCCCCAGTGTATATGTCTCAGCATGTAGTGGTCTATAACACCAGTTCTGTATTGGTAGACTATTCTTCTTTGGCTCCTTGCATAGCTCTCCTGTGTGGTTTCACCCCTTTCACTTGATGTTCTTGTAATCTGGTCATGGTTGCTGATTCGCAAGGAGTTCCCGTAATAACTATTATGACTGAGTTGGTTAATGTAGCAATATTTCTGGAGATAAATCAGAACTTTCATGCACTTACCCATCTTCTTTTTGGGTCCACAGCCTCTTCCAATAAATCTTGTTTGTATCTTTTTGCCATCTCTGCCATGCACATTCTTTGGTGTGCCATGCTGTTTTTCCCATTGAATTTCGCTGGCTTTAACTTATTTTATATGAAGCAAATTGTAATGTATTGTTCGCTTACTATTACATTACCAAAACACCTAAGCATTTTAAGGAATGTATTTGGTGCATGGAGTAGCAAGCGAACTTATGGTAAGTCCCTGGGTGTGAAATGTAAGTAAGTAAAAGAATCCTTTAACGCACTAAAAGGCACGTGTGGGCATGTGCTACTAGACCAGCTGGCACTCAAGGGCTGGTGTGGTCAATATCACGCCAGTCAACTTAACTTCCTAAGACATATCCTGGTACCCATTTTAAACTGGGTCAACCTGGGAGCCCCAATCAACTTTAAAAAATCCACTTTGATTTGAACTCATCCATGACATGTTGAAAGGCTACGACTCCCTGATATGGATTGAGTCAGAATTAACTATCAAACAACGTGAGGATTTCCTCTGCGTGTAGTAGGGTGTTTCTCAGTTATTTCCAAGTTATTTTATACTTTACTGGTGTTATGGACTCTTACAAAAATAATATTCACAAAGTGTAACCAGGTCAAAATGAATGAGAAGGTTTGGTAAAAATCACAGGCTATGAATACTGGTCTCCCATCACAAAAGCTTGGGAAGAAATATTAGTTCTAAATATTGGCCTCTCATCATGAAAGGGAGAAAGAAATATCATCCTAACTATTGGTCTCCTTTCTTGAATGTTTGGAGAGAAATATCATCCTAACTATTGGCTTCACTTTGTGAATGCTTGAAGAGAAATATCAGCCCTAACAAACTACTTGTCTCCCTTCATGAATAATTGGAAAGAAATATCAATCCTTACAATACTTCATGAATGCTTGGAAAGAAATATCAGTCCTTACAAACTACTTGCCTTCATGAATAATTGGAAAGAAATATCAGTCCTAACTGTACTTGTCTTCCTTAATGAATAATTGGAAAGAAATATCAGTTCTAACAAACTACTTGCCTCCCTTCATGAATAATTGGAAAGAAATATCAGTTCTAATTATTGGCCTCCTATTCATGTAGAGATGAAAGTATTATGGTCATAGTTATAGTCATAATATGAACTGGTTGTAGAATGAGAAAGTAGATCTAGCATTTGTCGATAGTGTGCAAAGGAAGATTCATTGCTTGTATTGGCAGTATTAACCGTATTGGAATATTTGATTTGAACAGTGTTGTTTCTTGCATCACCAGGTGTTAAAACCCGGTGGGGTTCTTCTTGTGCGAGACTATGGGCTGTATGACCATGCTATGCTCAGATTTGCTAAGGGACACAAGCTCTCTGACTGCTTTTATGTTAGACAGGATGGTACAAGAGCTTACTACTTTTCTACAGGTAGGCTAGTACACAACACACAGAAACACAAACATGGACAGGTATACACACACACTCATTTACATAGATACACACTTACATTGATGTTTAACTCACACAGACACAGGCATACTGCAGTGTAGGTATATGTGTGCATGAGTAGAGGGAGAAAGAAAGAGAGAGAATGTAGTGCTTTTTGTCGCCTAAACTTACTTCCTTTCATAAAATTAAAATTACATGTTTAAATTCTCATTTGAACAGTAATTGTATTTTAAGTTTCATAAACAATTACCAAACAGATTGTGCCTGAATGTGCAATTAAAGTAAATGATGTTATTTTGGGGCAAGTGCAGAAATTCAGATATCTAGGCACATGTATAACATCAGATGTAATATGCATCATAGAGATCAAGAACAGAATAGGACAAGCAAACAATGTATTCTGTCAAATGAAGAACATTGTATGCAATAAGTCCTTGTCCTTGGAATTTAGAAAAAGAATTCTTACATATTACATAGAACCAGTTTTAACATATGGCTGTGAATCCTGGACATTTAGTAAACAGGTGAAAAATATCCATAGAAGCCTTGAAGATGTGGTTTTATAAAAGATGGTTAAGATTATTAATTGGCCAACCAAGATGAGCAATCGTGACGTTTTGAGGGAAGATAAGTCGCAAAGACAACTTGTCACAAACAACAGAAAGAAGTCATAGTTTTTTGGCCGCATTATGAGAATACAAAAACTGGAATATGTTGTGACAACCAGAAAGATTTATGGAAAGAAAGATAGAGGAAGACAGTGTAAGAACATTCTTGACAGTCTTATGTCATGGTACAGATTCATATACTGTTTAGGAGGTGGGGAGGGGGAATTTATAGGGAGGAAATACGAAAGGAGGAGGGGGGAGGAAATGACATTCTGAACATATGGTGAAGGGGTGCATGGGCCAAAAAAGGTTGAGAACCACTGCACTAGATGATTAAACAATTACCAAAGTTTAAAAAAATATGTTGATACTTCATATGATTTTTATAACACATTGAGTTATATTTCTGTACAGTTTGCTATTCCATTTTATAGCATGAATACGCCAGCATTTGTTTCACAATGATTTTTGTTGGTTATGTACATATTCACTTGATGCCACCTTTTATTCCATTATTTCAACATCTCCAACTTCAGAGAAACTGACCACCATTATGGAGAACTCTGGACTAGAGACATTACAGTGTAAGTATGTACATAGATCTACAATAAACAAGAAGGAGGGACTGGATGTTTCAAGGATTTTTGTGCAAGGAAAGTTTTCAAAGTTTGTAGAACAAGATCCCCAAAAATCTACATGTACCAACTTTCACCAAGGCAGCTTTAATGACTCAGAAAGTAATCATTCACAGGATAGTGAACCAGATGTCGGTGTGTCATCACAGTCCGAAACTCATTCAGATTTTGATGTAAATGTTGAGAATAAAGATTGACATGTAAGGCATTTTTAGTAATGATTTTGTATATAGTATTGTTTGTGCTTTTCTTACCCACTGCTTGCATCTTATTCAGGTGCCTGGTGTTGAATAGACACTGACAGTCATGGCCCTCACTCGTTTGTTACTGGGGCCCATAAGGGAAGCAAACAGTACACTGTAATCTATCATGTATCTTGTAAGAGGTGACAAAGAAGGTTTGGCGTGAGACTTGCTAGCAAATTCCATAAAAAACTTTAGTTGCAAATGCAACCAATCATGAATATGTGTACAAAGGGCATGGCATAAGTTGGCATAGGGCCTATGCTCTAGTGGTAGATGAAAGGCAGCAGGAAGAAGATAAATCATGACACTCGCTGTAATATTTTATGATGTTGCTTGTATTATTTTTTGTTGGGGAAATTATTTAAGCATTCCACGCACATCTTTCTCCAACTTCCTATGATCTCTTGATTAACAGTTTTGTGTATAAAACTTACTGTTCTACGTCTTCTGTTTTATGACCTATACATTTCTCTTTTTTTTGGTATGGTTTTTATGAGAAATATAATTCACACATTTTATACACACAAATACAGTAAAACAAGAATTTATATTCCAAGCATAACGGGATAACAATTCACACATTTTATACATACAAATACAGTGAAACAAGAATTTCTGTTCCAAGCAAAATAAGATGACTTCACACATCAATGTACAAATTCTGTAAAACGAGAGTGTCTATTAATTATTCAGTGCTACTGAGGTTGCAGGACCAGGTCTCATACAGGTCAAGAACTTGGAATACCTCCACGTGGTGTGGGCTATTCACACATAGCGCACCTGGCTATTATACCAAGGATTAAAGCTGCTCTAGATTTTATTAGAAAGCAGCAAGTCAAATGGTTTGGCCATGCAAGTAGGCTACCAGTCAACAGCATGCCACAACAAGCAATGATGTACAGACCAGATGGAAACAGAGGAAGAGGCCGACCACGTAAACGTTGGACTGAGGGAATAACAGAATCCATGGGAATGTCGATATACGAAGCCCATAACCGGGCACTCTCACGAAGTTTATACTTCACCTCGACACCGCAAGGTACAAGAGGAACATGATGAGACATGAGACATGATTATGCATTTTCACAGATGTGAAGTTTCAGTACTGGTCTTCCGCGCTCTACTGCTTTCTAAGGGGGAGATCTCTGAAAAATGGTCCTTGCCAATCTAGCACAGGACTCTCTCAGGACTTGATGCGTCTTAACAAAACAGAGTTGTGCACACTCCATTCGTTAGCAGAGCTGGTTGCTGTTACCCTGGTATTATGCAATATCAGTCACAGACTGCTTCATCTTCATGACTATGACACTTTGCTTGGCATCTGTCTCTGTCTCTCATTCCTGCCATGGGTTGGAATATAATTGACCATAGAATTTCAAATAATGATTCTGATTTGTGTTCTTTCAACATGTAATAGTTTTGTGGTGATACATTCGCTTTATACTTCACTTGTGAAGCAACCAGGGCTGCAAGAGCTGTGAAGAAAAGGCTGGACAGAATCCCAGGGCCAAGTGTCCTGCCTGTCTTGATTAGGCTTTATGCCAGTCGTCGATCAGTTTGCCTACTGCAAGTGAGGCGTCTTCTGAATTGGTGTAGCTTCTGGTTGTCCTTGTTTCATCATGTTCTGGTCGTCACACTTCTGAATTACCTATTTCAATGTGTACTGTTTGACCCTAAAACACATCAACTCTTAACTATGTTGTCTATTTACATTCGTACTTGTTACTAACTCTTAACTATAATATAGACTGTCACACGTTTTCTTGGTGGGTCTGTAAGGTGTGGAATGCGCCTGGCCCTGCAGCCAGCAGGGTTAGGATCGGCTAGCCTCTCCCAGGAGGGGTGAAGAGCGAAAATTAGTAGCCTGCCGATGACCCGCAGACTACACAAGTCAACCCCCACCTCCACGTGGTGCAGACCGGGCAACCATGACCGCGAGGTCATGGGCTAACGGGGCTATGGCTCGCCATAGGGGATGGACTCCCTGTGGTCAGATTAGTGTCCTAAACCTGCGACTGGCCTAGCAAGCCGGCAGGGGATCTTCATACTGCTCGTAGAAAAACTAAGAAGTATAAACGGACTGACCCAAACGGCTATCGACCTGGCAATGTTAATGGACTACGAGATAGATCAGCGATTCAAAAAATAGGCACAATGAACGTCTGTGGTTTCAATAGTAAAGAAGAAGAGCTTTATAGAAACAATGGAGAAGAGGAATATTGGTCTGATGGGAATAGCGGACACCAGAACAAAAAGGGAAAGGATGCAAGGAGCCTCCACCGCAGTTACATGTTTGTTTACTCTGGAGTAGAACAGCAAGAAAGGGCAAGACACGGTGTGGGAATAGTCATCGAACCACGGCTAGCAAGAGCAATACTAGAAATAAAATATATATCAGAAAGAATCATAACAGTGAGAATAAAAGAACAAACAATCACAACATATGTACAGATATACGCACCATGTAATGCAAACAATAATGAGCAAGAATGCGAGGACTTCTACGAAGACATACATGATGTGCTAAATAAAATAGATAAGCAGGACAACATCATAGTTATGGGAGACTTCAATGCAAGACTAGGACATAACAGAGTGGGCATAGAAAAACACCTGGGAGCATTTGGAGATCAGCAAAATGAAAGGAATGATAACGGAAGTAGACTATTAGAGCTTTGCAGCCAACACGACCTCTATATAACAAACACATTCTATAAACATAAAGATTCACAAGTATACACCTGGTATAAATGGAACGATCTAGATACTAAAAGCCAAATTGATTTTATATTAACAAGAAATAACAGAAAGAGAAATATATTAGATGCAAGAGCAGTGCCCAATTTAAGTATAAACACAGATCATAAAGCAGTCGTTGCCACAATAAGAACCATTAGAAGAAGAAAACAAAGAGCAGGAAAATACATGCCATGCGAATCAGTAAACTTAAAAAACCTTAAAGACGAGGCAGTAAGGGAAAATTATGAGAAAGAACTAACTGAACTCTTTGTAAAATTACCTACGGAAAGAAAAACAGTGGAAGAAGAATGGGAGATGTTCAAATCAAGCATTTTAAATACTGCAAAAATAACATGAGGAACCACGAAAAAACGCAAAACACGGATAAAGAAAATAACAAGTTGGTGGAACGCAGAAGTAAAGAAAGCGGTAAAAGAAAAAAAGGAAAAATATAAAAAGTGGTTGAAGAGCAAACAGGAATGTGATTACAGAGAATACAGAATAGCGAGAAGACATGTGAGTAGAATAGTAAAGAGGGAAAAACAGAAAGACTGGGAAGAGTATGGAGAAACCCTAAATAAAAACTACAAGGAGGCAACCAGAAACTTCTACAAAAAGATAAGTGCAATGCGAACCAGAGGAGAACCCTTTGACCCAACTGAAATAATTAACAGCGAAAATGGAGAACCAATAAGTGAACAAAAACAGATCCTAATAAGATGGAAGCAGTATTTTGAACAACTTCTCAACATCCCATCAGATGTCACAGGAATTCAAGAGACCTACACAGATGTCTCCGAGGAACTAGAACCAGACATACTAAAAGAAGAAATTATAGAAGCCATCAGATTAGCCCCATTGAACAAATCACCAGGACAGGATGAAATACCAAATGAACTAATTAAAGCAGCAAGGGAAGTAGGAACAGCTTGGCTACATAGACTATTCAACCATGTTTGGGTAGAACAACAGACACCACGAGACTGGGGAAACGCCATAATTATCCCAGTTTGGAAAAACAAAGGCAGCAAAAGAGATTGCACACAATACAGAGGCATTTCACTGTTGAGTCATACTGGGAAAATATTTTGCAAAATTCTTGAAAAAAGATTACGAACTACTTTAGAACCCCAGCTAAGCGAAACGCAGCTTGGATTTAGGAAAAACAAAGGATGCACAGACGCCATTTTTGCTCTTAGACAACTTATAGAAAAATCAATTGAATTCAATGAAACACTCTACTTAGCCTTTGTTGACCAAGAAAAGGCATTCGATAGGGTAGATAGAAACAAGCTGTGGGAAATCCTTAAACAATATGGAGTGAGTACACATCTAACAAACCTATGTAGAAGTTTATACAACAACAGTGAATGCATAGTGAGAGCAACTGGAGGACACTCAGAACCCTTCACCATAAGATCTGGAGTACGACAAGGTTGTGTCCTGTCCCCTCTCTTGTTCATAACATATATAGACAACATATGTAAAGAAACCAGCCAAGCAGAGACAGCAAGAATACCGCATGACGAGAACACAGAAGAAGAACCATCTGCAAATCTAACCATTAGAGAACTCCTGTTTGCGGACGACCAAGCACTAATAGCAAAATCAGAAGCTGAATTACAAGACCACATGAATAGTCTAAACGAAATGTGTAGGGAACATAACATGAAAATTAGCACAAGCAAAACAGAGGTAATGACTATAACTAAAGAAGAACAAACAGCAACAATTCACCTAAACGAACATCCCTTGAAAAAAGTAAAGAGCTTCAAGTACCTAGGAAGTATAATATCATCAAATGGCAGATCAGAAGACGAGATCGAAAATAGGTGCAATAAGGCAAATCAACTCATTGGACAAATGGCACCAATACTAAAGAACAAACATGTATCAATAACTACTAAGAAAGCACTTTACAACACAATCTTCCTACCAACTCTGTGCTACCAATGCCAAACCTGGACAATGACAGAAAAAGAGAAAAGAAAAATCACAACAACAGAAATGAGGTTCCTGAGAAGAATACTCAACTGTATCAAGAAGAGATAAGATCAGAAATGAAGAAATCAGGACTAAAATGGGGGTTAAAGCTGCTCTAGATTTTATTAGAAAGCAGCAAGTCAAATGGTTTGGCCATGCATGTAGGCTACCAGTCAACAGCATGCCACAACAAGCAATGATGTACAGACCAGATGGAAACAGAGGAAGAGGCCGACCACGTAAACGTTGGACGGAGGGAATAACAGAATCCATGGGAATGTCGATATACGAAGCCCATAACCGGGCACTCTCACGAAGTTTATACTTCACCTCGACACCGCAAGGTACAAGAGGAACATGATGAGATGAGATGAGACACGTTTTCTTGATGATAATATCACGAAGTTCTTACGATGATATGCTCATGATATTATTGTGTGATGGTCGTTGTCTAGGTAACGATACTCATGGTGTGTCAATGGAGATATCTGTCTTGCAATGTAACTCACCCCCGCAGTGCATATTCACCAGTCATGAAACAAGATTCAGTTGGCGCACATAATCCTTTATTACAGAAATAACACAGACTCACGGAACATATGTATATATCCAGAAACAATGTAATCCATAGATTATAAATATCCTCCTCACAATTTAACCAGCATACATCAATGCCTTCTCACGGCCTGCTTCTTATCACATCCACACGACAAGTAATCCAGCTACTATCCACGGCTGGATCTCCCACAATACAACCCACACATTGGGTTGGAGCCACTGCTCAACTATGCAACCCACTCTGGGTTTAGGCCTACACTCGCTACAGAACCCACTCTGGGTTCAGGCCTGTCTTCACAACTAGGAGAACAACACAACACGGAGATCTCTCTTAAACGACCTGACCCGCAGTCGGTCTCTTCTCTCACTGCCCTTCCAGTCTCCTGACTTCACACAACACACCACTGTCTTTCTCCCCATCCCCCTAGGGTTTTTTTCCCCTATACCCTCACTATTTTATTTCTCCGGACTGGCTGTCTTCTCATCGCCAGGTCAGTCACTTTACTGTCTCCCACTCTCATCTCCATTCTTCCTCATGCCCGGTCACTCAAATCAATGTCAATGACCCAGGCTTATGTCATAGACCATATCTAATGTTAAGATGTTCGACTTCATTGCACAGAACTTTGTCTCATCTGGATCGGTCTCTCTTGTCAAAATGGCAAGCTGCTTGCTGAGAGCATCGCACAAAGCACAAACTCGGTGCAGACTCATCTGAAAGACATAGTCCAGGAAACGAATGTAAGACTTTCAGAGCGCGAGGTAGATGTCCTAACCACTTTTTACATTTATACCTGTCACTAATCCTTACCCTATAATACAGACCTCGTCTGTTTACATTCGTAGGCATCATTAACTCTTACCCTATGATATGGACTGTGAGACAATGGAAATGGTATAAGGTTAGAAGGAAACTATACACTGACTTATTCCAAAAGGATTCATAATCCTACATATTGTGTTTGAAACAGCTGTGGGCGATTTGTCAGCAGACCCCTTTGCATTACTTTTCATACAATGGTATCAGTGCCGGTAATTCAGAAAGCAATGGCAAGCTACTAAACATAAACTCGCCAAGAAATCACTAACAGAAAACAAAAATGCTGGGGTTGACTGACGTCCTGTGAAACAATATGCAATTCACATTCCAATAGGCGCAAGTCTTTTTAGGGTTCAGATGGCCTGAGCATCAGCGCACAAGACTGAAGCGTTAAACTCGTTTTCCAGAGGATTACAAACAAATCAACTAACCATTCAGTTAATCAACATGTACATCTAATCTATTCTGGGTGAAGTATTCATTGTCCATATCTTGAAGGACATGAGGGCTTGCTGTACAGTAACCCTGTGTGCCTTTGCTTGTTCTGGAGTTAACTCTGTTGTTGGCAGTCGCTGGCTTGCATGCCCATCGGTTGGTGTCGGATTCTGGCATTAAATGGATTTGCTTGACTGGCGTTTCTTTGCCCCCTCGCCTGTTGAGTAACTTGTACTTCACGGAGCTCAGTAAGCGTTTGGTTTCCAATGTCATCTGAAACAAGTGAAAGTGTTTTGGTGATTTCTATATGAATTAGGAAGCTGCAGTATTGTGGTGGTTAAATGTTTGAATCGCCTTCAAAGCAGGAACTTTGTTTTCCCTATTGATCTAGGCTTCCAGGTGGAACCCGACTAGAAAATAGAAAATATGTCCCAGAATTTATTTGTTTTGGAATTGGGGGATGGGGAAGCAAAGAGTACAACACTTGCTGTGTATTTGTCAAAATCATCATTAGAGGCTTCGATAGAAGTAAAAAATAACCGATCTCGTTGCTTCATTGACTACATAAAGGCTCTCGATAGAGCAAGACTCACTGACATGATAAATATGATTGACTGGTACCATGCCGTCTTGACAGACAATAGTTTGTGAAATGGAGTTATACATCTCTATAACACAAAGCCTGGGGTGAGTTTAGAGACCATGTGTTGCCCATGCAGCATGATCCCTCTCTCCACGTGCCTAGTTTACTCCAGAGGAAATGTAACACCAATACACATAGAACTAGACAAGCTGCAAAAGCTGCCGGATCAGCAAAGCAATACTCTGTCCGCCTGTCAGAGCTTCCATCCTAGACCAGTTGCCGACCAAGGCTTTAGGGCCTGATCTTCCCTGACATGACATTTAGTTTTTAGGCTGCATTTCCTCTCATTAGGGTAAGGCTTGTACCCTTAACTATGATTACAGATATCTAACTTGATGTGAAACACTGTAGCCTTGTAAAAAACATATGTTGAGAACAATAGCTGTCGTATAAATTTATAACAATCTAGCTCAATATCAGCCAGTCAAGAGAGGTGTGCGACATATCTTTTTTCATATATAGTGATATTATTCAATTAAATTTAAAAGTCATAAGAGGAATTTCCATCCAAGAACATAAGATTAACAATATAAAATTAATCAGAAGATGAACCCTCCTATTTTGATAGACCAATCGGTACTCAGGAAATGATGGGGGTCAATACCGTTCCGGCTGCATCCACTTCCGAGGACATTTCCTGGTAGTATGGGACTAGCATTATATGCCCGATAGTCGACAGGGCATGTCAAGGGTCTTTTGTTTACTTGCATGTGACAACAATAAGAAAGAGACAAACAACTTTTTTTGGTCATACGATGAGAAGAGAGGCTTTGGAGAACATCATGACAACTGGACAGATCGAGGGGAAGAGAGGCAGAGGCAGACCAAGACAAATGTTGCTGTATGGATTGAGACGGTGGCATGGAGGAATATCAGCAGAGTGGATCCAGAATACCAAAGACCAAGATCTGTGGAGAGCCATGAACGGCTACGCCAGCTGACAGGGAACTTGGATGATGATGCGTGTTAAGATGATATAGTATTGATTACATACAGTGAACAGGATCTGCAGCATTTGATAAAAAAAGAAATACGAAAATGTAAAATATAAATAAATGGGAACATTATTGAACGGGTAAATCGTTCAACAATCTTGGAGCAGTCAGAACAGATGAAATATTTCTTGTAGAGATTCGCATAAAAGTCGTCGGGCAAATGTAGCCTTTTGGAAGATGGGTAATATTTAAATAAAATGTCAGTTATCTGGGGAGATAGTTCTAAAATGCTTTTTAGAATCTATACCGTTGTGTACACGTAAAACACGGACAATAAACTATCTAATGACAGCGGAAATAAAGAACACCATGGGATGACAGTATAACCAGTGAGACAGAACATTGAAAACCGTAAATGGATTTTTAAGAATTACACGTAGACGGTGAAGATTTTTAGGGCAGGTTACGAGGAGAAATAAGCTGCGAAATTTGATATCCACCCATCATGTACCATGCCTATAGGCGTGGGCGGTCATGATTCGCCATTTCACATCTATACAAAAGTACAGGCTCTATGTAGTACCTCAACACTCTTTTTTTCTTGTAGCAATCTATTTATTGGTCAGCATGTTTTTTTTTTTTTTTTATCTTGCAAAAGGCTACCTTCGTCATGGCGGTGAACAAATATCCGGAAGAACAGCTGCATTATGTGGACTTTGGTGATCAAGGTCTCCAACCACCAGCACCATAAATTGTAAGCAACGCCGTTCTTCTATAACAGATCAGCCAAAGTCAAATTATATTTCAACCAGATTCAGATGTTCGTGTGTCGAGTAAGACCACGGTCTGCTCTAGCTTAGAAAAGGTGCTAAAGACGGAGGCAGCCAGCCAGGAGGCGCACCACAGAAATCAGGCTGCCACGCAATTACGCCATGAAATATGTCGACAACTGTTAAATGTTATGGTGCTCGCCCTGCTTGGGACACCCAGGCGGGTGCAGTGCCGGGTCCTATGCCTAGTAAGGGTCTAACTACAACTACTGGAGGTCCTTCTCAGATATCCTGTGGAGCCAGGGAACATGACAATAGAGCGTCTGGTCATACCAAACAAAGACTTAAAATAATGCACTGAAATGCGGAGGGTGTCAACCAAAAAAAGAATGGAACTAGAAAAAATTTTGGCCCAAGAAAATGTAAGTATTTGTTGCTTGCAAGAAACTCACCTCAATGAAAATATAGCCTTCAAAATCAGAGGCTACCAGTTTTACCGATCTGACCGAAAGGACGAGCTAAAGGATGGGATACTGACTCTTGTCAAAAATAACATCACTGCTTCCCAAATTGAAGTTTACATGGAAGGGACTGAGTATAAGACACTTAAACTTAAGACAGGCAATACAGACTTTCACCTGATCAATTACTACTGTCCAAATGACCACCCACAGGCACTGGACACACTACCATTAAAAGAAATAAAATGGTTGAGTGTGGCGATGTCAACAGTCACTCGCAGAGCTGAGGCTATGATCACATGGACAATGGTCCAGAGAGACTGGAAGACTGGCAGGATGAGAATAGATTCATCTTGATTAACATGGCACACTACAACTACACCTGACCTGGCTTTTCATTCACCAGACCTGGAGTGGAACATTAAATGAATTGTTGGGAAACACCTAGGTGGCAGTGACCATTGGTCAGTCTTTCTAACTGTAGAAAATGAGCTTGTAAGTGAAAGCACTATCTCGAGGTGGAACTACAAGAAAGCAGGCTGGGCAATGTACAAGCATCGCACCAGCATACTGGTTAGAAACCTGAACACTGAGAAAGACATAAATAAAGTAGTTGAAGAGTTTGGGAAATGCATACTACAGGCAGCACGAGAAATAGTACCAAGAGGAACCCGCAAACATTATAAACCCTACTGGAGTAGTGAACTGGAATAGTTGCATAATAATGTGGAAGTGTGTAGAAGGCAAGCAGAGGCCTATCCCAGCCAAGAGCACCACAATAAATACCAGCACGCAAAAGCCAAATTTTCAAGGGCCCAGCTGCAGGCTAGACGGAAATGCTGGCAGGAGAAAACAGTCACTGAACTTTGAAAGAGACACAAGAAAGTTGTGGAAGCTAATACAACAACTTAACGATGAGGGTACAGGGAGAAAATCAAAAACTGCACCACATAGAGACGGAAACATATTAACAGGACAGCAAGCATCTGACCATTTTGCGGACGCATTCGCACGAGATAACAATGTCGAAATTAGCCCAGAAAAACAGCAAGAGATTCGAGACAAATGGCAACATTCAGGACAGAATGACAATACTTAATGAGGTTATGGAGGCACCTATCACAATCGGTGAACTTGAGCTAGTCATATCAAAACTGAAAATGAGAAAGTCACCAGGAGCTGATGGTATCTCTAATGAAATGATCAGGAACCTAGAAACAGAGGCCAAAAAAAGCTGTTGCAGGTCTTCAATAACACCTGGATCTTAGGCAGTGTTCCACAAGTCTGGAGAGAAGCAATCATGATACCCCTCCTAAAATCAGGGAAAGATAGTTCCATTGCCTCCAGCTACAGACCAATTAGCCTCACCAGCTGTCTCTGCAAAACAATAGAGCGCATCATCAATCACAGACTACAGTGGTACATTGAAAGATGACAGCAAACGAAAATATCCTTGTGCCACAACAGGCTGGCTTTAGGCAGTGCTACTCTACAGAAGGTCAGACAACCTACCTTATCAAGAAATTGAGGATGCATTCCAAGAGAAGAAGTTGGTGCTTGCGGCATGGATAGATCTGAAGAAAGCCTTTGATAAAGTCTGGAAAGAAGGTCTTATGAAGAAACTGAGAAACTGTAAAGTCAATGGAAGAATGTACAAATGGGTGAAAGCATACTTGCACAACAGAAGAGCCCGAGTACAGATAGACGGACTCAAGAGCAAGAAAGTATTATTGGTGTTCCCCAGGTGGAGTCTTGTTCCCCATACTTTTTCTAATCGTCATTAATGATCTTGTTGCTAATCTACCGTATGGAAGTGAAGCGGCAATGTACGCTGATGACCTGGTTTTGTGGAGCACAAATGAACGTGCATCAGTGGCCACCAGATCGCTACAAGGAGCTGTAGATATATTTGTTGCATGGGCGGATAGATGGTGTGTCAGCATAAACACTGACAAGTGCAGCACCACTCTATTTACCCTCTCTCCGAAACAAAAGGCAGGGATCATCCAGATAAATGGAACATCCTTAATAGAAGATAAAGAACCAACATAACTTGGAGTAACATTTGATGACAGGCTGACATGGAGAAAACACATAAAAAAGCAGTAGCAAAAGAAAGAAGGAAAATAGCAATCCTGAGAAAGCTAAGTGGAACCCACACGGGGAGCCAGTGGGAAAATACTTAGCAAAGTTTATGAACAGAGCATACGACAACACCTTGAATATGAGTCAACTGCGTGGTGTTCAGCATAAAAAACCACACTACAAGAGCTGGACAAGGTGCAGAATCAAGCTCTTAGAGTCACCACAGTTGGGATGAGATCAACTCTTACAGCAGTAACAATGGAAAAAATTGGGAGGACACAAGCACTGAGAGAGCGCAGAGATACGAAAACACTAATACAAGCAGAAAAGTTCCTCAGCTTGCCAGGCCACCCTATGAAGAACCGATTTGAAAACTTAGCTATGGGGTGGTTGAAAAGAAGTAGTTTTATCCACCAGGCCAAACAACTCTGCAGAGAAACCACCGATCTGCCCACAGTTCGGTTACCCCCCCCCCCCCCCCCCCCGACTATTCCAGAGCGAACTCCATGGAAAGATGAACATAGACTATCACTACAAATCAGGCAAACGTGAGAGGAATATTTGACAAAGAAGAACAGAACAATGTACAGTGCAGAACAGCTTTCTCGATGACGAATAACTACAGGACCTCTGGTTCCGAGTCTACATAGATGGGTCAGCACAAAATGCTGTTCGAAATGGAGGTGCGGGAGTGTACATAGAATACCAAAATAATACTAGGGACACGGCCAGAGTTCCAACAGGAAATTACTGTCATAACACTACTTTCTGAACTTAGCAGTCAGTATAAGGTCACCATACAGTGGATACCATCCCACTGTGGAGTACCCGGAAACGACAAAGCTGATCGATTGGCTAAGGTAGGAGCAAAAGAACGAACGAACGAACGAACAAACTTTATTTTAAAAGGGTAACAAATTGGGCACGCAGGCCCGTCTTACATTCGGCCCTTTCGATCACTCATCTTTCATTCATCAAATGTGCATGTTACATTTACATAGGAAAAAAAAAACATTGTCAAATGGATTTTGTAAGCATAAACAATGCATATTACGCATGGTACATTCACATGGGGGCGAAAAAACATTGTCAAATGAAAGTTGTAAACATAAACAGTGCATATTGCAATGTTGTGAGACACATCCCCCATCCACCCTCATACCCCACAGCCGCCCACACATCCCTCAGCCACCCACACATCCCCTACCCACCACACCCCACCTACCCATACATACCTCCACGCACTCACACAGATTCAGGCAAACATAATGCCGCCACCCACCCACCCACAAACATTTCCCCACCCACACATACATCCCCCACCCTTCCCATAACCGAAACGCACACACCCACCCACATATTCTCCACCACCCACCCACTCACCCGCAACCACCCAGAAGAGCAAGAAGAACAGCCTGATTTGCCCATTACATACCACCAAAAGAAAAGAATGATCAAATCAGTCAGAAGGCCACCAAATCTGCTCAAGACGACTACCACGTTATGGACAGACCAGAACAAATCATTATTCTGCGCCTCAGAACAGGAATCAATAGATTACGCAACCACATGTATACACAATTCAAGATCGGTGACTCAGCCATGTACACACGTGGTTTGGCGTCGCAGACAGCAGAGCACATACTCCAAGACTGTCCAAACTACAACATATCCAGGCAAACCTTCTGACCCAGAGAGACAACAGTGGAAGATAAACTCTATGGACCGCTGAGTGAACTAAAAAAGACTGTTAGATTCATACAAGAGACAACATTGCAGTTATAGTACTTATAGACATATTTCAAGTGAATAAAAGAAGAAGAAGAAGAAGAAGCCATGGCGATTCTTGTTTTAATCTCTTCAAGGCATCTCCCTTCAGATGTTATGACTGTTCCAAGTTAATTGTACCGATTCACTTGTGTAAAAATATTCACATTTACTTGAATATTACATTGTGGTATTTCGTTCTTCCTAGTGACGACCATAATCTGCGTCTTACAATTTAATTCTAACCCTAGTTGTTCTGTTTGCAACAACCGTATCAACTAAATGTTGCAGATCCTGCTCATTGTCTGCAATCAATACTGAATCATCTGCATATTTAATGTTACTGATGTTTCTTTCTCCAATGATGACTCCTTTCATATCTTGTACTTTCTGAAAATATTTTCACTGTACAGGCAAAAAAGATCTGGAGACATTACACATCCCTATCTCACACCTCTCTTAATAGGCTGATATTGACCTACTTCATTATCAATTCTGATGGCATCTTGTTTCCAATATATGTTTTGTTTACAAGTCTAATGTCTTTCCCATCCATTTGTTGATCTGTTAGGATCTCTATCCTGTTGACATGTCTTATTTTATCGAAAGCCTTTGTATAGTCAATAAAGAAAGATGTAGATCTTTGTTTACTTCCTGATTTCTATGGGATTGCAATAAATACAGAATTACATAATTCATGAGGTATATCTCCAGTATTATATATTATGTTCAGCTGTCTGGTTACTTGATATATTCCATATTCTTCTAAAGCAGTGGTTCTCAACCGGTGGGGAATTCCCCCATAGGGGGGAGTTTTAGGGTTTCGGGGGGGGGGGGGGGGGGAGGAATGACGATTATTTCAAGATCGCGTTAATACAAGAACTGATTACTTGATATTGTTTTTCCCTCCATACTTTACGGTTTTGTACTTCTCGCCCTTCTGATATTCGTCTTATAACGTAAGTAGACCCACAAATCACGTTTTATTTAGACGTCGTAACTTGTTCTAGCATGTGTTATTAAAGTTAGCTTCCATCTTTATGTATACTATGTGGGAGGGTGGGGGGAGGAGGAGGGGGGGGGGGGAGGGGGAATTTATAGGGAGGAAATACGAAAGGGGAGGAATGACATTCTCAAAATATGGTGAAAGGGATGGCATGGGCCTAAAAAAAGGTGAAGAACCACTGTTCTAAAGCATTAATCCTTTCTGTTGTGATGTTGTCTTGCCAACTTTCATATGATTAAGAACATTCCGAACCTCCATCTTCAGAATTGAAGGTCCTTCAAAATTATTTCGAACATCATACTGTTCTTCTTTGTAATCATCATAAAGATTTTTCTGACCATACATGTAAAATGTGGAATTTGATATAAAAAGTGCAAAAAAAAGGGGGGGGGGGTTGGGGAGACCCGAGCGACAAATACCAGGATGGTCAGATGATGAAAGACGACCGAGTGGATGTTAATTACACCAAGTACCGATTTGTCCAACAAAATATGGTGTTGGCAAAATATACCCACAGTATACTTCATGACGTGGAAAAACAGGTTCATTTGCACTCTTAAATTACATTATATTAATTATCCTGTTTCTTCTCTCTCTCTCTCTCTCTCTCTCTCTCTCTCTCTCTCTCTCTCTCTCTCTCTCTCTCTCTCTCTCTCTCTCTCTCTCTCTCTCTCTCTCTCAGTCCTCTCCCCCTCTCTCTAAGATCAGTGGTAGCGTAGTGAATAGTGCGTGGTCAAGTCTCAAATATTTGAGACTAGTCAAGAAAGCCTTTAAAATGGACACTAGTGATATTTCTGATCAGTAAAAAATGAGCAACAAATCTGCCTTCCTCTTCTTTTCCCTCCTTCCTTCCTTTTCTTTCTTCTCCTTTCTTTATCTCCCACAATCCATCTCTGCCTTCCCCTCCGTCTATTTGTTGGTCAGACCATCTGTCTGTCAATTGGCCAGACCAATGTGTGTCACAGTCCTAGATCTCTAGGGGATTGAAACTCGGGCTCATACAGGCAACAAACTCCGTTAGATACAATTTAGCATCATTTAATTACATATATATTACAGTACGCTGGCGAAGCGAGTTTTCACAAGCCAGCATTCAGTACATTGCGTATCACAGGAGTTTATAATGAACATGGTTAACACAATAACTCTAGCAGCTATCTACACATATGTCTAAGACCCTTAAATACAATTGGGTCTACTATCAAGTCCCCTTAAGGTAAGCCCTGTTGCTTCCTCGATGTCCAGTCCCTGTCTGACCTTCCCCACACGTGTCGCAATCCGACACGGGTATCAACTCTCTCTGAGTTTCTCGTGGACCCCGCAATCGGCGGGCCCCATCAGTGTCCACGGGGGCTGTGGACACACTGACCGGTCCTTCGAGAAGGCTCTGGATTATTCAAGCCTTCGAGTGACTCGGTTCTTTCCCTTTAGCTGGAGTACTCTCCCTTCGCCCGTATCTCTTACTTTTATGTTGGTACCGTCTCTAGGTGAGGCTGTGACAGGAGTCCCCCTCCCCCCTGCTTTGATGGGTTCTTATATGGTAAATTAGTTCTGTACTAATTCTGTCACAGGATCACATAAAGTCGGTGTTTGTAGTTTGGTGGATAGTAACTTGGTAACTGACATATCTGCATCACCAACTCATGTATTCTCCCATACCCCACTTTAAGATGATTGCTGAAGAGGTTTCTCTCTTATATGTTCTTAAACATGCTTATCTGATTATTTCAATCAGAAATAGAGAATCTAAAGTCTTCAATACCAGACTCATCGTGTAATTTAAGTTCACTGGCATCATTCTGTGAGGAGAAGTGCACCAGAAATATTCCCGATGAGATTCCTTTAATGTCTGTTGCAGACGTTTATAAATATCTCTTGAACCTCAAATCAACAAACTCACACGGCCTAGATGGTATCAGTAATAGAATTCTTCGTTGTGCTGCACCAGTCATTAGTGAGTCCTTAACGTTCATATATAACCAGTGCCTGACCAAAAACTACTTTCCATCTGCTTTTAAAATTGCTAAAGTGTTTCCGCTAATTAAAAATGGCTCAATCGATAATAGCGTTTTGGGTAACTATAGACCTATTTCCTTATTATCGTCGCTATCAAAACCACTAGAAAAACACATTAATAAAATAACGCTACACCATTTAATTAACAACGATCTAATAATTAACAGTCAATCTGGGTTTCGACCTAAATATTCTTGCCATAGTGCTCTAACAAAAATGACCGATAACTGGCACTTAAACATCAACAACGGTAGAATTTGTGGAGCGGTGTTTGTAGACTTTAAAAAAGCTTTTGATATGGTAGATCACGATATTTTAATTAGAAAACTAAAGCAAATGAAGACAAGCACCAACATGGTGAACATAATTACGTCATTTCTATCCGACAGGCAACAAGTCGTGTCCTTCAACAACTGTCTATCAAGACCCACACAGCTTAATATTGGTGTGCCTCAGGGCTCAATACTAGGTCCGCTGCTTTTTGCAGTTTATATTAATGATCTTCCTTTATATATCAATACAACTTGTGATCTATTTGCAGACGACTGTACTATATATACTAGTCAAGAAAACCGTAGTGAATTAGAGAATTCTTTACAAAAGGAACTTGATAATCTTACTAGATGGAGCAATGAAAACCGCATGCAAATTAACATCGGCAAAACCAAATCCATGCTAATAACGACCAGACAAAAACTACAGACACTAGCCATAACTGGATCACCGCTCGAACTCCGCATAGGGCACGTTACCTATAGTTAATGTGACTGAACATAAAACACTAGGGCTTTTAATAGACAGCCATTTGAACTGGAGCTCTCATGTTCACGCTCTTACCAAGAAAATAGCACAAAAAGTTTACCAACTTGCTAAAATTCAGCACTTCCTGGACGAAAGCACACGAAAAATATTCTATACATGCTATATCCAATCACATCTCGATTACTGTTCCACAGTTTGGGATGGTTGCCCTAAATCTAATTTAAAACGACTATGTTCTCTACAAAACCGCGCTATTCGTCTGGTTTCTGGCATAAAGCACGTTGAAAGTAATAATTTGTACAGTCATCTAAGACTTCTACCACTACAAAAGCGCTTCCTTTTCAACAAAGCCAAATTAGTGAATAAAATTATATCTCAAAATACCCCAGAGTATCTTCTGCCGCTGATTCAATCTAATGCAATGAACAGCAAGCGCCTAAATTTGTTACATGTCTCAAAGCCTAGATTGGACCTATACAAAACATGTTTTGCCTATTCTGGTGCTCACTTATGGAATCATCTGCCTCCAGATCTGAAAACTCCAATGAGTCCCTACACATTTAACCGAAAACTCTTTCAATACTTAATCCATACCGACTATATGCCACCATAATTCATTTACTGGTATAATTGTTCAGTATAATTGTTCATTATAATTGTTCACTATATATGTGTGTGCGTGTGGGAGCGAGAGAGAGAGAGAGAGAGAGAGAGAGAGAGAGAGAGAGAGAGAGAGAGAGAGAGAGAGAGAGAGAGAGGGTGTCAGAGAGAGGG
Organism: Cepaea nemoralis; assembly: GCA_014155875.1. Lineage (NCBI taxonomy): Eukaryota > Metazoa > Mollusca > Gastropoda > Stylommatophora > Helicidae > Cepaea > Cepaea nemoralis. Next base: position 153,637 of record JACEFZ010028162.1, on the reverse strand, counting down.
AGAGAGTGAATGCGTGTGTGCATGCGTGTGTGTGGAGAGAGTGATTGAGCGAGAAATGGTGGGGGAATGTGTCAGTGCATGCATTCGTACGTGTATGTGTGAGAGTGAGTGAGGGAGTGTGTGCGTGCGTGCATGCGTTCATGTGTACGTGTATGTGTGAGAGAGTGTGATTGAGAGAGTGAGTGTGTGTGTGTGTGTGTGTAGGATTGTGTGTTAGAGAGTGAGACAGTGGGAGAGTTGATGTGTTAGTGTGTGTGTGTGTGAGCGCGCGCATGCGTGTGAGTGTGTGTATATGAAAGAATACAGAGAGAGAGAGAGAGAGAGAGAGAGAGAGAGAGAGAGAGAGAGAGAGAGAGAGAGAGAGAGCTGAGCAGATGCATGTCATGTAACACGCATGTTATGTAACACGCGAATCCATATGTTTGTGTATTCTCATCTGTCATATTATCAGTTAAATACCATTTGATTTTATCATGCATAATATAAACTCATCTTCATTACTGTAGTTTGAGTGAGAGAGTCAGTGAGTGTGAATGAGAGACAGAACGAGTGAGCGTGAGAGTGAAAGAATGAGCGGGAGAGTGAATGTGTGTGTGTGTGTGTGTGTGTGTGTGTGTGTGTGTGTGTGTGTGAGAGAGAGAGAGAGAGAGAGAGAGAGAGAGAGAGAGAGAGAGAGAGAGAGAGAGAGAGAGAGAGAGCATCACTATTTTTACGTCACATACATTTTATGTACACATTTTTCTCCATGTTTAACATTTTTATGAGACTGCTCATGACAAGTGTCAGTGTATGTGTGTGAGTAAAGTGTGGGAGTTTTTTCATACTAGTTTCAATACTAACGTGAGACATTTTGTATGTGTCTAGATGTGAGGAAGTGTGACTGTATGTGGAGGATGTGTGTGAGTGTGGGGATAAGTGTGGGTGGGGGTGTGTGGGTGGGGGTATGCGTTTGGATGGGTTGGGGTGTGTGGGTTTTGGTGGGTAGTGATATTTGTGGGTGTTGGTGGGATGTGTGGATGGATGTGTGGGGGTGAAAGTAGGGGTGTTGGAATGGGTGTGGGGGATGTGTGTATGGGTGGAGGATATGTGTATGGGACGGATGCGGGGGATGTGTGTTTATGTGGGTGGAGATGTGTGGATGGTTTGAGGAAGTATGTGTGGGAGGCGGGGTTGTGTGGATAGGGGATTGTGTTGGGTGGATTGGGGATGCAAGGGCGGGTGGGGAGAAGTGTATGGTGTGTGGGTTTGAGATATGTGTGCGGTGTGTTGGTGGGGGATGTGTGAATGATGTGTGGGTGGAGGGTATGTTTGTGGTGGTATGGGTGGAGGATAGTGTGTGGTGTGGGGGATGTGTGTGATGGGTGCGGGGAATGTGCGTATGGGTGGGGTATATGTGTGGGTGAGTAGGGGATTGTGGTGGTTGGGGGAAGTATGCGGGGGTGTGTGGGTGGGAGATGTGTGTGTGTGGATGGGGAATGTGTGGGTGGGGGTGTGTGAGTGGCTTAGGGATGTGTAGGTGGGTAAGGAGTTGTATGTGTCGGGGTGGGATGTGTGAGTGGGTGGAGGATGTGTGTGGGTAGGGGTATTGTGATCGAGAGATGTTTGGTTGGGGTGGGTGGGTGGGGGTGTGTGAGTGCGTAGTGGAGGATGTATGCGTGAGTGAGTGTGTTTGGTGGACGGGTAGGGAATGCGTGTGTGGGTGGGGAGAGGTGTGTGGTGTGTTGGTTGGGGATATTGTGTGAGTGAGGTATGTGTGTGTGGGTGGGGGATTTTTGTGGTGTGTGAGTGGGGGTATGTGGGGTGGATGGGTAAGGGTAGTCTGTGTGGGTGTGGGTGGGAATATTGTGTGGTATCTGGGTGGGGGATATGTGTGTGGTGTGTAAGTGGGGATGTGTTGGTGAGGGATATGTGTGTGTGTGGTGCGTGGGTTGGGAATAGTGCGTGGTAGGGGGTGTATGTGATGTGCGGGTGGGGATTGCGTGGTGGGGGTTTAGGTTAAGGCTTGTGTGGGTGGGTGGAAGTTGTATGTGTGGGTGGTGGGGTGTGTGTGTGGATTGGGGATGTATGGGTGGTTAGGGAGGTGGGTGGGGGGGGGGTAGGGACATGTCAGTTGGTGGGGATGTGTGTGTATGGTTTGGGGATGTGTGAGTGAATGTGCGATGTGTGGGTTGGTGGGGGATTGTGTGCATGGGTGGGGAATATGTTGTCGATGGAGATGTGGCTTAAGGGATGGGTGGTTTGAGGTGTGGGTGGGGAGAGGATGTGTGGGTTAAGATGTAGATGGGCGTGGGATGTGTGGGTTGGTGGGGGAATGTTTGTGGGTGGCGAGTGTGTTTTGGTTGGGGGATCAGGTGAGGGCAGTGTGTGGGTGGGGATGTGCGGGAGGGGGATGGGTCGGTTGGTGGGGTATGTATGTGTCCCTTGGTGTGCGTGTGTGTGGGTAGGTGGGGGTGTTTATGTGTCCCTTGGTGCGCGTGTGTGTGGGTAGGTGGGGTTGTGTGGGTGGGGTGATGTATGGATAGGTGGGAGATGGGCTTCATAACATGGTAATTAGCCTTGTTTATGTTTACAACATTCATTTCACAATGTTTATTTTTCTTCCTATGTAAATGTATAATGCTCTTGATGAACGAAAGACGAGTGATTGAAAGGGCCGAATGTAAGACGGGCCTGCGCGCCCAATTTGTGACCCTAATAAAGTTGATTTGATTTGATTTGATTTGATTTATCTGACCGAAGTTCCGTGACGTTTCCCAGTTGTTTTTACAACCGCGCCCTTCTCAAGTATCCATTATGATACCAAGATATTAAAACTCTGTGTAAGAGAGTTCTAACAAGACAAATGTCTTGGCTATTTAAGTACACGTGCAACATCTTGTTCTGTGTGTATTTCGATACATTTTTACTCCCGTATGTTGTAGAATGCCAAATATGTAGCTATGCTGTTGTTCTATCACATCTGACTACGTGTTCCTGTTGGTTTGTTCGTGTATTGATTGATATGTTGCTGTTTCTAATAAAGTGACTGCACTTTAATTGTTCGTGTTCAGTTTTAAGTTTATAATATATACAGATTCTTTGGGACCTTTGGCCTTGGGCTTCTGATCAAGCCCCTTCTGCCTTTTCTGTGAATCAGTCTGACTGGAATCCCCAGTCTCACCATAGACTTCCACATACCTTTCAGCTAACTTATTTACTATGTCTAGCCTTTCCGCCCCATTTTCCCCTAAGAAATTCCTTAAAGGCTTGGACATCTGCATTTTCATTTGATCCACCACCATCAACTCTCTCAGACTCTCATAATCCTCTTTGAAATTGGCCAACGCCATCCATTTCAACAGGTATGAATGTAGCCTCACACTATAGGCCGAGAGCATCTCACCTGGTTCTCTCTTGGAAGTTCTGAACCTCCGCCTGTAAGCATGGGCTGTCCTTTCGAATCTTTTCAAAAGAGCCGATTTCAGGGTTGGATAATCATTTTCCATCCCTGGGGGAAGACGCGCACACACTTCGTACGCGGTGCCACGGAGTCCTTGTGAAAGCTTAAGATTCCAACGCTCAGGCTCTAAACCCATAGCTTTACACATTGCCTCGAACTTCTCTAAGAATTGATCTATCTTCTCTTGGTCCGGTTCAAATGGTGGAAACGGCCATTTCATAGCATGGTAAGCTGGTCTGCTGGCTACTGATGAGCTAGGTAAAGCTACTCCACCTACTGCTCCCTCAGACTCACCAACAGATTTAGCCTCTACCTCAAGTTGCTTCATACGGAACTCATGTTCCATTTCCAATTTCCTAGCTTCTAATTTCTTAGACTCTAGGTCAGCTGCTAGTTTTTGTGACTGTTGGTCTGCCACCAACTTTTGCTCTTCAAGTGCTACCTTTCGAGCTTCAAGCTCAATTTCTGACTTTCTTCGCCCCCTCTCTTCTGCTCTGAAGTTTCTCTCTACTTCCAGTACACAGGCTTTGAACTCCTCACCTTCCAATCCCATCTCAGTTGCAGATGCCCGCACCTTAGCTAAATCTAAAGTACGATTAGCCATGCTTAGTGTAACTCAGTATCAGTATAGATATGCAATACCCAATCACAATGCTAACTGTACTCCAACCAACACTGTAACTATGTATCTATACTAACTTAACTAAATGTCTGTCCACGTCGAAAAGAAAGGTATCAGTAGCCCTACTCGTCAAGTAGACAATAGGTATAGGACAGATGACACTATAACCTATTCCTATGAGATGTCAGAACAAAGAGAAGATCCCGTGCTGTGACAATGTGTCTAGCACGATTGATGCAGTCACGCTATGTACATATGATTTCTGTATCATCTATCTTTATGAGACAATATGACTCACCTCATAGGTAGCTTCCTTAAATTTCCTCAACATTCTCCTTTTCTCTAGATCTGAATCCGACGATGCTGATTGGGTCCTACTACTGCTACAGCTACCAGGAATGTCTTGTGTAGACAGAGAACGGTAGTTGAGATTCGTCACTTTCTCATTGACTGAAGAGTATCTCCTCTGTTTGGTTCCTGGCTGTTGAACAGGGAGTTTGTCATGTGTTAGTCCTACAAACTGTGTTCTTGATATCTTTCTAAATGTATCTTCAGAAGCCGTAGCATTATGACATGCTATTTCCTCCTCGGCTCCTTCAGCATCTTTTACTTGCTAAATGGAAACGAAAAAAAAAATCTGTAAATTTCTCTGCATTGAATGGTAAAGATGGTTAGTAAATTTAGATTTAGTTGTATTCTCTTTTAAAGGTTACAGAAAGGGAATTATAACACTTCAAAGCAAGACATTTTCTACTTATGACTTATTACGACTATTTATGCCTGTACATACATGCGTTTGTGTACGAGTAAACATTAACTATGATATTAAATTCTCTGTCCATCTACAAATATCTCTCTCTCTGACAATCTGCTCGTAGGTTCACTGTTTATTTATACACATTTCTGGTTGGTGATTGTTGATAAGGGAATAGCTAATAGCAGTGGAAGAAACTTTACCAACGTAGTCATAATCTCAGCCGGCCTGTGTGGGATGTGCTGAATCACGACCTATTTAAATCCTAATGTCTTTCAAAAGATGTGAAGTTCCAGTAGCTGCCTTGCATACCCCGCTAGTTTCTTAGCTTGGGGGAAGGGGTCGATAGTTCTGCAACACAGTTCACGTGGAGATGTTACTTTGATGCCGGGCCAATCTCGCTCCGGATAGCGGCAACTCTTGTTCAGGTCTCAGACGACCTGGATGTCAATGCATTTGACATTGGAGTTAAAACTCTCAGACGGACTGGAGTCAACGCATTTGACTTCAGAGTTAAAACCCTTAGACGACCTGGATGTCAATACATTTGACTTCAGAGTTAAAACTCAGTCTTCCAGATAATTCTTAACCAACCAACCATGTATGTTCCTATGTCAGTTCATCCCCCCCCCCCTCATGTTGTTTATCTTCCACACACATACACGCGCGCGCGCGCACTCCCCCCCCCCCCCGCACCCCCGACAGTTTGCCTCATTAGAGTACATTAATATTATAACAGGTCTTTATAGTTATAAATGGTTACACGTCTGAACTGTACGATGTTACATCAGAGTGGGTTACCTTGTGCCATCCATCCATCCATCATGTGCCATGCCGGTAAGCGTGGACGGTCATGTTTTGCCATCTCACTCGATCACCAGAGTCGTGGATCAGCTCCGTGTTTCTGTCTCGACCATGCCACGAGGCCAAGCCATCCAGGTATTTGCTTCTAGGTCTTCCTCTTGGTCTGTTCCCTTCGATCTTACCAGTTGTCACCAAGTTCTCCAATTCATTTCTTCTCATAACATGCCCAAAAAATTTTGACTGTCTACGTCTAATGTCTCTAATCAGTTTACGATCTTCGTTTGTTTCTTGAAGGACCTGTTCATTGGTCTTTCTGGCTGTCCATGGTATTCTTTGCATTTTCCTCAGAAACCACATTTCTACAGCCATCAGATGTTTTTCAGCTTGACTGCTCATTGTCCAAGCTTCACATCCATATAAAAGTATAGATTCTATGTAGCACCTCAACACTCTTTTTCTCGTTTCAATTGACATCTTTTTATTGGTCAGTATGTTTTTCATCTTGCTAAAGGCTACCTTAGACATGACGATTCTTGTTCTAATCTCTTCAAGGCATCTCCCATCAGATGTTATTACTGTTCCGAGATAATTGTACCTATTCACTTGTTGAAGAATATTCCCATTTACTTGTATATTACATTGTGGTATTTCGTTCTTCCTAGTGACGACTATAATCTGTGTCTTTTTACAATTTAATTCTAACCCTCTTTGTTCACTGTGTGTAACAACTGCATCTACTAAATGTTGCAGGTCCTGTTCATTGTCTGCAATCAAGACTGTATCGTCTGCATATCTAATGTTATTGATGTATCGCCCCCAATGTTGATTCCTTCCATATCTTCAATATTTCTGAAAATACTTTCACTGTACATGGAAAACAAGATCTGGAGACATTACACATCCCTGTCTCACACCGTCAATAAAGCAAAGGTGTAGATCTTTGTTTACTTTATAGATCGTTCAATTACGGTTCTCAGTAAATATACAGCATTTACTGTACCCTTTCCTTCCACAAAGCCACATTAATCTTCTCGTATTTCAGATTGTATTTTCTTCCTAACTCTTTGCATGATAATTATTAGCAAAATCATCGTGATGTGACTTATTATACTAATTGTGCATGACGATAAAATTAAAACAAATCAGGCTAGCAAGTGAAAAAGAACTGTGATATGTGTTGACAAGTTCGAAATGGAAGAAACCAAAATAAATACTTCTAGTTAAGAACAGGCCTTGCACCAGTCAGTACGTAGATGCACAGCGTGGGCCTTAAAGTTGGCACTGGTTCCAGCGTGGGGAATCATCTAAACCAGGGGTGGGCAAACTACGGCCCGCGGGCCGCATGCGGCCCGCCAACTGATTTTATGCGGCCCGCGAAGGCATTTAGGAATAAAAATTTTTACTTCTTTTTAAAGTTATTTTGTTGAATGTCATGTACCGTTATGAGTGTTTTAACATTTTTGATAACATTTCTTTCTAATTATCTATTTTTGTAAACAGTCCTTGACCTTCGTAATGTAATGCTTCTTCTTCTTATTTCGTTCGCCTTAAATATGTTTATAACTGCAATGTTGTCTCTTGTATGAATTGAACTGTCCTTTTTAGTTCACTCAGCGGTCCATAGAGTTTATCTTCCACTGTCGTCTCTCTAGGCCAGAAGATTTGCCTAGACATGTTGTTATAGGGCAGTCTTTGAGTATGTGCTCTGCTGTCTGCGACGATAATCCACATGTGCACATGGCTGATTCACCAATCTTGAATATTGTATACATGTGGTTGCGTAATCTATTGTGTCCTGTTCTGAGGCGCATAATAATGACTTGTTCTGGTCTGTCCATAACGTGGTAGTCGTCTTGAGTAGGTTTTGGTGGCCTTCTGACTGATTTGATCATTCATGTCTTTTGGTGGTATGCAACGGGCACATCAGGCTGTTCTTCTTTTGCTCCTTCCTGAGCCAATCGATCAGTTCTGTCGTTTCCGGGTACTCCACAGTGGGATGGTATCCACTGTATGGTGACCTTATGCTGGCTGCTAAGTTCAGAAAATAGTGTCCCCAGTACTGGCAATTTCCAAGACATATTTTCGTTTCCGTTGAGGTGAGTTTTTTGCAAACAACATAGGCTTACCTTTTCTTGGTCCGAGATGTTTTCTAGTTCTATTGTTTTGTTGCGGAATCCCTCCGCTTTCCAGTGCATTAGTTTTAGTCTTTGATTGATATGGCCAGACGCTCTATTCTCAGGTCCTCTGGCTCCACAGGACATCTGAGAAGGACCTCCAGTAGCCGTAGCTGGACCCTTTCGAGGCATATGGTCCGGCACTGCACCTGCCTGAGAGTCCAAAGCAGGGCGAGCACCGTAACATTTAGCAGTAGTCGGCATATTTAATTACGCGTGAATGGTGGCATCCTGATTTCTGTGGTGCGCCTCCTGGCTGGTTGCCTCCGTATTCAGCACCTTTCCTTTGCTAGAGCAGACTGTGGTCTTACTCGAGTTTAGGTGTGTAGGCACGCACACACTATTTCTGCGCATGCATGTACGTGCATACACATCTAGAGCGTTCTGGATATTTCTCGGCGCCGGTGACTCGCCGCCGCCCTTTCTCCTTGGACTTTTGCTGCATAGGTGATGAATGCACGAGCCATTAGGGTATTTATGCAAGGTTGGGCGTTCACCCCAACTCGGCCACTGGCTGCATACAGCAACATTTGGAACCATGTAATGCTAAAAATGCGAACTTTATCGATTTTTATATAGAGAAATAGTTATCGACATGTAAACATTTAATAAGGATGATTGTATGAAAAACAGATATTTCTCCCGTGAATAAAATGATTTATTTTGCAAGAAAATATTAAATTTAAAAGTCTTTTGCTGTTATAAATTATTCCCACATTTACGATGTTCAAATTAATTTATTTGTTGTAGTAGTCTTGATATATTTCTGAGATTTATTCTGAGTTTACTACTTTTTTCCGAATATTTTATTTTCACAAAAATAACCGGAAGTAGGTTTTGTTTCATTTCCGTTTTAAAGTTTTGTACAATTCTAACTGTTCGAATTTTATTAAAGCAATGAGTGTCAATAACAAACGTAAGATTGAAGATGAATGCCGTGTTTTAATGATGAATGGTCAACTAAGTACTGTTTTATAAAAGTTGGTAGCAAATCAGTTTGCTTGTTGTGTCGTGAGTCAGTGGCTGTCTTCAAAGAGTACAATTTAAAAAGACATTATCAAACAAAACATTCCGATTTCGGATACAATTTATGACCTTGCAAAGGTCTGACTTTCCCTCGGGCATTTGAACCCACTCCTCTACTCTCCCAGTGTTCTCAGGCATGCACACTTCTCTGATTGTATTCTCTGTCTGGACCATCAATGATTCTCCTCTTATCAGCCTGTGACCCTTAACTGTGTCCAGTGCTTCATGCAGAGGGTGTTACTTGTCTGCAGCCACTCGGAGATATGATTTAACATGCAGCTCCTTGAGCCAGTCTGCTGTCGGATAAATAGTTGATGGCTCAACCCCAAAGAGATAAATGATCCTCAGTTCCTCCTTCTCAATGTGATCCTGCCCGTTAAAATTAATTTAGCTGGTACTGGCTCAATGATTTGAGACCATTAAATATAGTTTTGGAGAACCAAGGAATACCTCCAGGAAAACAATGAAATTTTTACTGAGTATCCCAACTGTCCTTAGGGTGGTTCCTTGCCTCTCCTCTACCAACTAAATAATTAATCTAGGTTAATTGCTTACAACAATTTTACTATGACAAGAGAACTCTCAAAAGAGAAAATAACCCGTAATTTTCATCATTTATTATATATAAATGGAGCTATTGATTATACATGTAATAACATACAACAATCAATGCAGTACAATTACAAGATTATTTACATATTCATCTTTATCTAATTATCTATCTCCTGGCTGTGCCACTGTATCATACAATGTCCGCAGTGCTGTATCCGTTCTTAATTATAATTATTGGGCCTCTTCTGCTGGCCTCTTTATAATCTGTGGAAGAAAACTGGGTACACCCTGGTTGGTCTCCCATCCAGTTCTTGGATCTCGGTAGCATTCAGTCAGTGTAGACTAGGTTCATGAGTGTTCTTGTTTTATTCCCCCCCCCCGGTTAGATTTATTATGGCTCACTGATTTTCTCACCCATTTCTTTAGACTAAAGGATATGTTATACCTGTCCTGGAAGGGTGGAGAAAATTTGCAGGAAGTTGTTGTGGAATAGTATTTGGCCTCACTATCTCAGCTGCCTCACTCAGTTAAGTGGCTACTGCATTCAGTCAAGCTGCTACTACTACTTCACAAAGTGCTGCATTCACAAAGTCAGGTCTGGATCTATCTGAGTATGACCACTACCTGAAATTTCAGCATCCATCATAAATGTAAAGATTTCATCAATATGAACATCAGAACTGAAATGTTCTATATTTTTTCAAGAACATCACAAAGAAAATACCTAAAAGAATTGTGATCCTAGGAAAATAAACAGTGGAAGGTAAAGAGTCTTGGTGCTCTCAAATAGTTATCCACAACATAATTGGTTGCTCTCCCTTCAATCTTCCATTATATGGTGTTCAAGGTTTAGACTAGCAGATGTTCAGTTTCATCTTCACCTATGCCTGTCCTCAGGGTCTACCGGTTAAGTAATACCTTGATTGATTTGGAATTGACAACTATGTTTCCCATCCTATTCTGTACCTAGTTAATTCTCTTCATCTTCTTCTATTCAAGAAAAAGGGTCTCATACATTAAGGGCTTTTAAAATCATTCCCATTGTAATGAGTGTTTGTTTATAAGCAGGATAAGTACATCATGGTATCCATTTTGGTATAGTATTCAGGTGAATTCTTTTCTAATTAAAAGTTTCAAGGCGAGTATATTCCCTCCTCTTCACCGTGTCTATACTAAGATTGTACTTCATTTATCATCATCATCATGCTCATTATAATCATTATCATCATGCTCATTATAATCATTATCATCATGCTCATTATAATCATTACATTATTATCATTACATTACAGTCATCATCATCATCATTGTATTACATTTCTCAGGACACTAGACCATATGTGGTAACAGGAGTGACATGAAATACAAAGTGGGATTTTGCTTAAGGTACAAAGCCAGATGCTTGTAGTACGCGTAAAGTTAGTATGGGTTGTGTCGGGCTTAAGTCACAAACCGAGATGATGGTACCATAAATTATATATTTTACAAAGTGTTGTCATGCGTCGGAGTGCACTAAATGATTAGTGTTTGGGTTATGCTGAACATGTTCTCTGGTGATAGACAGGACATTATACTCATAGTGCCTTCTATCATGAGATTTATTGTTAGCTCATACTCCTTCTTTCCTAGCATTCACTTCCTTCACTCATTCTCAGACATAATATTCATATGTGCATGGATGATAGTTTCACTCTTTCATCAGAGATCATTCACACTTGCATGTAAGATGAGTAATTATACTTATGTGATTTCCCAATGACAACTTTAAATGTTTAACACCACTGGCATCACAGTGAGATCTCATCCATTCATCAGACACAATCATATCTGTATGGATGACAATCAAGCCTATGTATGTGCTTTACAATGAATAAATTCATAGATTCAACAACAATGCCATTACAATGAAATCTCATCCTTCATCAGAAATTATAATATTTTCCTGGATGATATTTAGTCATGCATGCTGATGGTTTTTATCAAATGATACATTCACATCTGTTTAACAATAATGAAATCACACATTAATCTCCACAGACATGCTCTCAGCAATGACATAGATTTATGTGATCATCAGACATAATTATGAGATTCTCAAAGGATACTTCCTCATGTGTAACAATAATGAAAATATACATGGATCCCCACATGCTCTTATAGATTTATGTGATATACTCAATCTACATTCAGGCATTATGAATCTTAACCATTCTTGCATGCCGGTTGACTAAGTATTATTATGTGGCACAAATATTAATTCCATATGTTTACAACATTGAAAATACCTTTGACTCACCACATGGGTTGCTTTAACCCAACACACAAATTCTGATCCCTATAGGAATCTATTTGGTTCTCATGTGTTCATGAAATACCAGAAAACTATTTGTTTGTCCATGTGCTCATGTCAAAAAAAATCTACTTGACTAATGTGCTCATGTAATTAAAAATACTTAACTATTACACATTACACTAATTTCTCTATCAGTGTTGGCACAGGTAAACTAGTTTTAAATCTTAAGTTACTCACCACTCCTAAATCACTACTGATTGAGTTGACTACTTAAGAAATATGTACAACTTCAGTCTAATGCTTAACATCAACTAAGTTGTTTAGCTGGGAGAAAAATAAAACTCACTGTAGTTTTCTCCTAATGTACAGTTTATCTATGACTATGATAACTGAATATAATATTATTTAGTTTCTACTAAATTAATTTCTTAAGAACTCACCACATGGTTTACACACATTTGACTTACCAATTCTTCTTGGGAAATAGGCTCACAGACTAACTTAATCTAATATAAAATATAGCATTATTTACCTCATTTCAATGAAATGACTTCACACACATGTCCACCACAGATGTCAGGTCTTCGAATTTGGTGGAGTTTCCAAATAAACTGGTTGTCGGTTTCTGGTCCTTCAATTCTCTTTAGGCTTTACAAACATGTTCTTAGCGAGTGAAGAAGCTACCATTTCCTGCAGACACAGCCGGCCCTGTCTTGGTGGCAACGAGTTGCGGTTGTGCAAAATAGCCACGAGACCGGTTGGTCCTGTTTATATCTCAGCTATTTCCGAGTTCAAATTTTCCCTTTCCCGTGGACCATGAGTCTGTTGTTGTAAAATGTTTGATTTTCCGTCGCGGAACAAATATCCTGGTTGCGGTGTTGATTTACCATCTCCCCCCCCCCCAAGTTGAATCGTAACGATGGTGATTGCAGTTTATGTTCTTGTACAATGGGTTTTGATTTGAGGAGATCTTGACAGCTAGTAACGGCTTGTGAGTCAGTATACCACATCTGCAATCGTTGGCAAAGCTGGGATATATCACATACATACTCCCGCGTGTCTCTTGTGAATTCAGGATCACTCACATAGCTTCATTCTGCATGCGCGCTAGTTTCACCATCTGACTCTTTGACAATGTCAGCTGTCCTAAAACATACTCAATTACTCAGTACAGCTGAGTGATTAGTCTACGAGCACCTGTAGCATTTTGAAAATGTGATGTTAGGTTTACCTGAGAGACATTCTCATCTCAGCACAAAACTATTACAAAGGAGTACTTGTAATAGAATAGATCATCTCCAGTTGCAAGGGAAAGACGCAGACTAGTTCAAAGAAATCTGAACATACACGAATTCAGACAAACATTACAGGAAATACACGATTTAAAAAAATAGAAATACTTAAAAAGAAAGTAAAGTTTAGTTTAGTCGATGGATCAACATCCCGGCACACGGGTGTAACCCATAAGTGCTCCGTTCTCCTCCTAACTCAAACCTGAGTTTGGCGAAACTCAGCTCAGTGCACGAACTCCGTAGCACCGGCGAGGATACTGAAATACTTTGTGTAGATTTTTAACTCGAAATTTTGCCCGGGCAGCGTCGTTAGGCTACTCTTTTTCGATTTCCAACTGCCAAGAGATTTTTTACGTGCGCAGCCATACACACAGGTGTCCGATCTCACTATCCAGAGACCAGGGGAAATAGTTTTGCTAGAAGTCCACGTGAAAAAATCCCCGGTCCTCACCTGGGCTTAAACCCGGGACCCCCAGCACTCGAGGCGGACACCATACCTCGCCATACCTCGAGACCACGCATCCCCCTTAAAAAAAAGTAAACATATGCTAGAAAGAGTTCTCTCTCTCTCTCTCTCTCTCTCTCTCTCTCTCTCTCTCTCTCTCTCTCTCTCTCTCTCTCTGAATCTCACCCTCCCCCTCCTCTCAGATAATACACACAAGAAGCGAAGAAAATGAGCCCGATATCATGCATCAATACTCCACCAAGTTTTGCAGAGCCAGCCAATCTGTCCGCCTGTTCATCCCTCAGCTTGTCACCCGTGACTTCCGAAGCGAAGTAAGCCACACTGCACGAAGCTTGCCTGTCCTCACCCTACTCAGCATGCTTTCTGAGTCAGTTACAATCACGATGTGTGTGTGTGTGTGTGTGTGTGTGTGTGTGTGTGTGTGTGTGTGTGTATATCGTATTCTCCATCCAGTGGAAAGCTGCACTGACCGCCTCCATCTCCATTCTTAAGCTAGATGTTGTGGTATCATATGCCAGACTCTCTTGCATCAAAAGTTGACCATTAGCTTTTGCTGAGAACCCCCAGGCACTTCTCCTGCCTCTCAACACCGAACCATCTGTGTATATAATAATATCACCCAATTTTAAATTTTAAATTATTGTATCAAGATTTTCTTGTTTATTGTAATGTTTGCTTATTTCGCGCCATCCCAAGCCCTTCCCCGGTTCATGGTAGCTCCGTCTACACTCTGACGTCACCACTGTTTCCATGGCAACACACACAAACACGCATCTTTCTCTCCCCCAGATGCCGCTGGCTGTCAACATAGGTCCGACGCTCCTGAAATATTTACATCCGTTTGCCTGTTATTAAGTGTATAGGTATGTAACAAGAATTTCTTTGTGTGATATGTAAGTGAATTAGAAGTGTGAATAGAGGCAATGAAGTAGCAAACATAGCATAAAATGCCATAGAAGCCTCGTGTTATTACGAAAATATTGTCTCCAGCTCAGAAAAATTCCTAGTCTCTAAAAGTCTCTAGGCAAGTGTATTTTAACCTTTCTGCTGGTGCAGATCCTTACGCAAATGTTTACATTGCTCAAGGACTCTGATCCAAATTTTTGTCTTACTTTATGTAATAAACCAGATGGACAGAAATATTGCATTTAGACGATTTCGGTCTGTTTCGGCGGAACCCCTGGCTGTTACTCGCGGAACCCCGGTTGAAAAAACACTGATCTAGGCTGTTTATTTAGACTGGCCCTATGTATATATTTTGCAAACCTTATAATTTGATATATTCTATTACCAATGGTACCTATAAAGTTATTATGTACCTTTGGTGAGCCGTAGCTCCACCAGTGACTCCCAGTCGTCTGCTTTTCTTGTGTTTCCATAGGACTTTAATTATGTTTCTAATTCTATGTCCTTTTCATTTTCAGATCCCGTTTACTTTATCCTTCATTATGGCTACTAAGAAAAGAAAAGTGGACGCCGAGTGTCGGGTTTTCAATGAAGAATGGGGAGTAAAGTACTTCTTTATGGAAACAATAGACCAGAAAACCAGTTGCGTAATAGGCAGCGAAAGTGTTGTTGTTTTGAAAAAGTACAATCGTCGGTGTCACTACGAAACAAAACATATATCAATATATTCAAAGTTTTCTGGAAAGTTACACTCTGAGAAATATGAGTCCAAGAAACCCGGTTTAAAAGCACAAAGAAATCTCTTCACGAGAATGTTTGCTGAAAATGAATCTGTCACTCGTACAAGTTACAAAATAGTGCATAAGATGACAGCAAGAGGAAAACAGTTTACTGATGGCAACTTCATCAAAGAGTGTGTGATGGAAGCAGGAAATGACTAGTGTCCCGAGAAAGCCGATTAGTTTGGGAATATCAGCCTTTCGGCATGTTCATTTGCGAGGAGAACAGGTGAACTTGGAGAGAACATAGTGCTACAGATACGCGAGAAAGCTAGGAAATTGTTGTGGTATTCTCTGGTGCTGGATGAGTCTACTGATCTCCCGAGTACGTCACTTCGTGGTGTCAATTTGGACTTTCAGATAACGAAAGAGTTTATATCCTGTTTGAAACATGCATGTAACAACAACTGAAAAAAAGTAGTTTCGTGGAAGTGCAAAAAAAAATTGTGCAAGACTATAACCTTCAGTAGAATCAGCTACGAGGTGTTACAGATGATGAAGGAAAATACATGGCTGGAGTTAGGAAGGGTCTGGTGTAGTAGATCTGGGCTCATTTGAAAGATTTGCAAACTCCGGGCGCTCTGTTTATACACTGCATCATATACCAGCATGCACTCTGTAGGGAAAGACTTAGCTATTTCTTGTGTACTGAAACCATTCGTTTCTGCTGTGAACTTCATTCTGGAACATGCACTAAATCACCGTCAGTTCCAGGCTTTTCTTGAAGAAATTGATTCTGAATTCGGTGACTTGCTTTATCACACATCAGTGAGGTGGCTCAGCTGCGGTAAAATCCTGTTTCGTTTTTACGAGCTGCGAAATCAAATAGATGTTTTCCTGATTGGAAACGATAGAGCTTAGCCACAGCTGTCAGATCCTATCTGGCTGTAGAAAGTTGTCATTTTTGATCGACATTACATCCTACATAAATGAACTGAACTTTAAATATCAGGGAAAGAATAACATCGTCTGTGATCTCTACAGAATTATCACAGGATTTCGGAGAAAGCTGTAATTGTATGAAGCACAATAGGAAGGAGAAAACGTTCCTTAGTTTCACTGTTTCAAAGATTTTGCGCTACAATCGCCGCAGATGTCAACCTCGATTTTCCGAGAAAAAAAAATATTCGTGACTTGAAGAAACATATTTGGAGAGATTTTCAGATCTTGACAGAATTTAGAGTGACATTATTCTGTTCCAGAATCCGTTTGATTGTAACATTGATGGTGTGCCAGTTGAACTACAGTTGGAGTCCAATGATTTGTAAGCAAATTACTTGTCGAAAGAGAAGCACAGAGAAGGAAAACTTGTTGATATTTTACCGCTGTTTACCTGATGTTGAGTTTCCGAAATTGAAGAAATTTGCAGCTGGTATGGCATCAGTGTTTGGAACAACTTATGTCTGTGAGCAAACATTTTCAAAAATGAAGTATGTTAAGTCAACACATCGAACGAAATTAACTGATGAACAATTGAAAGCATGTCACTTGATTGGATGCAGCAATTCCAAACCAAACATTGATGATATCTTGAAAGCCAAACGTCAGTTTCACAAATCTCACTAACCTTTTTTGCTGCTTATATTGTGAGATTCGGATATGTGCACACTAGGTCTGATGTAACTATCTTTTTGCTAATGTCTTTTTCTTTGATAACTATTTTTTTTAAGTAAATAAATATCTTGGTTGTCTTTTTTTTTTTTAGGGTGTGCATTGCATGCCACTCACCCATGATTAACATGGAATGCTAAACTTAATTTTTCGTCTTCCTTCCCCCCCCCCCCCCCCCAGAGCTTTCATTCTGGCTTGCAACTATTGTGTAGAATAATTATGCGGCCCGCGCTCGCCATTTTGTCAGTTATCCGGCCCACTATGAAAAATGCTTGGTGACCCCTGCCCTAGTCCATACTTGCCTACAGTGCATCCACCTTGCTGATGTGCAACTTGGGAGGGGGTGCGGGTGGAATGCATGCTAAACGGGTACTCCACCTTTACACCAGTTAATGTTTTGTTGTTGTTGTTGTTGCGCTCGCTCGCTTTGAACTCAAGCGTAGTCCATACAAGTGCTATTAATTTTTAATCCACATGACTAATTTTTGCGTGTGGTCTAGCTTTTCCTATTACCAGTGTCCCCCGCCATCAGGCGAACCCACTCCGACTTCAGAGGTATAAGCTCTTGCTGTTTACATCCCCAAGTCAAGGACGAGAAATCAACATTTTAGTCCAACTGACCGGTGTAGGTATTGAACCAACTACCTCGGCATCAGCACATGGAATATTTAAGAACGAGTGCTCTTACCCATTCGGCCACGCTGACCTCCATACCGCTAATGAAAAGAACAATTTCAGACGCTCTTATATTGTAAAGGTAATTGCACTTCAGGGAGGGAGAACCCGCACGGCGGTATAAAGTATAGCTTGCCATTATGCAGCCAAGCAACTTGTAATAAATCTGGATCATATTACCAGGAAACTGTCTACCCATAAAAAAAACAACCTCTATTTTAACAGCAAGCTGTGCGTTTTAATGTTTATCTTGCACTGCAGGCATTCGAGATTGGCTGATATCGTAGACTGAACAGATTAAGCCAGGCTGGGGAAAAACAGAAAATAGTTCTGTTCTGGAATGAAATCAATGTACACGGAAACGTGCTCAAAGCAATACGGAATAGAATAATGTTGTGGCGTGGTGGTAACTTGCGACATGAAGGTATATTGAAAGACAGTCAATGAAGACATAAGCATTGGCAAACAACAAAGTGGGCCAAGGAACACATTTATTTTTCAGGCGTGAAGAGGTAAAAGTAAAGTCTTTCCTATAGCAGATACTGCCGCTGCGATGTAAAGAGTTAGGCCGTATCATATTACATACCACAACATATGAAATGTATCTAGTTTCCTTACACGTCAGCTTTCATTCATATACAATTCCCACAAAGTTATGACAATTGTCCGGTACATATTGTTATGAGGCTAAGTTGACTCTGCAGCAGTGATGGTCGGGAAAAAAAATTCATCCTTTGTTGATCTAGCACTATTGTCTTAGAAGGCAAACGAGGCGCGTAGAAATCTGTCGCTAACGATTTCATACCTATAATTTTTCTGTTTAATTAAATTGTCTAATCACATGCTTTTCTTTAGATCGTTTTGATGAAGATCACTATGATCGAAACGTCTCGTGGTATAACTTATTAAATATTAAAATAAAATTATAATTGATATTTTTACCTTGTTATTTACTTTTGCCGGATTTGAGTTAGCTGTAAGGTACGTACAATGTACCTGTGTTTAGTATCTCTCACTTTTTCGCAGGAGCTACACATACCTGTTTTTATTGTCTGTGTGCATCAACTGTGTATATTCATCAATCAGCGAACAGGATAGAACATACTACACCAGTGGTTCTCAACCTTTGTTGGCTCATGCACCCCTTCACCATATGTTGAGAATGGCATTCGCTCCTTTTGTATTCCCCCCTATAAATTCCCCGCCCCGTATATTATACTTAAAAATGGAAGCTAAATTTGATAATATATACTAGAACAAGTCTAGACATCTACATAAACTGTGATTTGCGGGTCTACTTACGTTATAAAACGAATTTCAGAAGGGCGAGAAGTACAGAACCGTAAAGTATGGAGGGAAAAACAATATCAAGTAATCGGTTCTTGTATTAACTCGATCTTGAAATAATCTTAATTCCCCCATGGAAACCTTAACCCCCCCCCCCCGGGGGGGGGGGGAAATTCCCCACTGGGTGAGAACCACTGTACTACGTGGTTAGAGAATGATTCATTATGAAGCTGCAAAAAACAGCCCAAGGGTCGAACTTGGTGAGCAGCCAATTGTTACGAAATGTCAGTCACCGTTGAATAAGATACATAGCACGATGCTGGCATCATCATTATGTGCCTTGCCAGTTGGTGTAGGCGATCATGTCTTTTCACACATCTCGGTCCTGGATGCTATGAATCAGTGATTCCCAAGCTTTTCAGGCAGAGGGCCATATCTACTATTTTCGGTAGTTAAGCGGGTCACAACGTTATAAAATTATAGAAGTCGTGCAATATCATTCTTGCCTTTCTTAACCTTGGTCAACAAAATACTAAAACTTTAAAGGCAGCCAGTGTCAGTACTACACTGCGGTCATTTTTTTGTTTACAATCAAAAGTTCATTTAACAATAAATTTTTAATCAGTTTCGAAAATCGCTATTAATGTAATTAATTTACAATTGTAACTGTTCTTCGTAACCAGTTACTTAAGTTCAGATGCCAGCTTATCAATGTCTGGGCACAAATCTGTCGTGCGCAAAGTCGTAAGCACAGCTAGGTTACTGTCGGTGGGTCTGGAGCGTTGAGTTTTTTTTTTTATAACGGTCATTGGGGAAAATGACTGCTCGCATCTGTAAGTCGAACCAAAACGACAACTGTATCTCTGGGCGAATGAACGCAAGTGTTTAAATTGTTCGACAGGCAGTAGTCGCCAGAATGAAATCAAATGATCAGCTGAAGGTGAAGCAGGCAGCTCCAGAAATTTATATTTCAGTTCAGAATTATTGCATTTCAAATCAATTACATTGTGCTGAAGGTTTTGCTGTAATTGACAGAGCTTGGCAATAGGAAATACGAATATATTTATGAAGAGGGCAACATTATCCTCCTCTTTTGTGAACTCTTGAAATCTCGACTGAAAGATATCCAGAAGACTTTCAACTTTTACTTTGTACTGTAACAAGTCAAATTTCTTTTCCACAATAAGTTGGAAACACCTCTAAAGTCCCTTCCGTTAGCTGTCCGATAAACAGTCGTAGTCTCATTTCAAATGAAGAAATGTCATCGCACACATCATTTGTAAATAGCCTTTTTTTTCTGTTTTCCCTGGATCCTCGCATTTAAAGAATTTAAATGAGGCGTGATGTCCACCAAAAATGCCATGTCATTAAGCCAGTCATCGTTCAGCAGACATTCCCGTTCTGTAGGCAACGCATTTTCTTTGTCCAGACAAAAACAGATAGACGCTATTTTTCCCCCCCCCCCCCCCCCCCCCCCCCCCCCCCCCCCCCCCCCCCCCCCCCCCCCCCCCCCCATTGCCCAAAAAACTGCAGAATTTTTTGGGTCCAGGTTTTAAATATTCCTTTCCTGGGTTAAAGGTTTCTTTTTCCACCAACCGGGAAAAACATTTGTATTAAAGCGGGCCAAAAATTTTCCTTGCTCTGCTTTTTACCCGGTAAATGGACCCGGGCTGGGTCAGGAAATTTCTTTTAAATTTTTTTTAACTTCCGATTTAAACAGATATTCTTTTAGTTGAATTTGTTGGCCCTGAAGTTCTTCCCAAGATTAAATTTTTTTTGTAAAAAAACAAAAACCGCGACCTAGTAGTAGAAATGATGGATTCCCCTTGAAAAAAGGGAAAATTTAAAATTTTTAAAAGGTTTCCCCAAACAGGGGAAAAGTTGGAAAAATCCCCTGCCAAGATTTTTAACAAGGATCCTATAAAAAATTTTAAACGCCAAGAATTCTACACAATTTTTAAAAGGTTTTTAAACTGTATTAAGGTTCCACCCAAACGAAAAGAAGGAAAACCTTTGCCGCTTGCCGGTAAAAAGCTCCGGGCGGGAGGGAAAAATTTTAGGAAATTTTTTAATGAGGGAAAATATTAAGAAATTTTTCAATTTGGGGGGAATTTAGTTTAAATTTTTGGTTTAAAAACAAAAATCCGCCAAAACAAATAGAAAAGGATAGAAAAAAATTAAAATAATTTATTGAAATTTTGGTTTTGGTTCCCAAAAAAGCCGTTAAAAGTTAAATTTAGAAAGGTTTGAAAAGGGGAAAAGGCAGGGAATGGTATAAAGATCCCAAAGAAAAAAATAATCTTATACAAACATTTAAAGGCAGAAATTTTAATTCCCAAAGAAAAGGGTCCCCGGTATTTTTGAAATTAAAAATGGGGAAGTGAAATTAAAAGCAATTTTATTTAAAAAATTTTTAAAGAACTATAGATTAATTCCCCTTAAAAAAAATAGTGCCCCAAAACAATTTCGGGGTTTTAAATAAAGAAAAGTTTAATTATTTGTAATTTTGGGAATTTGTCCCAAAAACCGAAAAAAATTATGAGTTTTAAAATAATTTAGGGGGGAATGGGGATAGAAATAACAAAAGAAGGGTCAACGGAAATTTTAACCAAAAATTAACCCTTGGGGAAATCCTCTTTTAAATTTGTGGAATTAAACACTATTTGGTAAAATTTTAAATAAAAGGGGGAGGGGGGGAGAAATATTTGAAAAAAATTCAAAGACAAAAAGGAGCTTTATATTGCTGCTATGTTCCTGTCACCACCAATAGCGTTATTACCAAAGAAAAAAAATAACGGTTGCCGCAAAAACCCAAAACCCCTTTGAACCCCAAAAAATTTAAACACATATTTATACAAAAAATAAAATAAATATTTTTTAAATATACAAACAAACACTTCCTACTACTGCTGCTCTGCTGCTACTACTTCTACTCACTCATATGCTGCTGCTACTCAACATACATCAATCGCTGCTGCTGCCCCTCCTGCCAACAACAAAAACACTACTACTACTACTATTACTACTACTACTACTACTACTACTACTACTACTACTACTACTACTACTACTACTACTACTCTCTCTCTCTACTACTACTACTACTACTACATACACAACTGTTGTTTTTTCTTTTTCTCTCTTTTTCTGCTGCTGCTGCTGCTGCTGCTGCTGCTGCTGCTTCTTCTTCTCTCTTTCTCTCTCTCTTTCTTCTCTTCTTTCTTTCTCTCTTCTTTCTTTCTCTCTACAATACAGGGAAGGGTTTTTTCTGTCTTCTGTCTCTGTCTCTTCTGTCTTTCTGTCTTTTCTGTCTTTCTGTCTTTCCTGTTCTTTCCTTTCTTATATCTTTCCTTTTCTTTCTTCTTTCTTTCTTCTTCTTTCTTTCTTTCTTCTTAAGTCTTTTCATATTCTTTCTTTGTCTTTTCCTTTCTTTCTTTCTTCTACCACAAATCCGGGATGGAGTTCGTTCTTTCTTTCTTGCTCTTTCCTTTCTTCTTTCTTTTTCTTCTTTCTTTCTTTCTTTCTTTCTTTCTTTCTTTCTTTCTCCACAATCAGGGATGGATGTTCTAATTCAGTTACAAAGCGCCTTTTCTCACTCCAGAAAAGGGACGTGATGTTGATTTCCTGACATAGTGATAATTTGCTATTTACCTCTGATCCTAGATATGTAAAATGGTCTACTATCTCCAGTTCGGCGTCGTCAATAAAGATTGATGGTACCCCATGAGCACATTGTGACATAATTTGTGTCTTCTTTTTCTGCTAATTGTTAAACAAATTCAGAACAAGCATTGGAGAATGCAGATAGTAGACGTTGTAATTCTTCCTCAGAGTGTGACGTAATTGCAGCATCATCTTCATTTCTTAATGATATAACGCTTACCATCAATTGTAGCCTATATAAACGTCTTCGGCTACTGTCATTCCACAAACATTTACTTTTAATAAGGCCAAACTAATTAACAAGGTCATATATCAAAACGCACCAAGCTACCTTTGGCCATTGTTTAAATATAAGGCAAGACATAGACAGCGAACGACTAAACATATGTTCCCAATCCTAGTATAGACTTATACAAAACAAGCTTAGCTTACTCCCCAGCTAAGCTGGGGAACAATCTTTCACAGCAAATCAAAGACACCACTAAATCCCCATACATCCAATCGCAACCTATTTGAACACTATCTCACTAAGACAATATGTCCCTTTAAAATAATAGTTATCTCAAAGTACAGTTATTATAATAAACATTCTCCTAACTGTGATACGCTACATCTGCCTTAGCTAATTATAATTGAAATGCCAAATTAGTTTTAGTGAGTCATGTATTACTTGAGTACTGCACATTTTCCATGTGTTTATAATGCATATTGTTACTGTTGTTGTCGTTGTTGTCTAAGATTAGCTTCATAAGTGATGTATAAATAAATTAAAAAAAAAATACACGGGAGTCAATCAATCAATCATATGCCATGCCGGAAAGCTTGGGCGGTCATGACTCGCAATTTCACTCGATCACCAGAGTCGTGGATCAGCTCAGTGTTCCTGTCTCGTCCATGCCATGTGGCCAAGCCATCCAGGTATTTTCCTCTCGGTATTCCTCTTGGTCTGTTCCCTTCGATCTTGCCAGATGTCACTAAGTTCTCCAATCCATTTCTTCTCATAACATGTCCAAACATTTTTGACTGTCTACGTCTAATTTCTCTAATCAGTTTACGAGTTTCATTTGTCTCCTGTAGTACTTGGTCATTGGTTTTTCTATCTGTCCATGGTATTCTTTGCATTTTCCTCAGAAACCACATTTCTGCAACCATCAGATGTTTTTCAGCTTGACTGCACATTGTCCAAGTTTCACATCCATACAAAAGAACAGGCTCTATGTATCCCCTCAACACTCTTTTTCTCGTTTCAATTGACATCTTTTTATTGGTCAGAATGTTTTTCATCTTGCTAAAGGCTACTTTCGCCATGGCGATTCTTGTTCTAATCTCTTCAAGGCATCTCCCATCAGATGTTATGACTGTTCCGAGATAATTGTATCGATTCACTTGTTGAAGAATATTCCCATTTACTTGTATATTACATTGTGGTACTTCGTTCTTCCTAGTGACGACCATAACCTGTGTCTTTTTACAATTTAATTCTAACCCCAGATGCTCACTGTGTACAACAACCGCATCTACTAATTGTTGCAGATCCTGCGCATTGTCTGCAATCAATACTGTATCATCTGCATATCTAATGTTATTGATGTTTCGTCCTCCAATGCTGATTCCATTTATATCTTCTACATTTCTGAAAATATTTTCACTGTAAAGGGAAAAAAGATCTGGAGACATTACACATCCCTGCCTAACACCTCTCTTAATAGGCTGATATTGTCCCACTTCATTATCAATCCTTATGGCAGCTTGTTGTTTCCAATATATGTTTTTTATAAGTCTAATGTCTTTCCCATCAATTTGTAGATCTGCAAGCATATCCACCATGTTGACATGTCTAACTCTATCAAAAGCTTTGTGTAGTCAATAAAGCAAAGATGTATTATCCCTGTTTACTTCTATAGCACGTTCAATAACTGTTCGCAGCATATACACAGCATTTACTGTACCCTTTCCTTCTACAAATCCACATTGTTCTTCCCCTATTTCAGGTTGTAATTTCTTCCTCACTCTTTGCATGATAATTCGTAGCAAAATCTTTGTGATGTGACTCATTATACTAATTGTTCTATGCTGATCACATTCCAAGGCTCCTGATTTCTTTGGAATTGCAATAAATACAGAGTTACATAATTCAGAAAGTATATCTCCAGTATCATATAATGTGTTCAGCAGTCTGGTGACTTGATCTAGTCCATATTCTTATAAAGCTTTAATAATTTCTGTTGTGATGTTATCTGCACCGGGGGGCCTTGCCAGCTTTCATATGCTTAAGAATATTTCGAACCTCCATCTTCAAAATTGGTGACCGTTCATTATTAAATATAATATCATACTGTTCCTGTCTGTTATCCTCATAAAGGTTTTTCATAATCTGTCCATACATGTATAATCTGATCTTTTTCTATTATGATTTTGCCATCTTTAGTTTTTAGACAGCCTGTTGATGTACTTGTCCTTTTATTAGTAAGTTCCTGAATTCTTTTGTGCACTAATTTGGTATTTTGACTGTTGTGTTGTTTTTCAATTTCTATGCAATTTTTCTCAAGCCATGCTTCTTTTGCCTCCTTACATAATATTCTGACTTGTCTATGGATTTCTTCATATTTGGCAGAATTATTTTTGTTGAGTCTTTATGTTTCCATTAGGTGTAAAATTTATTCAGTTATCCATTTCTTACGACACACCTTCTTTAATTTTGGAATAGTTGATTCTGCAGCCACATTGATAGAATTCTTCAACGTTTCCCATTGATCATCCACATCCTAGAATAGGATCTCTAGATCAGACAA
Source organism: Cepaea nemoralis (assembly GCA_014155875.1). Lineage (NCBI taxonomy): Eukaryota > Metazoa > Mollusca > Gastropoda > Stylommatophora > Helicidae > Cepaea > Cepaea nemoralis. The sequence continues at coordinate 128,502 of JACEFZ010028162.1, read as the reverse complement.
TATATCAAATCTGTTCTGTACTTCTATGTTGAATTTTGGTTTGTATTTCCTATATAATCATATTTAGTGTTTCCTGTTATATACTTGACTTTCTTCAACTTTATCCTCAATGTTCCTGTAAGTAATCTGTGGTCTCTATAACAATCAGCACTGGGAACTGTATTTGCTATTGTTAACGCATTTCTAAATCTTCTGCTAATCAGAATATAGTCACCCTGGTTTCTAATCCTGTTATCATGACTCCTCCATGTCCATAATCTTCTACGGTGTTGCTTCAACCAGGTGTTTCCTACAATCATTTCCTATTCTTTTTCCCACTTTACGAGTCTATATCATCTTTCATTTCTCTCTCCTAAACCATAGTTTTCTACTTTGTATTTATAACCTTGATTTCCTACTTTTGCATTGAAGTCCCCTAATATAATGTTTATTTCTGAATTTTTACATTTCTTTAAGGCAGACACTATGTCATTATAAAATTCCTCTACACTATCTTCACTGGATTCTCCTGTTGGGGCATATACTTGAATAACATTTATGTTGAAAGGTCTGCACCTTAATTTAACTAGTAGAACTCTGTCCGACACGGCCCAATATCCTTGAACAGATTTTGATGTTTTCCGGTCCAAAATAATTGCCACTCCCCTTTTGTCGATCTTCATCTCCAGAATAAATAATCTTAAAATCTTCATCTATCTTGATGTCTGCTCCTATCCATCTCGTTTCACACATCTCTAAAATATTAATTTTTTCTCTTTCCAGTTCTTGTTTTATGTTCTCTAATTTGTCGACGACAACACGAGAGTAGAGAGATAAAAAAGGCAGAATGTCAGACGAACCTGCGTGCCCAATTCTTAATCCTTTGAAAATAAAGTTAATTCGTCTATCACTCCCCCTCCATGAATTCAATCAACTGTCAGTCCGTCCGTCCATCCCCCTCTCACTTTATATCTGTCTGTGTGTCTGTCTTTCTGGTTGTCTGTCCTTCGGTCCTTCGGCCCTTCCTTCCTTCCTTCCTTCCTTCCTTCCTTCCTTCCTTCCTTCCTTCCTTCCTTCCTTCCTTCCTTCCTTCCTTCCTTCCTTCCTTCCTTCCTTCCTTCCTTCCTTCCTTCCGTCCGTCCGTCCGTCCGTCCGTCCATCCATCGATCCATCCATCCATCCATCCATCCATATGTTTACCCACCCGTCTGTTGAATACACATGTTTGTCCATCATTATGTCTGCCAGTTTGTCTGTCTAAATATATGGTATGTGAATAAAACGGAGAACTTACCACAACACTCCATGAAGGTATATTATTTGAGCCCATGACAGTTTGTCGTCTGTAATCAATTTAGAACACGAAACAGTAGGAAATAGAACTCCCAGCTAAATCTATTTATTTCACGAGTATGTTTTTGTCTACGTTTTGTTTTTGTCAACAACAGCAGCGTAAAACATATATATATCCTTCGTCTTTAACAGTGGATGGCATTAAATCTCTCCCAAGCTGCCGTTGCTGTTGGTTTTGTCACATTCTCATTATGCATCCATGATTGCTCTATCCTTGCTGAAGTTTCTGGTGCCGAACCAGTTAAACAATTTTGTTCATATTAACAGAATATACATACATGCACGCTGTTGAGATAGATTAGTTTCCATATTGATAAGTCTTTTAGATTACAGTTGACCAATTATAGGTTGAGACAATTACAGTGCGTGTGATTTACCAACTTTTCGCTGTTGTCACAACACAGGTAGTCATAGCAGAGGCTCTACTCCAACTAGCCCATGCTGCGCCTGTTATCTGAATTTGTTAGATAAGTAATTTAAGACTGACAGAAATGGATTTCGACATCGTCTCAGTTTCAGAATGGTATAGTCACGCGTGTCTCGATAGTGATTTTGATATCCGGGTCGCTTACAGCATTGTTTAACTTAAAATGTTTTACCTGTTATATTAGGATAAATAATTAATGGAGATCAACGTTTCTCATTCTGTTTTATTGCTCATATTTCTCCCATACAAGCCTGATATAACCTCTAACGGCTGTGGCCACAAAACGATCATTGCTTGATAACATAAACGAGTTAACTGTGTTAAACGTTAGTTGCATATCCTTTACAGGACGTCATATTCAACCACATTATTATTGGCTCTTTGCGATCTTGTAGACAATTTAACGTTCAGCGTTTTGCCATTTCATTGCCTCTGTAATAGTCTTTTGAAATTTCACTCTATCATTAGCCAAATGAGGTCAGCAGGACATAAAGGATAAGGGTGTTCGGTGTTAAATTTCCCTTGCGAGATGATCGACCGTGGGAGCCACCGTTCTATATCTAGCAGATGATGACATAAACAAGTACAGAAACTACAGGATCCCTGTACATGTCTTTAGGCGTATTTGGCATACGGTGCTGACCCATATTTTTTATAGAACAGTTGGAACTCGGTTAATGATGTGGTCAGTATCACGCTGGCTGCCTTTACTTCCCAAGATAATTCATGACACCCAGTTTAGACTGGGTCGACCTGGCTGATTAGGTGGAAAAAAAAAAAAATTCGCTTCAGTGCGGATTCCAACTGATGACCACCGGACCGGCAGGCGAGCAGCCATCACGCTACAAGAGTTCCCAAATGTTCAAATACTGAATCTATAAAAGAAAACAGTTTCTGTTACAGTCAACCTCGGAGGGCCACTGGTATATGTCCACACACAGATCAGTTAATCGCCACAAGAAAACAGTTTCAGTTACAGTCAACTGGGGCGGGGGGGGGGGGGGTGTTAACAACTGGGATATATCTAGCAAATGTCCACATACAGATCAGTTAATCGCTACAAGAAACAATTTCTGCTCTGATCAACTTTGGGAGTCACCGTCTAAGCCCAGCAAATGTTCACACTCTCAGCAGTTAATCCCCACATGAGATAAGTTTCTGTTTCCTAGGGCCAAGTATTCGTGTATGGTGTAACTAAGGCACACCAGTTTCTTCGTGTAGACTTTGTCTTTTCTGACTCACAACAGCATTTCCGTGTGGTCGGGGTGTTAGGGGTCAAGGCCTCTCACTGTTCCGTATACCCAGTAATACATGTGTTCATTCCGTTATGTTATTCTTATCAGTCTGGGACTTATTATGTCTGTATCTTATCAATCCAGGATTATTTATGCCCGTTTCTTATCAGTCCAGGATTTATTCTTTCTGTATCGTGTCATTTCAGTATTTCTTTTGTCCTTCCTTTCTCTAGTTAGTCACGGTTCCAACTTCACGGCAAAGGGTCGTCCCATAATGCTCCGTTCCTGTGTCAGTGAATATCACACAACATGCTCCTCACGGTTCCATGGAACAGTGAAACAGACAAGAGTCTCAACAAACCAACAGCCCGCACAGGTATACATGCATAAGGCCGCTGCCAGAATGCCATCACAAAAGTCCGCCTCGAAAATTATAGTTCATCGACGAAGGAAGCGGCAGTCGCTAGACAACTAGCAACCACAACACATTTCTGCATAAGGTAAACCCAGTTAGTTAAGCAATCTCCCGGCCGCCATTTTTCTGAATACGCAGTTTACGATACAAGCAACTGCGATCAGATGTAAAAGCACTCCACATGAAATCCACAGTTCACAGCGTAGCTCCAAGCACTCAACTCAGTTGCTGGGCGACGGAACCATCCTTTCTTTGCTTGCCTTTAACTATAACCAACTGAATCATTTTCACCATCGTCATCTAATTGCCATTTCTTCATTGAATATCGTCTGTCATCACAGATTAAGTCAACAGTTAAGGGTTCTTGACGAGTGTGTCTCCCGAGACGAAAAGGAAACTAATGTACCCGTTTCTCAAAGATAAAATATCTAAACATTTCACAAAGATTACGAAGACTGAAGATAGACTACACAGACCACACACAAAATGAAAACAGTCTTCACCAATGTATTGCCATTTGGAGAAATGTTTCCAAGATATTGTTGTTTTTTTGGTGTTTTAGTCTTTGCATATCCTATTTACAGGACATCACTGTCAACACCAGCATTTTACTGCTGTTGTTGATGTCTTGGCAAGTTTTACATTCAGCTGTTTGCCATTGCTTTCTGAACGACCGGCTACTATACCAACACGTTAAAACCAAAGCGCTACACGGTCTGCTGCCAAATCGGTCACCGCTGTGTTTCGAACGCGTGGTAAGCGGCTCACGAATCGCGCTCGCAAGCGTTTAGGCCACGGAGACTGGCTTCCAAGATATTCTTTTTTATGTTTCATATCCCTTATAGGACATTGCAGTAAACACCAGCATTTTTCAGTAAGTCACCAACGCGACGAGAACCGCTACCAATTCTGGCACAAGTTACGTTCCTCAGGTGGATATACGGGATTACGGAGAAAGTCGCTAACTCCTTTCCACCTTTTTAAAACATTACTAAGGGTCTCACAGTGGTTGTATCCCTCATGTTCTTAAACTTCGAGTGCAACGAGTGCTTGTTAATATTCCACTTTTAATTTTAACATATTGCACTGTAAACGTGACATTTCTGTACAGGAACACGGCATTTTCGACTTCCGTGTCCTCGTGGTTTTATACATTATCACGGTATTGCAGTTATTCAATTATCTGACACTAGCTGTGCTGCTTATTTATCGGTGCATTGCTACTGTTCACATACGATTGATTTGTACAAAGTTTTACCCCAACTAAACAGTCACCATACAGGACCCCTAGGCATTATTTACTTTGGATACTGGCCAAACATTCTCCGTCACCCCAGGGTTGAATAGTTTAGGTGAAACGAGAACATATAGGAATTGCTGACGTCATGAAATAAGTATGCTTAACCACACACACACACACACACACGTACACACACACACACACACACACGTACACACACACACACACACACACACACACACACACCATCTCTCTTTGTCTATCTCTCACGGAGACACACCTCCTTACTCTCACAGATACACACACACACTCTCTCTCTCTGTCTAAAACCCACGCATGTCAAACCCACCTATCAGTATCCATTTAGCTTTCAGTTTTACAGTTATTATTCTGTTTGGATCCCAAAGTGCCATAGTAATTAGCGCACTTGCCTGCCAAGCCAGTGATCTGGATTATATTTCTGTCAGAGCGGATACGTTTTTCCGATCAGTAAGCCCAAAATCGACCTTAAATCATATATCATTAATTGGCACCTTGCCATCTTGACAGACGATAGTTTGTTACATTGTGCTTCAAAAAGGCTTAATAACTACAACCAATGGCGGTAGCGAATGTGACTGATAAGGCCATTTCGCGCTGTAAATGTTCGTCCACAGTGGATGCATGTGAACACATGGTCATTGCCACCATCATGCATCATCTTACGTCTCGCACGCTCGTCGTGTGACTTATCTGCAATCATTTTCTTCTTTGCCTTTGTTCCATTTCTGATAGTTGCCCTCCATACAACACGATCAGCGGCGACTTGTTCCCAGTATGCATTATGAATACCTGTATCAATCATGTCCCGCTTACACACATCTTTGTATCGTAGTAGAGGCCGACCCTGAGATCTCTTACCCATCTCTAATTCACCAAAAATGATGTCCTTTGGTATTCTACCATTATCCATCCTACTAACTTGTCCTATCCATCTAATTTTACGAAGACTGAGCATAGAACAAACCGTCACAAAACCTGATCTTTCCAATACTTCAGTATTTGTGATTTTGTCTTGCCACTTAATACCAAGTATTGTACGCAGACAACGAATATGATAGCTGTTTAAACGTTACTCTTGGTGTGAGTAAGTTGACCAAGCTTCACTACCATAAAGAAGAGTACTAAGGACACAGGCTTGATAGATAAAAACTCTTGGTTTGGCAGTAAGCTTCCTGTTCTCCCAGACTCTTTTTGTTAACCTATTAATTGTTGTTGCTGCCTTACCAATCCTGATGTTGATTTCCTGATCTAGGGATAATTTGCTATTTACCTCTGATCCTAGATATTGTAAACTGGTCTACTATCTCTAGTTCGGCGTCGTCAATAAAGATTGATGGTACGCCATGTGCACCTTGTGACACAATTTGTGTCTTCGTTTTGCTAATTGTTAAACCAAATTCAGAACAAGCATTGGAGAATGCAGATAGTAGACGTTGTAATTCTTCCTCAGAGTGGGTCGTAACTGCAGCATCATCTGCAAAAAGCAACCCTCTGATCAGTACCCTCCTAATTTTGGTCTTGGCCTTCAATCTCTGAGCATTGAAGAGTCCACCATCTGAGCGTGAGTGAATGTATATACCACGATCCTGGTCACGAAAGACATATTTCAGTAGAAGTGAAAAGTATATTCCAAAGAGGGTGGGAGCTAGTACACAACCTTGCTTAACTCCACTCTTGATTTCAAACTCTTCCGAAGTTGCACCATCAAATTTGATTATACCCTTTATGCCTATGAGGAACGATTCACAATGGACAGAAGAATTGGTGGGCAGCCGATCTTCTTTAGTGCCTTGAACAGACCCTCACGACTGACCAAATCAAATGCCTTTGTGAGGCCGATAAAGGTAATAAACAGTGGTTGATGCTGGTCACGGCATTTTTCTTGCATTTGTCGCAATGAGAATATCATACCAATGGTAGACCTCTTCTGTCGAAAGCCCAACTGTGATTCGGGGTAGACTTGATCTCTCAGGACTTGAAGTCTGCAGAACAATTCTGGCAAATACTTTCCCAACAATACACAGAAGTGAGATACCCCTATAGGTGTTACAGTCGCTCCGATCGCCCTTGTTCTTGTACAATGTTATGATGCTTGAGTCTTTAAAATCCAATGGGACTTGTTCTTCTCGCCAGCATAGCTCTATTAGCTGATGGATCTATAGTGTGTGTGTGTGTGTGTATGTGTGTGTCTTGACCACTCCTGATAACCTCTACTGGAATCCCATCCTTACCTAGAGCCTGCCAGATGCAAGTTCATTTACGGCACACTTAACTTCTTTTATGGTGGGAAGTGTGTCCAGGTGGTCAATAGTTGGCAGTGCCTCTATGGCATTGAGGGCATCATCCGCTAGTTTTGTCTGACTTGAGTAAAGCTCCAAATAGTGCTCTCCCCATCTATCCATCTGCTGTTTCTTATCAGAGATGATTTCTCCAGTCAAGGTTTTCAGTATTGCACTTATTTTGATCATTGGACCACAGGCTTTCTTTATCCCTTTATACATGCTTCTGATGTTTCCCTTATCACTTGCATTTTGAAAGGACTCGCATAACTTGATCCAATAGTCATTTGTACACTGCCTGGCAGCCTTTTGCACATCCTTCCTAGCTTGCTTCAGCTCACTGAGAGTGTTACCCGTTGTTATTTCCTTGTTTCTTAAGAGAGCTTTCTTGTTTTTATCAATCAAGGGCTACAGTGTCTGGCTGTTTGCCGCAAACCAGTACTGCCTCTTACGATACACAGTGCCGAAAACCCTTACCGCAGTTTTGTAAAGAGTTTCCTTAAGTTCACCCCGCATTTCACTTACAATGTAACTGTAATTTTACTGTACAATTATCTCATGTATCAGTGAAAGCGTCTTCAAGTTGCAGTTGAAACTGAAAGCACTTTTCAGGATCGTGGGTGTTAATAATATTAATCCTGGGGCTAGATTTGTGTTTAGCTGTAAAGATTCTCTTTGGTCTCAGTCTAACCCTTGTAACAACTAAAGAATGATCCGAATAACAGTCAGCACTGTGGTAACTTCGAGTTAATGATGTTTGGTTCAGATGTTGTTTCCGTGTGATGATGAAGTCTAGCTGATGCCAATGGCCGGATCTTGGATGTTTCCATGTGACCTTATGCAGCTCTTTTGTTAAAAAAAAAAGGAGTTTGTAATACATAGGTCATTTCTGGTGCAATGCTCCAGCAACCTTTGTCAATTTTCATTCATTCGACCGATGTTGTATTTTCACAGGCACACTGGCCATGAACTCGAGTCCTTGCCCACGCGAACATTGAAATCACCGAGCATATAAATGTAGTCGGATTTTTAGTCATCATAGGACGAATCCTTCACATCATCAGAGGAAGTGGGTTTCGTTGCATATACAGTGATAACGGTGGCAAAACCACAAGAGGTTGTCAAACGCAGGGATAATAGTCTTTCATTAACTCCAGCTGGACTTTCAATCATTCCGAGTAGCGAATTCTTCACTGAAAAGACCACACCATGTTGCCCTTTTTTCTGCCTTCCCTCTACCCTTTAAAAAAAAAAGGAGGTGTAATTGTTTTCCCTGAGTGATCCTTCCTAAAGCGAGGCGAGTCTCCTGCAGGCCAGCAATATCAATGTTAAGAAGATTGAGTTCGGCATCAATCACAGCCGTTTTTCTCACATCGTCAATATTCGTCAGGTCAGTGGAAAATCCTGGACACGTGGTTCTTACGTTCCAGGTCGCAATCCGTATCTTGATGTTTCTATTTTTTTTTTAAATAGTACCTAGTGCATTGGTTTTACAGCCTGCGAATGCATATTTTGTCCTAGCCCCAAGTACCAATTGAAGCAGGCAAGCCTGTGGCGGATCAGGAGCCCAATTGGCCGGGGGTTGCCAAACTTGAGGCGGGCGGTAGCTGATCAGTGACACCTGTAGGTGTCTCCCACCGCTAGAGGCAACCCGTGGCGCCCCATGTCTACGCCAATTGACAAGGATTTATAACCCATAACTGCTACCTCTCGCTTTGATTCCGAGACCGGCTAAGGCCAGGGATGGAGTTATACCTCGACATAGCACAAAGCCTGGGCTGAAATATAGAGACCATATGTTGCCCATGCAGCTTGATCCCTCTCTCGGCCTGCTTAGTTCACTCCAGAGGAATGGTAACATCAATACACCTGGAACAAGACAAGCTGCAGAAGCTGCCGGATCAACAAAGCAATGCTCTAATTGTCCGCCAGTCGGGACTTCGATCCTAGACCAGCTACCAACCAAGGCTTAGGGCCTGGTCTGCCCTGCCATGATATATTGTCTTTAGGTTGCATTTCCTCGCACCAGGATAAGGTTTGTACCCTCCCAATTGCGCTCTTCCGCCTGAAGCCGTTGGCACAATGTGGGGTGTCGGGTTTGGTAAGCGCCGCCCAACATTCGGCGCTAAACAAAAAGCATGTAATACCGTCTACTGTCATACGGTAGCTCAGTCATACCTGACTAAGACTTGACTATGTACCTTATATAAGTGGGTACCAAACAATTGTCAGAATGTTCTTGGAATTGTCTAGTAGAAAATGTAATAAGGAATGAAACCGGCCACCTCACGTATACTTCCTGGACTAGAATATATGAAGGCCTCCGCACACTTCACACTGAAATGGAAGTATCGTTTATGGCAGGGGTCACCAAACTTTCTTCACGGCGGGCCGGATTAGCTGAGAAAATGACGAGCGCGGCCGGATAGTCATTCTGTACAATACTTGCGCCGGTCTCCGTGGCGAAGGTCTTACGAACGCGGTTCGTAATCAGGTATACCCGCGTTCGAAAAACAGCTGCGCGCGATTTGGCAACAGACAACTTTGCACTTGTTTTTGTGCTATGTTATGGGTGACGGTCGTGCAGAAAGCAATAGTAAACTACTGAAGTAAACTTGCCAAGATATCAACAACAGAAAACAATGCAGGTGTTGACTGCAAACGTCCTGTAAAGGATATACAGCTAACTTTAACAATAATTGCAAGCTAGAACGAAAGCTCTGGGAAAAATACGAAAAACTAAGTTAATCATAGGAAGGGCGTGCAATGCACACAAAAACAAACAAACAAACAAACAAACAAACAAACAAACAAACAAAGACAACCAACATATTTATTTATTAAACAAAGTTATCAAAGAAGGCGACGTTAGCAAAAAGATAGTTACATCAGACCTAATGTGCACATATCCGAATCTCACAAACTAAGCAGCAAAAAAGGTTAGGGAGATCTGTGAAACTGACTTGTGGCTTTCAAAATACCATCAATGTTTAGTTTGGAATGGCTGCATCCAATCAAGAGAATTGCTTTCAAATGTTCATCAGTCAATCGCGTTCGATGTGGTGACTTCACAGACTTCATTTTTTTTAAAATGTTTGCTCACAGACATAAGTTGTTCCAAACACTGATGCCATACCAACTGCAAGTTTCTTAAGTTTCGGAAACTCAACATCAGGTAAGCAGCGGTACAAGTCAACAAATTTTCCTTCTCTGTGCTTCTCTTTCAACAAGTCATTTTCTTGCAAATCAATGAGCTCCAATTGTAGTTCAACTGGCACATCATCAAGGTTACAATCAAACGGATTCTGGAACAGAAGAATGTCACTCTCAATTCTGTCAAGATCTGAAAATCTCTCCAAACTCTTTGAAACAGTGAAAATGAGAAAGGTTTTCTCCTTCCAGTTGTGCTTCCAACAATGACAGCTTTCTCTGAAATCCTTTGATGGTTCTGTAGAGATCACAGACGAGGTAAACCTTTCCCTGAAGTTTCAAGTTCAGTTCATTCATGTCGACCAAAAATGACAACTTTTACAACCAGGTAGGATCTGACAGCTGTGAATCAGCTCTATCTTTTTAAGTGAGGAAAACATCTTTTTCATTTTGGAGCTTGTAAAAACGAAGCAGGACTTTACCGCAGCTGAGCCACCTGACTGATGTGTGATAAGGCAAGTCACAGAATTCAGAATCAATTTATTCAAGAAAAGCCTGGAACTGACGGTGATTGAGTGCAAGTTCCCGAATGAGGTTCACAGCAGAAACGACTGGTTTCAGTACACAATAAATATCTAAGTCTTCCCACATAGTACTTGCTGATGTATGATGCAGTATATGAACAGAGCGCCCGGAATTTGCAAACCTTCCAACTGAGTATTGATCTGCCCCACCAGACCCTTCCTCACTCCAGTTATGTTTTTTCCCTCCATCAACTGAAACACATCGAAGCTGATTCTGCTGAAGATTATAATCTTGCAAAATTTTTTGCACTTCCACGAAAATGTCTTTCCCAGCTGTTGTTCCATGCATGCTGCAAACGGACGCCAACTCTTCCGTTATCTGAAAGTCCAAATTGACACCACGAATGAACACGAGAAGTTGAGACGTACTCTAGAGGTCAGTAGACTCATCCAGCGCCAGAGAATACCACAAGATCCTAGCTTTCTCGCGTATCTGTAGCACTATGTTCTCTCCAAGTTCTTCTGTTCTCCGCACAACTGAACTTGCCGAAAGGCTGATAGTTCCAATCAAATCGGCTTTGTTAGGACACAAGTCATTTGCTGCTTCGATCATACACTCTTTGATGAAGTTGTCATCAGTAAACGGCTTTCCTCGTTTTGCACTGTTTTGTAACTTGTATGAGTGACAGATTCATTTTCAGCAAAGTTTCTCGTGAAGAGATTTCTTTGTGTTTCAAAACCACGTTTAATGGACTCAGAGCGTAACTTTCCAGAAAAATGTTTAATATTTTGATAGATGTTTTGTTTCGAAGTGACGCCGAAGATTGTACTCTTTCAAAACGGCAACACTTTCGCTGCATATTACGCAACTGGTTTTCTGATGAGAAATGAAGAAATCAGGACTAAAGTGGGGATTAACGCAGCACTAGATTTTATTAGAAAGCAGCAAGTCAAAAGGTTTGGCCATGCAAGTAGGTTACCAGTCAACAGCATACCACAAGAAGCAATGATGTACAGACCAGATGGAAACAGAGGAAGAGGCCGACCACGTAAACGTTGGACGGAGGGAATAGCAGAGTCCATGGGAATATCGATATATGAAGCCCATAATCGGGCACTCTCACGAATTTTATACTTCACCTCGACACCGCAAGGTATAAGAGGAACATGATGAGATGAGATGAGATGAGATGAGATGCTTTTCTGGTCCTTTGTTTGTACTTTACTCCTCATTCCTCATTGAAAAATCGACACTCGGCGTTCAATTTTGTTTTCCTAGTAGCCGTAATTAAGGGTACACTTCTTCTTCTTCTTCTTCAGCCTTCCGAGCGATTGGAAATGAAAAAAACAACAACATTAAATTAGAAACATAGTTAAAATCCTATTGAAACAGAAGAAAAGCAGAGGACTAGGAGTCACTGGTGAAGCTGCGGCTCATCAAAGGTACATATACAGTTTATAAGTACCTTTGTGCAACCGCACAGAGATGATAGAGATAATAGCACAAAGCCGACTGCTCATGGGCCGTAGAAGAAGAGAGGAATAAGAAGACACAGAGAATCTCATTCTATTTCTACGGCTAACAAGAAAAGAAAAGATATAGAAATTTCAGAAGAAATTTAGGTCCATGTACAGGGAATCAGAATAATGTAATCAAAAAGATACAACAAATTCTGATTAATAATGCCAATGCACAAATAAATACAATTCATGATTAGATGCAATAACACAATTGGCATCGCCGTGAATAAACATACACATGATCATCCTTCACAGTACCAGTGATCTTCCATCACAGCATGGGTAGTCATCCAACACTGTAACTGTAGTCTGATACACAACACCAGAAATTATCAGACAACAAGATGGAACAAAGGTCATTCATTCAATAGCATGTCCTTTGCAGAACCTTGCTCCCATAACAACCTTCCGGAAAACCTCTCGATCATAAGCAAGATGTCCCGATTCAGATACACCCATCTGGAGATCATCCGCCACATCCGGCACCCATGTTCTCTTTGGCCTTCCTCTTCCTCTCTTCCCAGGCATATACCCCTCCATTATTGTTTTCGGGCACAGACATAGCTATTCTATTCCTATGTTCCTATTTAAACTATGAAGGTTCATTCAAAACTCACCCTTTAGCAGATAATCGTCAATACCCAATCAAGATCCTCTTGGATCTTTTGGATCTTCCCAGGGCCTGTCTGCCCTCTCAACTGCGGTGTGGAAAAACAGTGGTTACGCTCGGCCGTGCCTGGGGCACGTTCGCCCATATGCTGGGTAATGGCTCAGAGGGATGAGTTCAAACCCTCTGCTGAAAATTAGACATCAGCATCTCTTCGGCCTCAGTTGTTCTCAAGGCCAAAGAGAGCGGGAACATGGCGTGACTGGGCTCTTATAGGCACGCCAACACAACATCCAAGCATCCTTTGCATTTTTACCAGGGTATCATGGGATATGCTACTCCATACTCTTGTAGAGCCGCGGCAGGCGGCTTCATTTGGTAATAGAATATATCTCATAATAAGGTTTGCAAAATATATAAATAGGGCCGCATAAATAAACAGCCTAGAGCAGCCAGGAGGTCTCCGCACGTGTGAAGATCTCATATTATTCTAAACATAATATTTACATTTAAATTGTATCACAACGTCTCGTGTTTCATACGTTATATCAAGCAAGTTCGAGTACCGTCGCGGGCCGGATGAAATGACGTCGCGGACCGGATCCGGCCCGCGGGCCGTAGTTTGGTGACCCCTGGTCTATGGGATTACCTTTACCTCTTTAATATTCTCTTTTCCGAAATCTAGTTTGTGTCCTTTGTCGTCTTCTTAGCGATTCAATACTCACGAATTCATTTTGTTGACTAAAGGGAAAATACAATGTAAAATACACTTTGCAACTTTATTTTCAAATTGGCCTCCCTTTTCATAGCGGGTGCACGATGTTGCTGGGAATGAGAAATGAAAACCACAGTAGACCTTAGGCTGGCAACCTTTTTGTATTGTGCCAAAGTGCTGCTGCAAAGTCATTCAGCGTACCAAACTAAATCCTTGTAAAGTCACTCAGCGGACCAACCTAAGTCCTTGTAGAGTCACTCAGCGTAGGCCCTACTAACCTAAGTCCTTGTAAAGTCACTTAGCGTGCCAACCTAAGTTTTTGGAAAGTCACCCAGCGTGCCAACCTAAGTCCTTGCAAATTCACTCAGCGTGCCAGTCTACGTCCACCATATTTTGATAGAAAACAACGATTGAACCAATTAATTTGATGTTGATCTTGTATTAACATGTTTCCAAAACATTAAATAACTATTTAATTATGTTCAGATTATTCAGTATTTTTATAAAAATAGAAACAAATGCAAATATTATTCCTCCCCCCCCCCCCCCCCAATATAAGCTCTGAACACATTATTTTGAATCTTTGCTATAAAATCGCCGTAAGAACGTTTTGTTAAGACAGAACAATGCAATAGTTTGAAGAACAAAACATGTTAACTGCACAATATTATTTAATAACAGCATCACAATTTGTGCCATGGCAGCGGTGACATAATACTGGCATGAATATACTAAAGCAAAGAGAACTCTAGAGTTCGTGGTGGAGGTGGTCGGGATAGAGTGTGGAAGGATAGGGCAGAAATAGATCAGCTGACTTCAGATCACATATTCGTACCTCTAATGTCTAACAACTTTCGTTTTGAAGTGATGTGAAAGCAGGAATAACTTCGAAAGATTTATTTGCTCCAGGTCAATTAATATTTAACTTTCAAAAATTAGATCATACACTGTATTTCAATTCACTGGGCGTGCCATTGAAAATCGTTCCATGTGCCGCGCTTGGTGGAGACTCATAGGTCTCCGACACCAACAATAGACTATTTTTGAGACTGAAGTGCTCAAGACTTGTGGAGTAAATGATTGCTTTCTTCGCAGAGATATATTAACCACAATACAAATCAAAGTTAACGATGTGTCTGCTAGTGTAAGAAATGTGTAGTTGTTGTCCAATACAATTGAAGAAATTGAAACCTTTTGGGAATTGTACCGCAAGGTACAAGAGGAACAAAATGAGATAAGATGATGAGATGAAGAATGTCTGGAAACGATAACTATGAAGAGAGTTGCACCCGACAAGCAGACAAGAGACCACAAAGCAAATGGATTAATATGTGAATGTGTGAAAGATGATTTATAGATGACAGCTACAGATCGATAAATGTAGAAAGACTGAAATGAGGAGGGGGGGGGGGGCACTGGATGATAAGTTCTTGGCCTGGCATACGTGTGATTCTAATCACATATAATGGTATCTAGCGGGCGCGTTATCGGAATTATTAGGAGACTGCGCTGACAATGTCACTAGCGCGGTCAGACGAGGGTTCGAGGCTTGCGATCGTCGTCAGCTAAGAGATGGCAAGATTAACCATCTACTCCTCCGTACATTTGGGCCTACAACATGTGATGGTCCTAACACTTTATGGTGCCTACAGAAGGTATAGGGCCTCTGTTTTTTTCTAATAGTATCTACATCAGTGAATCCATAACTCGAAGAGGAGTAGAGAGATAACATATGTGTAACTGTTAACATGGAAAAAAACATCCATAGACCACATTTTATCTTTGATAGAACGGATGATCTCATTCCTATATCGGCCTCCCCACCCTCCTCCCACATGCCAACGTTTATTTAAGAAAATGTTAAAATGACAAGACAACATTGTTCTGTTATGAGGAAGACATTGACGAACCCAACGATAGAAAAGAGCTAAGGAAAGAGTGTCTTTATTTCTGTTTAAACAAAGCGTTCGTCTACGACAAGCAGACACAGGGACAAACAAGTAGGTCAAATGAAGTAAATGATCGTCATCATCATGTGCCATGCCAATAAGCGTGGGCGGTCATGTTTCGCCATCTCACACGATTACCTGAGTCTTGGTTCAGCTCTTGTGTTCTTGGCTTGACTATGCCATGTGGCCAAGCTTTACAGCTATTTATTTACTCCTCTGTCTTTGCCTTGTTATTTCTCCCTCAATCTTGCCAGCAGCCACTAAGTTCTCTAGTTTATTTCTTCTCATAACGTGCCCAAAGATTGTGACAATCTACACCTAAATTGTCTAAACGATACATTTCTTGGGATGCATTGGACATATGGTGCTCGCTCCACAGTTTTATATAACAATCATCACGGGGTGAGTGTTGTGATCAATATCACACAGGCCGCCTTCATTTCCGGAACATTTAAGGTTGATCGAACGGAATCCCAGGTCAATAATAATTTTAAAAAACAAAAAAAAAAACAGAAAAAAAACAAACAAACATCATCGGGCAGTCGAATACTTGACTACTAGGCCGGCAGGAGAGCGTGCTAACCACTGAATTACCACGGGTCCCGGCAGGAGAGCGTGCTAACCACTGAATTACCACGGGTCCCGGCAGGAGAGCGTGCTAACCACTGAATTACCACGGGTCCCGGCTGGAGAGCCTGCTAACTGCTGAGTTACTACGGGTACCAGCAGAAGAGCCTGCTAACTACTGAGTTACTACGGGTCCCAGCAGGAGAGCCTGCTAACTACTGAGTTACTACGGGTACCAGCAGGAGAGCCTGCTAACTACTGAGTTACTAAGGGTTCCGGCAGGAGAGAATGCTAACTACTGAGTTAATGCGGGCTTCGACAGGAGAGCGTGCTAACTACTGAGTTATCGTGGGTACCACCCCACCCCTACCACCACCACCAACCACCACCACCACCACCACCACCACCACCACCACCACCACCACCACCACCATCAACCACCACCACCATCAACCACCACCACCATCAACCACCACCACCATCAACCACCACCACCATCAACCACCCACCACCACCACCACCACCACCACCACACCCACCCACCACCACCACCACCACCACCACCACCATCAACCACCACCACCACCACCACCACCACCACCACCACCACCCACCACAACCACCACCACCACCACCACCACCACCATCAACCACCACCACCACCAAACCACCACCACCACCACCACCACCACCACCACACCACCACCACCATCAACCACCACCACCACCACCACCACCACCACCACCACCACCACCACCATCAACCACCACCACCATTCAACCACCACCACCACAACCACCCACACCATCAACCACCACCACCACCACCACCACCATCAACCACCACCACCATCAACCACCACCACCACCACCACCACCACCACCACCAACCACCACACCACCACCACACCACCAACCACACCACCACACCACCTACCACACCACCACCACCACCACCACCACCACCACACCATCAACCACCACCACCATCACCACCACCACCATCAACCACCACCACCATCAACCACCACCACCATCAACCACCACCACACCAACCACCACCACCACCACCACCACCACCACCACCACCACCACCACCACCACCATCACCACCACCACCACCACCATCAACCACCACCACCACCACCACCACCACCACCACCACCACCACAACCACCACCACCACCACCACCACCACCACCATCAACCACCACCACCATCAACCACCACCACCACCACCACCACCACCACCACCACCACCACACCACCACCACCACCACCACCACCACCACCACCACCACCATCAACCACCACCACCATCAACCACCACCACCATCACCACCACCACCACCACCACCACACCACCACCATCAACCACCACCACCACCACCACCACCACCACCACCACCACCACCACCACCACCACCACCACCACCACCACCACCAGGTTAATTAATTAAGAGAAGAAGTTTGATCATGTTACTCAACTGTCTCCAATTCTCAGCAGTTCTCTTTAGCTCTACTAACTTTTAACCCAAATGTCCTTGCATGCACATCTCAATGTAGTTATTTCTAGAACGTCCTATATTCCCCTCGCCCTGGGTTTTAATTTACCTTAGTTTCAATAGCAGACCTACGTGTGTCATACTGTGATCAAGACAATCATACATTTTGCATATACTCTCTCTCTCTCTCTCTCTCTCTCTCTCTCTCTCTCTCTCTCTCTCTCTCTCTCTCTCTCTCTCTCTCTCTCTCTCTCTCTTCTCTCTCTCTCTCTCTCTCTCTCTCTCTCTCTCTCTCTCTCTCTCTCTCTCTCTCCCCTTCCTCCTCTAAAGTCATTACGAATTTTTTTTTTCACTTGTACTTTTATCTGTCAACTTCATCGTTTTACACCCTAGAATATTCAAACATCACAACCGTTTTTAATAACTCGTGATACAATACCCAACGAATCACCAAATAACAAATACTGACTACATATCTCAATGTTTGCTTTCATGGAGACCTTGTTTTAACACGTTTCTTCTCTACCATCATTGAAATCTATCATTCGCCCACACTCCTGAAAGTCTGATTGACTGTGCGTAGTCAATGCTAGCATGTCTGCTGGTTTTCAAACATGGCTGCCATTTTTCATTATGCCACGCACAACATCAGTACTTGGTGTTGGTGAAACACAATTTTCGACAGTGTCCTGTAGTCCGGACGTAATCACTTAAGAAGGGAACCTATTTGGCCTCTTCACACAATTCAGATTCGGCGACGCGGGTAAACTAATTTTGGCGGTTTGAAGCCCAGAAAGATGGCATACACGCGTAGGTGTTGATATTGATTAAAGGAGTTATCACACTGACGTTCACATGTTATTCTTTTAAATGTTATAGGAAGATCAGCTGTTGGTGAACATTTGTGGACATTGAAATAACATAACAGAAACATTCACAGATATTGGTCGGGACTTACTGCATCAGTGGACAGATAGAGATTAGAGGACAAACAAGGCAATGTGGACATTGAACACTCTACCGACCATACCGGGACTCGAACTGACCGCCTACACGTGACGAGGACGTCTAAAGGAACAAGCGTACGCCGAGATACTGCTAGGTAACACACATAAAACAGGTGTCTTCTTTAGACAAGTCTGTCATCCACCTGAAGCCACAGCTTTTTTAAATGGGTAGAGTTCCTTCTTAGTCGTTGAAATACAATCATGGGTTTCAGAAATGTGTATGAACTGATCCAGTTTTTTTTCCCCCCGCGTTTCCATCCTGTTTCAGGAAATTGTGGTCAACATCAGCATCTTTCAGCTGTATGTTGATTCCTAGGCTAGAGCACGCCACGACTTTCTGAGCAACCGGCTCCATACTCTCATAAGTCACTGGCGCCACTCGAACCACTTCTAATTCTCGTCCGCTCACGTCGACCACGAGAGTATTCGGGATTAACGGAGAAAGCTGCTAACCCCTCGACCAGGCAGCCGGCGAACTGATCCAGTGCCAAAAAAAAATAGGTTTGAACCAAACATAGTATACAATCAAATGAACACGTACCTGGGAAGGTTAACCCGGTCAACAAATGCCCGAAGAAGTCGAATGTGTCGGCCAAAAGGTGCAAATATCGCAGCTATGTTGTAAACAGGCACAACGCATTTATGTCATTCTGGAAGAAGAAGAAGAAGAAGAAGAAGAAGAAGAAGAAGAAGAAGAAGAAGAAGAAGAAGAAGAAGAAGAAGAAGAAGAAGAAATAACAAGTATTATCAATTTTCGTACACTGAGCATTGAAATTGCGGAAGCTACTACGAAACAGAACAAATAGCACGGTGACCCTAGTACGGTGATATGTCGTCATTCTGTCCAAGTGGAAGGTCACATGGCGATATATTATCCTTCACCACTGAATAAGTTAATAAACAGACAATAACACATCGGTGGTTGTGTACCAGATGGAACTGATAAGGTAGGCTACTGACATCTACAACATTGGATACATACAGGATGTATTTTTAATGACTGTGCAGTATTTGAAAATATTGCCGGTCCAAGTGTTGCATTTACCTATATTGCTGATTGAACTTTACAAAGGGTGAATACAAAACTTGGACCGGCAATGCTTTCAAACTCTGCACAGTCATTAAAAATACACCCTATACCTACTGCAATGCTGAAATCTGCAATTATAGATTTACCCAGAAGATTTATAGCAATTAAATGCGTACAGTCAGCACCATAAACTTTGTCACAAAACTTCTACTCAGATATATAGTGAGACGAACACAAAGAAAACTAATGACGAAAATTAATGAATAATAGTTTGGATTTATGAAAGGGGAAGAAATAAACAATACAATATACACATTAAGAACACTGAAAGACAGTTCAATTGAGACAGAGAAAGACCAATACTTGTATTTTAAATATTATACCAAGGTAATTGGTCAAGTAAAACATGATGAACTCGCCACTGTGCTAGAGAATATTACAATGTTTGGAAAAGATCTTCGAATACAAATGTATACTGGAAGCAATTAGGAGCAATTTAAATAGGAAATAAAGTTGGCAGTTATGAGCAGATAAAGGAATGAGTGAAAAAATCAGGAAGAGCTTGAAAGCAACGAAGGTCCGATTTCTGAGACTGAAAGTTGCCAATATATTGGACTATCAGAGAAACTAACAACGATTGTTTGGAAGACGCTAATGAGAGTAGAATATTATTCGCAACTATAAGAATGAGACAAACGTTATTCCTCCAATATATCAATTGGGGGAACCGTTGAGGCCACTAAGACAATCACATAAACATACATAGTATTATTTGGCGCTCACAGAAGGAGCAGAAAGAAATAGAGACTAGAGGCCGCATTAGATCCCGGTTGGTAACTATAGCTTTAAGATTTTATGTTGTCTAGTGCGTCCTCTAGTCTCTACTTCCTTCTCCTTCTGTGAGCGCCAAATAATACTATGTGTGTTTATTTATTTCCTCAAATATAAAATAAGAAGAGAGGTATTGGAAAACATCGTGACGACTGGAAAGATCATCAGTACACGTGGTAGAGGCACAATGAGAGAAGCGATGCTGCACAGTTGAAGACTTTCGGACAGAGAAAGGACATCAACAACATTGACTCAGACTACCAAGGACCGATATCTGTGGTTAAATAAGCTAGCCATATTGTTGGCCATATACACTTCTTCCTTCACCGAGGTATTGTTGTTATTTCAAGGCGGCAGGTTCGAATCCCGGTTTGGTAACTTACATGAAATAATGGCATGTCAATTTGCGGGACGCAGCAATCAACCCCATCACTATTGGCTGTTCATGATTTACTACGCAATGTTACGTTTAGTAATTTGTCATTCATTTAAATGTGGTTTCTGAGAGAGGGGGGGGGGGGGGGGGGGGAAGAATGGAACAGAAAAAAACCTACTGAGCTAGTCCTACAGGAAATACATGAAAATTGACACGTCACATGATGATGATGAGTCTACCGCGCATGTTTTAAAATGCGACCAAGGAGGGTTGCCGTGAGGCTGACCACTTCCCGTTGAAATATTTAACTGCAAAATCCAACCAGTCATGGACAACTCTTCAAATGGCTTTACAAGAGTAGCTTGAGGGTGTATATTCCATGAGAAAATGAAAACAGAAGAAGAGGACTACATGAGCTGGACATTTAAAGCAAGTTGTCGTTCATTAAAATTCTCGTTCTATGGACATTTGAACCTGTCATTGGAAAAAAAAGTCGACAGGGTCGGCTTCATTGCATCGGGTTTTATCCCACATGGTTCGGTTTCTTTCCGCAGCGCGGAAAGCGTCGCACAAAGCACGAACTCCGAAAAATTTAACTCGGGAACCGAAGGACGCGGCCCAGAATCGAACTCACAACCTTTGGAGCCCGAGTCAAACGGCTTGACCACTGCGCCACGGAGACTCCCAAATGAACCTGTCATTGAATAGGTATGAAACTCATTAAAATTTCTCATATTAGTAGAAAACACTTTCGATGGAAACTATTTACCCATGATTTGTGGGTGAACTGATGAATGCTTGAATGGTTTCTGATCCCTGCATCTCTAGAAGTAACTGATTCAGTGATCCTCTGCTCATTTCGTTCAGGCTTTTGAGAGCTAATTATCCGGGGTGTTCCTTCGTTCGTCCATCACAAGTGATGAAGACCATTTGTTTTCTCATCCGGTCATGTTTCCAAGTCTATGGGTCAGGAGATGACTTGTAAGTCCGATAAGGGCATTAACACATCTTGAACTGTGAGGTCATAGAATATTATCTGCAAATGAAGGCCCTGTTAATCGGGCCCTTCTAGCTTGTTTCAGCTGTTCAGTCAACGAATTTATGGATACCTCGCAAGTCACTGCGCCTGTCCGGATGGATGTATGCCAAGTGCCAAACATGATCTCCTGATTACGAACACAATTTTCCGTCTCACCATGAGAAATAGGACATCGTGGATGCACCCTCGCTCGAAACACTGGCACCTCATTGACTATGTCATTGTCAGGAGGAGTGACAGACAAGACGTTCGGGTGACAAAATCCATGTGTGGTGCCGAATGTTGGACAGACCATCGTCTCATTGTCTCAAAAATAAACATTCACATCAGGCCCCCACGGCGTCCTCAAGGGGTGAAAATGCAAAAAAAGCTAAATGTCACCCGCCTAAACAGCAGGAAAATGCAGCAGTCGTTTGAAAATATGCTGGAAGACCGCCTCAAGCCAAATGCTGCAGCTAAACAGGATACAGAAACAGAATGGAGAGCCCTAAAGGACATAATTTACAACACTGCTATGGAAATCCTGGGTCCAGCCCCCCGAAAGCATAAAGACTGGTTTGATGAAAATTCCGAAGACATCAACCAATTGCTGGCCGAGAAACATCTTCTCCTCAAGGCACATTTGAATGACCCAAAGTCAACATAAAAAAAGATGCCTTCAAGAACATTCAGAGAGTAGTGCAGCAGAAACTTCGGCACATGCGGGACTCCTGGCTGAGCAGCAAAGCTGATGAAATTCAGGGCTTTGCTGACAGACATGATATGAAAAACTGTTACGACTCACTGAAAGCGGTCTATGGTCCTACATCACCAGGCATAGTTCCCCTCCTCAGTGCAGATGGGGGAACATTGATCACCGATAAGAAAGAAATCCTTCAACGCTGGGCAAAGCATTTCAGCAACATCTTAAATGCAACTTCCTTCTTCGATGATGAAACCATCAACTGCCTTCCTCAAGTTCCTACCAATGAGACACTTGATGACCTGCCAACCATAGTGGAAGTAAACAAAGCCATCCAGCAACTCTCCAGCGGTAAGGCACCTGGTCCTGATTCCATCCCAGCAGAGATATACAAGGCAGGTGGGCCGGTCCTAACAGAGCAGCTTCACCAAGTCTTTACAAACATATGGGTGAACGAGACCATGCCACAGGATTTCAAGGACGCGTCAATAGTCCACCTTTACAAACGTAAAGGAAACCGCCAATCCTGTGACAACCACCGAGGCATCTCCTTGCTTTCAATTGCAGGGAAGATACTCGCCAGAATTCTTCTCAATCGCCTCACAGCCCATCTCGATCAAGGTCTTCTTCCTGAGAGCCAGTGTGGCTTCAGAAAAGAACGTGGAACTGTTGACGTGATTTTCGCTGCAAGACAGCTGCAAGAGAAATGTCAGGAACAGAACTGCGCAATGTTCTCCACTTTCATTGACCTTACCAAGGCTTTTGATACAGTCAGCAGAGAAGGACTGTGGAAGATTATGGCAAAATATGGCTGTCCACGAAAGTTTGTCCAAATAGTGCGGCTATTTCATGATGGCATGCAGGCTAGAGTACAGGAAAATGGCGAACTGTCTGAACCCTTTCCTGTCACCAATGGAGTGAAGCAAGGATGTGTCCTGGCACCAACACTGTTCAGCCTCATGTTTTCAGCCATGCTTATGAATGCCTTCGAGAACGACGACATTGGAATAGACATCAACTACCGTTTAGATGGAAAGTTATTCAATCTCAGAAGGCTGAAAGCTAAAACCAAAATTAACAGCGACACCGTCAGAGAGCTCCTGTTTGCTGATGATTGCGCTCTGTACGCCTCTGTACGCCTCTGTACAGAGGCGGACATGCAACATAATGTTTCAGCTTTCTCACATGCCTGTGCCAACTTTGGGCTCAATATCAACTTGGAGAAGACTGTAGTTATGTACCAGCCAGCTCCAGGGAATAATCACACTGTGCCGAATATCAAAGTGAATGATCATAGACTAAGTGTTGTGAACAAATTCACCTATCTTGGTAGCACTGTGTCACAAGCTGCCACAATTGATGATGAAGTGAATGCAAGATTATCCAAGGCCAGTGCGGCCTTTGGCAGACTGTACAAGAATGTATGGGACAGAACTGGAATAAGCCTGCAAACAAAGCTAAAAGTCTACAAAGCAGTTGTATTATCCACACTTCTATATGCTTGTGAAACCTGGACTGTTTATCAGCGACACGCTAGGAAATTAAACCACTTCCACACAGTCTGCCTTAGGAAGTTACTGAAGATTAAATAGCAAGAAAAGATTCCAGACACTGAAGTCCTAGAAAGAGCATCCATGCCCAGTATCCACACTCTACTGATGAAGAATCAAATTCGCTGGGCTGGTCACTTGACTCGCATGCCAGATCACAGGCTCCCTAAACGAATTTTTTACAGCGAACTGCGTTGTGGTAAACGCTCCCAAGGTGACCAGAGGAAACGCTTTAAAGACACTCTGAAAATTTCACTGAAGGCTTTTGGAATTCATCATGACACCTGGGAGGCTGCAGCCAGAGACCGAAATTCGTGGCGTGCATCATCACGCAAGGGTGCAGTCATATGTGAGGCAACCAGGACTGCAAGAGCTGTGAAGAAAAGGCAGGACAGAAAAACCACTGCAGGAAATCCTCCTCCAGAAACGTCAAGCATTCCTTGCCCACATTGTCAAAGAACATTTCGAGCCAAAATAGGCCGTATCAGCCATCTTAGAACCCACGGCTCCATACCTTCAACCCCACTGGATGAAATGAATGGTCATCATCATTCTTGATGGACAAACAACATGCCAAGTGTTCTGGCCTTCTGCCACCGCTCTTATGTGTCAGGGTATTTGTCGATGGCGTTAAGTGATGTTTTTGTCTTCATAGTATTTTTTTCTGCCCTCCTTGGAAACGTCTTTCTGTATCTCTCCGTTGTATTCGACGAGGGCTTATGGCAAAAGTCTTGCATGCGATTCTGTAAAACCAGCGCAGAGCTCGCTGCGGTCCGAGGTGTGGTTTATGCGCGACACAACGGCCTTAACTTGTACTCGTATCTGTGACGGAAGTCACCTCACAGGGGATCAGGTTCACTAATGTTATTCCTTCATTCCACTCATCATACCCTGACTCTATGTTGGATAAAGAGGTGAAATCAAGCGCACGAAAAGACAAACAGAACTTTATTCACAGCCTGGCCTCCGACGCTGAAGCAGCTGACAGAACTGGAAACAACAGAGCCGTATTCCATATCATGAAGCAACTATGCAATCACTCACCTACACCAAATATACCCATCAAAGACAAACAAGGCAATCAACTGTTATCCGATGACCTTCAAAAGCAACGATGGGCAGAATATTTCAAAGAAATATTAAATAGACCGCAGCCTGACACTGTTTCGAACCTGGATGGAGAAATTACTATGCCCCCACTAGATGCCTCCTGCGAGTCATTCACCATGGAAGAGACTAAAGCAGCCATCAAAAAATTGAAGAACAACAAAGCTGTTGGTGAGGATGAAATCTCAGGAGAAATGCTCAAAGCAGCAGATGAGAACACCTTACAACGTTTGTTACAGCTGGTCAATGAAATCTGGCGAAGCGAATCCCCACCACAACAGTGGAAAGATGGTGTAATTTTCAAACTGCCTAAAAAGGGCGATATGTCTGATTGCAATAATTGGCGTGGTATCACTCTATTATCAGTACCAGGAAAACTTTTCTGTAGCATGTTACTTGAGAGATTGAAAAAGGCGATAGATGAAAGGCTGAGAGAAGAACAAGCAAGCTTCAGACCAAAACGGTCATGCATAGACCACATTTTCACCCTCAGAATAATCATTGAAGACTCCGTAGAATTCCAGTCGAAATTAATCACCAACTTTGTCGACTTTCAAAAAGCCTTCGACAGCATCCACCGTCCTTCACTTTGGAATCTACTTAACATCTATGGTTTTCCTACCAAATATACCAACGTCATAAAATCTTTCTACAAAGAGACACGTTGCTGCGTAAGAACAGAAACAGGCAACTCTGACTGGTTCTCAGTCGAAACAGGAGTGAAACAGGGTTGTGTCTTATCACCGATGCTTTTTGGAATAGCTATCGACTGGGTCATGCGCAAATGCACAAACAACACAAATATGGGTATCCATTGGGTTGACAAAATTCTAGAAGACCTGGACTTTGCCGACGACATAGTGCTTTTGAGTTCAACACACCCGGATGCCCAAGAGAAAATAAACCACCTCCAAAATGTTTCAGGGCAAATTGGTCTCCAAATTAACACCACAAAAACAAAGACTATTGATCTTACCAACAGTTCAGATGACACCAAATTGAACAGCTACGTTCTTGAAAAAGTCAACAGCTTCACATACCTAGGAAGCAAAATGACATCTACAGGGGACTCAACACCAGAAATATCATCTAGAATCGCACTGGCATCTAGTGCCTTCAATAAACTGTCAAACATCTGGAAGTCAAAGACACTCAGCAAACACACAAAACTTAAAATCTTCAACTCTTGTGTGATTCCAGTGTTAACGTATGGATGTGAAAGTTGGAAATCAACGGTAGCTTTAGATAAAAAGTTAGACAATTTTGAGAACAAATGTCTTAGAAGACTTCTAAACATCCACTGGACAGAATTCAGAACCAATTCGCAAATAAGACAAGAGACTAAGCAAGATACAGTATCCAATTTCATAAGAAGACGCCGTTGGTACTACATCGGCCATGTACTCAGAATGGACAAGACAAGACTCCCCTACCAAGCCCTCATATGGTCACCGGTAGGGAAAAGAAAACGGGGAAGACCAAGAGAGACCCTGCGTAGAACCATCATTAGAGAAGGCTCATTCAATGGCCAAGTAAGTATGCAAGATCTACAACAGATAGCAGTGAACCGCCAGGCATGGAGAGACAGGACTTCTGCACTATGCGCCGCCTTAGGCTCAAGAAGAAAGACTAACTAACTAACTAACTCATCATAATTTCTCTTAAAGTTTAAGAGGCATATGCAGAGTTAGTTTATCTTAAACCGCTAATCTTTCAGGTTTTCACTAATTACCCGATGCTTCTCTTCTCATTACATGACCACTGAATATTGTCTCTTTCTTATATATTTTAGATAACATGGGGAATATATTAAACATGTATTGATCAAACCTCATAAAAATTGAGGGAAGAAGTAGAGATCAGAGGACATCATTAAACATTATAAACATTGATAGCTACAGTTACCACTGAGATCGGTGTGGCCCAGGAGTTAACACGCTGGCGCTGAAACTATCTCAGCTGACGGCGGTGTAATGGGATCCTTCTACACACAGGTCAGGTGGACTTCAATGTTGACTTCCCGTTCAGAAGGCAGTGGCTAACTCATCATCATCATGTGCCATGGCTATAAGCGTGGGCGGTCATGTTTCGCCATCTCTCTCATACGATCACCTGAGTCGTGGACCAGCTCTGTGATCTTGTCTCGATTATGCCACGTGGCCAAGTCATCCAGATATTTACTTCTTTACCTTCACCTTGTTCTTTTCGCCTCAATCTTCCTAGTTGTCACCATGTTCTCCAATTTATTTCTTCTCATGTTGAGGCTCAAAAAATTATGACTGTCTGCGTCTACTTTCTCTAATCAGTTTACGGTTGTCATTTGTTTCTTGTAGGACTTCGTCATGGTTTTCTGTCTGTCAATGGTATTTTTTGTATTTTTCTCAGAAACCACATTTCCACAGCCATCAGATGTTTTTCAGCTTGACAGCTCATTGTCCAAGCTTCATATCCATACAAAAGTCCAGGTTCTATGTAGCACTTCAACACTCTTTTTCTCGTTGCAAATCATATCTTTATATTGGTCAGTATGTTTTCCATATTGCTATAGGTTACTTTCACCATGGCGATTCTTTTTCTTATATCTTTAAGGCATCTTCCATCAGATGTTATGACTGTTCTAAGATAATTGTACAAATTAATTTGTTTAAGAATATTCCCAATTGCTTGTATATTACATTTGTATATTACATTGTGGTATTTCCTTCTTCCCAGTGACGACCACAATCTGTGTCTTCTTACAATGTAATTCTAACCCTAGTTGTTCACTGTGACAGGCTACAGTGCTACTGTTTTTTGTTGGCGCTTTAACTTTGAAACTCAGTAACACACGGGCTATGTTAATTACAGTGCTAACAAGAATTTCAGTTCTCATCATCAGAAAATAGCCAGCCTGCCGCTTTGAGAAAGTAACATATATCCATCAATATATATTTTAGCATCCTTCTCTAGTTTAGTTTTTGAAATCTGTTTCCCCCACTGCAGGATTTTGTGTAACACTGCAACGTGTGAGAGTCAACTCATTGTTGTGCTTCCTGTGGTCTCACACAGCCATATCATATCATATCATATCATATATCATATCATATCATACCATATATCATATCATATCATATCATATATCATATCATATCATATCATGTCATATCATATCATGTCATGTCATGTCATGTCATGTCTTGCCATGCCATGTCATGTCATTCACTACTATTTTTCTCATTTTGCCTTTTGTCCCTCACAGGTTCTGGGCAATCAACCTACTCACACAAATCCTTCCTATCTCCTGCAGCTTGCCTCGTTTCCTCCTCCTAATTTTCATCTCTATCTGTAATTCTTTCTCGTGTGTTGTTATGTCTTCCACTATTTTGTTCGCACCGTGGGCTCCAGACAATCGAGTGTTGTCTATCCTCGGGTTTTCTGAGTGTGTGCCCTGGGTAGCGCCAGCGTCTTTTCCTCATATCTTGATTGACTGAAATTTGTTTGGTCGTCTTCTAGGATTGGTTGAAAGTCTTTTGAACAGTGGCGTCACTGGCGTTGGTGTCACCCAGTGCGGTAAACTCTTGGTGTCACCCCTCTAGACTTTCACCATGGTCTTCTTCCGAGTGTTCCTGTACCATATATAATCGCATATAGTAATGTTTGTAAAATAAGTCAAAAAGTTAATGACATAAGAAAGAAAACAAATTGAACAATATAACTTCAATACTTGAGGTAAAACATAAATAAAGAACTTCGACAAACTCGGACAAAGTTAAATTTTTGTTATTTAACATTAAAATTTCTGTTATTTAAAATTAAAAGTTTCCCATCCTGGTCTTCAAAGCTGCAAACCTGTCAATCACATCATCAAAATCAATATCTTTCACCATATCACTTTCAATTGATAATATAGCCAGATCAGAAAGTCTTGACTGTCCCATGGTTGATCGCAAATAGTTCTTTATAAGTTTCAGTTTTGAAAAGCTCCTCTCACATGAAGCCACAGACACACAGATCGTAAGAAATAGTTGTAGGCTTAGTGAGAGTATTGGGAGAGATTCAAGGAAATCCCAGTCGACTATGAATTTTAAAATATCAAATATTGACCAGTCTTTGGCTTTGTGGATATCAATATCTGCTGCCTTCACATGTCTTCTCAGCCTTGGTATTTCTTTTAAAAGCTCTACTTCGGATAGCTCATCATAGAAAGTGGTCAATTTTGGAACTGACTCCAGCAACTCTTCTTCAGTTGCTGATAGAAGACTCTTGGCTTGAAAGCCTCAAACATATTTGCTACTTCCTTGATAGCTGTTGATCTGGTCTGGAGTTCAGAATGAAAACGATCAATACACTCCAGCATCGCCCTATTGTTTTCTTCTTGCATAGTGAGTCCAGCATCTGAAGCATCTCTGAGTTGTTCCCCTGCCATTCTCTTCTTGAACCTTAATCTTCTCTCTACTGTTATTCCAAATTGGTCTGCTTTTAAAAGTGCCTGTTCAGTTGCATGCTCCACTAAGTGACTGCGCTTCTCCTGCAGAAAAAGTCTTAATGCCTCTAACTTGGTCACTACTTTGTCAAGAATTAAGCCTTTAGTCTGCAGATACTGCTGTGTCAAATTAACTTCCTCAAGTACAGCAGCCCAAAAGTAAAGGTAGCACAGAAACGTGAAATCACAGACAGCAGGTAAAAGACCTTGTGCTGCACCTCTTGTTTCCACATTTTCACGAGGATCACATAGAGCTTCAATCGCCGCCATACATTCATCAAACTTATCTTTCACCGGTTTAACAGCAGCATGATGTGCACTCCAGCGTGTTGTTGATAGCCTTTTAATCGACATTGCAGTGTGTTCAATTAAAACATCCCATCGATGGGTGGAAGCAGCAAAGAAGGAATACATTCTCTCAAGAGTTCCAAAAAATGTTACACATAAAGCATTTTCAGCAAAAGAGTGTTGACCACACAAGTTAAGCGAATGGTCCACGCATCCGTTAAAAATAGCTTTCTTATTCTTTCTTTTCAGAATGGCTTGAACACCTCCATGAATTCCAGACATTGTGGCAGCATTATCATAACCTTGAGCTCAGCACATCTTTATGTCAAGTCCATCACTTTCTAGATTTAAAAAAATGTCTGAACTGAGGTCATCAGCTTTTTTCCCCTTTAAAGGGAAAAATCCTAGAAACACTTCTCTTACTTCAACTTCCCCATTGTGGATTTTCACATATCTGATCACCTCAGACATCTGGTCAGTGTGTGATATGTCAGGTGTGCTATCGAACATAATTCCAAAATACCTTGCAGCCTTTATATCATTTACAAGAATTTCCTTCACATGATTTGCCAGAACAGTTATAAATTCATTCTGAGTTTCTGGTGAAAGATAAGATACGGATGCTTTTACTGTTACAGATGTAGTTCGCTTTAATCTCATTAGGTGCTCTTTCAACACAGGGTCATATTTAGAAAGCATCTCAACCATCTCAAGAAAGTTTCCTTTATTCAACGAAGATGCATCTTCCTTATGGCCACGAAATACCAGATTTTGCTTAGCAAGAAACAATGTGATATCAAGCAGCCTGTGCAAGATATCCCTCCATTTTTTTATCCCTATCCATTACAGCAACACTGTTGGCATCAATTGTTTTGTGCAGCTTAAGGCCTGCTGCCAATGTTTTCCATTTTTCAAGGCACCCTAGATGGTCATCCGATATCTCATGATTATGTAATTTTAGGCTCAGCTTCCACCACTGCTGAAACCCAGTGACAAATTTTGATGTTTGTTCTGTTACATTAACAGCAAAGAGTCTGCACAAAAAGCAGTATAATTTCTCACTGACGAGAAGGAAACCATCCATGACCGCAGTATTTTCTCACCATTTGGCATCGTCTTGTAGAACCATTCTTTTGACAGCTGGCGCACATCTCCTTTAGTCTTTGTACCTTGCCTTGTCACAGTACTGAAAGGCCCATCCTTGTTCTGAAAAGAACAACTTCCTCTTTTGATAATTTCAACTCGAAAATGATCTCGAACTGGTGCATTCCAGAAAGAAGAATCAGATAAAATATTCCAATTTTTCTCATCCACTTGACTCATCACATTTACAGTATCATGACGAGAATTATTTTCAGCATGCATTTCTGTTTCAACTTCATCCACTGCTATTTCATTATGTATTTCTGCATCAATCTCATGATTCTCTTCCCTTTCTGGCTCTAGTTGCTCTTTTGAAGAATGCATGCTGTCAGCATGGGAGGAATCCTTATCAATTGTAGATTGAGGAAGAACGTTTTTTGATGAACCTTTTCCATCACTTGTTCTCTTGACATATTGAAGCATGAATCCAGGTAGTGATTTTAGTGATTCACATCTTTTCTTCTTTGCTTTTCGCTGCTCGCATCCACTAGGCCTCTTTGATTTGTGCACTCCATGTGGCATGGTGGAATATTCTAAAATAATAAATCTATAATAAATTAGGGACTTAAAAATATACAACTAAACAAAAAGATATAATATAAATATATAAAATCTGTATAAATAATTATAATCCAAACATTTATGATTTATTCATAATTTAATAAATATAGTTATTTAGGTTAAATTGCGTTGTTTACCGTAGAATTAAAATGTAATTAAAAAATGATTATGTACACTAAAAAGAACCGTCTAAAAAAGAACACTTGTCATACAAAATATTAAATTTTTTAAAATATTGTCCATGGAAGTGTGATAGCGCCAAACCAACGAAATTTTGGTTTGGTCTATCTCGAGTTAAAAACCTGGCCACACCGGAACTCGGCTTAACAAAGGAATCGGAAGCCAGTTTTGTTTTAGCAGTCCTTTGTGCTGATGAGAGATGCGGGCAGCATGGCCTTCAGTTCAGTGCTGTTCTGTTGTTGTCAGGTGTGGGAACAATTCCCTGAGTTGATCTGTGTCAACTAATGTTGTGACAAAACTGTAAGTTTTAACTGATTAAGTTTAAAATGTTTAATTTAATAAATATTTGTATAATCGCAGCACACGCCAGTTTACCAATTTGAAAGTGTTTGCATGTGTGGGAACAAAGCTGTTAGGCAGAGTGGTAGGAACAAAGAAATATAAATAGATAATGTAGATGAGTATTACTAAAGTGAGCTGTTCTACAGATCAATGTAACGTCCCTGAGGTTTTAGGAATATAACATTTAATTCATAGAGATGTCAGCAATCAGACAATGGTGATGTGAAATATGTAGAATAGGTCATTGATGGTGGTGAAGTACCATAGAGACTGATGTCATGTCATGCCAGCCATGCTGGCACAAGATTATTTTGTTGGGAATTATTTTACATGGTTATCCTATGGCATTAATGTGTTACTGTCTAAATAGATATGTGGGAGATTCACCAAAATATACAATGTGTGGGGTCATAAATTAGTTTATGGTAAAGACTGAAATAATGCCACATGGTGCCATGCAGGCCATGTTGGCATGGAAGGGAGTAAGTGCTTGTGAGGTTGCTAGAAATGAAGGTTACTTAACAACAGAGTGGTGAGAATCATATGTGTATGTGTATACAGCAGCAATATATGTTTACAGGATTATTCTGTGACAATGGTGAGCATCACATTGGATGTTTGGTCAAGTGTTGGGTATGAACACTCCAAAGCAACATGAGTAGGGGAAAATAACCATAATATATGTGTAATATTTATAACATGTGTAAAGCAGGGAAGGGTACTTACATGTTATATGTGGCAATGATGGGTTAATGGTTAATATATGTAGTTAGGCCACATAAATAGTAATTGGGGAGAAATGAATATATTGATGCTATGTACTTTTAGTAGGTACACAGTTAACTAGAATAGCCTGGAATGAATCACTTCAGTGCCCTTTAATGTTAGAATTATACACAATTTGGCATTTCAACAATATTCAACATAGTACAGGAATTGGATGTTCAGCAGTAAGTGAAGTCTGGCATCACATCTGTTACCAGAATGCAGTAATGTTTGTGTAGGTGTATCAAGTTGTTGATGGAATCAGTGACTGAGATTCTGCCTTAAGTTAAGCATAGCGGTTGTCGCACGGGGGAGAGAATGTGATTTAGTACTGCGTACCACACTTCGCAGAGATATTAATATGTATTTGTCATGTGACATGAAGCGTAAGATAGCAAAACTTATAACCGGTGTATCATAGGAAGAATGGTGGGGAACAGAGCGCACAACTGCACATTTGCTGTCCACTCACAGATAATATTACACTGATTGTGTTGGGCCTTGAATAACACTTATTGGTCATTAGTGTGTGGTTATGACATAATATATATAATACACTGGTTGTTATATTAGTGCTGATATTCTGCTTCTGCTCATGAACATGGTTATGCTTTGATCCTGTCTCATATGGATGATGCACTCTTACTTGATACTAATGGTGTGTTTATTTTATGAACTGTCTTAAGGGTATCATAGAGTTCCTAAATGAGTTCCTGTGTAATAAATGTTTATCTTTATCTTTAACTTTCTGTGAATGTTGTGATTCTTCTATGTGTAAGGTTACATTGTCACATTCTACAAATATGGTGTTTCCACATTGTATGTATGTCTGTTGCTTTTCATAGTTAGACATGTTTTGCTTGCTGGTTGTTAGTTTGTAATGCTAATCAGATGCTGTAACTTGCACAGTATCATATTAGTGCTGGTACTCTTCATGCAAACTGGGACATTGTTGAGGTAGTTGTCCAGTGAAGTCCCTATGTTGAGGTAACTTAGGGTCTGATGGTGGCAGAGTTCATAATGTTGTGTATTGTTGCATAGGAGTAAAGTGTACTATCAGATGTGGAGCACAGGAGTTCAACCTGTCAATATATGTTTTATATTAGGGAAAAGAGTACGGTGTGTTAGCAAAACAGTTGCCGGTGTGCGTAACAGTGGATAGGGAATTGTTGAGCATTAGGCTGAGAATATAGTAGGTAGTGTTTAGTTGTGACAATATCTTGGGTTGAACATTGATAGTGTTCCATGAACTTGTGGTTTATAGGGAATATTGTGTTGTCCTGTGTTACCGGTGACTTGGTACAAATTAATGTATAAAATATTCTAGAAGGTGTAGACAGGGAACTGATTATGGGTTCCTTGGCAAATGTAGCCACTTTGGTAGGTAGGAATGACAGCCTAATTTACCAGAACAAAGATGTCATTCTTATGCCTGTTAAC
This sequence comes from Cepaea nemoralis, assembly GCA_014155875.1. Classification (NCBI taxonomy): domain Eukaryota; kingdom Metazoa; phylum Mollusca; class Gastropoda; order Stylommatophora; family Helicidae; genus Cepaea; species Cepaea nemoralis. The sequence goes on along the minus strand of JACEFZ010028162.1, from coordinate 94,191 downwards.
TGAATCAATGCTGATATGTTGTTTGTGTGCAATGTCTGTTATATGTTAACCAAATGTGTTGAGATGTTGTGGCTGTTTGCAACGGCTGATGTATGTACTCTGTTGTTTGTAGCTATGTGTTTACAGCTGGACAAATGAGATCAATCTTCCACGGCTTGTGTATGTAGGAGCTGTGTGGTGTAGTTACATTGAACTGAAAAGGTGGAGCAGATTGACATTGTTGCATTAGGTGGTCCATTCTAGCAATATCAAGTGTAATCTCATGATAGCAGTGGCACAATTGGAGAAGAAAATAAAGTGGGTGACCTGATGATGCAATACTGATTGTTGTATTTAACAATTAGAGATGTAGTCACCTTGAAGAAGGGGGTAGCAAAGAATGATCATGACATAGACATCAAGGGTTACCTCAGAATAACAGAATAGATAATTAGATGGAGGTACATTTATGACCTATGGGTTAATTCATGTGCTCATTGCTTCATGTGTTTAATATGTCTTCTTTACAATGATAATCATAGATTGTGTTTTCCATTGTTACAGGAGCGGCTGACTAGTTAGTGTCAGCAGGCCTGGGTTCTTGGTGGGATAGTAAATTGTGTCACAACTCTTTGTTTATGTCATGTCTTGGGGTTTATGTTGTGTAACCTATGTTTTTGTAGTGCCTTATTGTCTGTGCAGTGTTGCTTGTGTCAAGGTTCTTTATTGTGTCAGTCTAACCAGCTATTGCTTGGAGCACCTGTGTTGTGGTACTTGGTGTACCCTGTTGTCTTAAGTGCTGTTGATTGGTTAGGGGTTACCCACTGTGGTGATTTGATATATACAGTTGTCTATTGTATCTGTTATTGACATGCAATTGTGCTGTTCGAAGAAATAAATAAAGAGCTTGTTTAGTTGTCCTTGATTTGTTTGTTTAGTCTCTTTTAGTTTTTACTTTTTACAGTCAATATTTCTACCACAATCTAACACCTTAATCCAATGTCTGGGTCTCAAATATGACAGTCAGTCCAGAGTTGAGGCCCCTGCCTGAGATCTCGTATATCTTCTTATCTAATCACTATCATCTTTTTTTGTTGGTTGAGGCGATGTGAGGTTCTCTCTCTTTTCACTATTTTTCTTCTTTGGCCGTAACGAAGTCAGAACTACTCTTTACCTCTTAGCACCGTAGTGAAGGAAGCATCAGTCTTTATGATTGTCTCCCTTTCTCTTTTACCATCGACTACAAAATGGCGACCCCGACGAGATATTGTGGCAGCCTTTGAATTGTTCTGTTAGGATTGTTTTAGTATCTAGTGATTGTTTTGTGTGATAGGTCAGTGTTTATGTTTGTGGTGTCCATTGTCTTTGAGTTGTGACATTAGAACCCAGGTTTGCTGCTGAGATCTCCTGGGCATTGCTGCACAAGAGAGGAGTCCCCTGTATGGTGAGTGGGCTCAGATAAATTGCCTCCTAGTACACCTTCACTGTATCGTATCCAGAGCAAAGATGGCTCTGTCTTCAACGTTAGGGACCGTAGCTCCCCTCCCAGTTGGTGCCCCTGACATCACAGGGCCCACTGGTGAAGTCAGGTACATAGTGGCACCTGTGAAGATAGAAGTACCTTGTTTTGGCCGGCAAGGTGGGCCAGCTGTTGAGAAGTATGTGAGGAAGGTGAGATCTGCCTGGAGGGCTGGTGCGGTGTGCGATGAAGATAAAGTGGACATTATTTGTGAAAGTGTTGCTCCCAGTGTGTGGGCGGAACTTGAACTTAGGTCAGCTTGTAATGACCCTGAGGAGATGCTGCAGACCATTCAGCAGGTATATGGAGAGCAGCGCAGCATGGTGGAACTGGCTGCGGCTTTCTTTCAAGTAACACAAGATGCAGAGGAATCCATCATGGATTTCTCTCACCGGGTCCACAAAGCCTTTCGTTTGGTGCTGGAAGCTCAGAGAAAGAGGGGCATGGTTGCTTGGGATCCAGTGATCCTAAGAGACTGGTTTGTTGCAAAACTACATAATGTTCTCAGCAGGAGAATGGCAGAGGAGAGGATATTGCATGACCCGTCAGTGACTTTCCTTTGTGTTAGAGACTTGGCCATGCGATGGGCTGGTGTGTCGTTAGCTCCAGAAGTCTGTACATACCAATATGTAGAACGTCAAGATTACAGTTCAGAGAGGTGGCCTAATGCCAGTGGTCAGTGTCAAGGGGTCCAGCATGATGATGTGGTGGTGGAGGAACTTCGAGCTAAGCTAGGTCGGATGAGAGCCTTAGCTGATTCGTTGCTGCAGCCCAAGGTACAACGCAAGAGGTGCAATGTTTGTCGAAGCCGCACACACCTCCAAAACAGGTGTCCGAAGAGAGGGGTTGGTGTTATTCAGAACCCCTCTGGAGTCAATTGTAGCAAAGCATTTGCCAACGTAAGCCACCGAGACCAGCAGGGCCTTAAGCGACAACAGAGTCCGCCCCAGGTTGATCCTTCTAAAGGATCAGCCCCAGCAGTTCAGGTGGGTGCAGTGTCAACTTCTGGTAGCCGGATGGTTATGTGTGGCAACCAGAGAAATTTCTTTCGCAGGAAGAGGCGGAGGAGGAGGGGACAATGGAAGTCTCCTTGTGTCAGTGTGGCTGAACAGTTAGAGGGTGACTTGAGGGTTAGACTTGTGACAGATGTTCAAAGTGATGTGACAGATGGTCAGTGTTTTGTGACGGGTGTGGGCCAAAATTTTCTGCATACCGATATGTCATCTCGTGACTTTGTGCAAAAGGGGATTGTGAAAGACCACCAGCAAGAACTTTTGCCCGTTAGACATGGTTGTGAAAGATAGACTGTTTTCATCCGTTTCGAAATTCCAGTCTTTTGAATTGACAGCCTTAGTGTAGTTAGTTAATTAGCAGTTATGTTTTGCTGTTGTTATATATTATGATTGCAGGTAGATGGTGTCATGTGATGACATGTTTTTCTTTTAGAGTGCAAGAAATGAGTGGCTTTTTAGGTGATGTGGTGCTGCCATTACATCATATCCAGTTGGGAATCAAACTGTGGGTTTCATGTATGGTGTAAACATATTTGATTTTAGGGTAGGTATTTACAGGAAATCTCAACTGACTGAATGCTGAGGTGGGATATTGAGATAACAATGTTTTGTTGGCCCGGTATATTTTCCTTTATGTTTATATTCAGGTTACAGGTGACACATGATGAAATGTTCTTTTTAGTGTAGAGATACAGGTTGATAGAAAAACAAGTCATTTAGGTACCACAGTAGCTGCAGGAAGCTTATATTTGAAGAGACAAAAGGTATTATTTTTAAATACATTTTGTGTTGAATTTCCAGAGTTAAGGGAAGTAGTAACCAATATAAAGGTTACTGGTTTAATGTTTATGTTTGTTTAATTATTTTTATGTAAGAAGTGAGGGTTGTATTCATTTTGTTACAATTGGTGCTCTTATAGCAGAAGAGCTATTTTTCCTCACTGATGTTATTTTAGTCATTAGTACCAACAACTGAGCTAGTATGGTTTATACTTTTGTGTTGAGATTATTGGTATTTGGAAAAGACTGATGCTTGGTGATGTAATCTACACTGGTTCACATTGTAAGTGATGATTGAATAGAAAAAGACTATTTTGTTAAGTGGTACTCTTCAGGGATATAACCAGCAGTTTAGGTTTTGGGGGCAAGGTCTCCAAAGTTGACAAGTTTTTGTTGTTGTTGATGGTTGTGCTCTATGACCAGGGAATTGTTAGGGCATAGAAGTCTGATGTCAGTTTTGATGGCTGGTTACGTATAACTGTCATTGGTGTCTTGACTGATTGATGATTATGTTTTTGGATGTGGTAACATGTGACATAGATTTGTTATGCCTTTGTCATTTTGATGGCGGTTTGTGTGTAAATTTAAATGAATCCTTGTTTCATTGATGATTATTTTTGGATGAGGTCACAGGTGGCTTTATTTTTTTTGGGGGCGTTGGTAATTTTGATGATGGTTTATGTGTAGATGTTAACTTGTAAAGAGATAGTTGGGGTAAGGAGATACGATAGTCCATTTCTTTTGTCGGGACGACAAAAAAAAGTAAGGGGTTGGAGAAGTTACAACTTTTTTATTTCATTGTAACAAGTTTGAGTAGATTGTAACTATTTTACTGGCTAATGGAGTATTGAACATACCAACCTGCGTACGATGCGGATGACAAATGCTGCAAGGCAAAATTAATGGATTCATATACAAATGTAACCGGCGGTCAACAATATTCGTTGCAACACTTCTTCTTAACTTTTATCAGGAAGTTTTGTCGCCAATGCACGACTGTCATTTCATGACATATATTTTATTATTTTATATTGCGAATTGCTGGCGAATGTCAGTAATCGCATCAATTATTGGGGGATCTGCGTGTGGCAGTCTCAACAGTGACTCGTTGGTTCGAAAAATTACACAACCGTTATTTATTTTTCTATTTCCATCTTTTTAATTAAAAAATTAAATTAAAAAATTAAAATATATATTTTTCAGACAGATAGAAAAACGTGTGTTTGCCGTAATTATTAATTTATTGTAGTAGTAAACTACTAGTATACTATAGTATAGTAATACTAACTTTTTTAAGTGGAAGCCTGCCGCTGTTGTTCTCCTTTAAAATGTATGCCCTGTCCTAATTAATTTACTTTAAAATATTTATATTTTAGTGATATTAATAAAATTATAAAATTTCGAAAAAATAATTATTTACATACAAAACGAACCTGTAAACAACGTCTGTCATTTTCTGCAACCACGTGACTCCACACGTCATTAATTGGCGCGTTTGCAAATGACCCACGATTCTACTCCGACTCCGAGGCTCCGAGCAGCTCTGAGCTCTGAGTCTTATTCAATTAAGCACCAGACGCTCTGCATGGTGGCACCCTGTGCCTGCTCATGTATTTAACAATGAACGTTTATGAAACACGACTAGACAGAGCTATGTCTGCTTTGTCAAATTTGCAATTTTTTTTATTTTGGTGTCACCCCTTGATGGTGTCACCCGGTGCGGCCCGCACCCCCGCACCCCCCTAGTGACGCCCCTGCTTTTGAATATGTCCCTTCACCATAAATCTAAGATTATCCACTTGGTTAAGGATTTCCCCTTCTATTTCTATGTCACATTTTGGTGTCACCATTTTCTTTGATATTACCATTGTTACTGCATTCTTGATATTCAAGGAGAGTCCTTTACTTGGACTCTCTGTTACTACAACGTCTAATAATTGTTGTAGGTCTGTTGAATTATCCGCCACCAATACTGTGCCATCTGCATAGCGTATATTATTTATATTATAACCTCCAACTAGTATTCCTGGCACCTCTTTGATCTCTCTCATTATTACTTCGCTATACAGGGAGAAAAGATCTGGTGACAAGACACACCCTTGTCGTACTTCTAGCTTTATCTGCTCGTAACTACCCTCTTTATTTCCCATTTTAATTGCTGCTACTTGGTTCCAGTAAACATTCTTTATTATTCTTACATCTTTTCCATCAATGTTGATATCTTCCAACATTTTAATCAGTTCATCATGTATTACTTTATCAAATTCCTTAGTATAATCTATGAAGCACAAATATATGTCTCTCTGTTTCTCTATTGACCTTTCTATTAGTGTCCGTAAAGTATAAATTGCATTGTTTGTGCCCTTTCCTTCCACAAATCCATACTGTTCTTCACTAATTTCCAATTTTCTTTTCTTTTTGGTTCTTCTCATTATGATTCTGCGTAGAAGCTTAGTGATATGGTTTATAAGGTTAATTGTACGAAAATCTTCACAATCAATTGCTCCTGGTCTTTTTGGTATAGCTATAAATACAGATTTCAGCATATCACTGGGTAAATATCCACTGCTGTAAATATCATTCAACATTTTGGTTAATATATCTACTCCAAATTCTCCCAATACTTCTAATTCTTCTATTGTTATTTCATCTGGTCCAGCAGTTTTTCCTTTCTTCATACGTTTCATAGCGTCAGCGACTTCTTCTTTCAGAATAAGTGGACCTTCTAAGTTACTATCTTCTGTTAATTCTTCCCTGTCTCCATCATATAATTCTCTTATATACTCATTCCACCTCTTCATTATAGCACCTTCCTCTAATAATATCTTTCCTGTTTTTGATTTCAAACACCCTGTATTTCTTCTTATTTTTCTTCCTGTAAGCTCAATGATTTGTCTGTGCATATTATTTGTATCTTTAATGGAATGTAATTCAATTTTTTGCACTGCTCGTTTAACCAACTTTCTTTAGCCTTCCCACATTTATCTTTTATGTCTTTATTTATCTTAGCGTATTCTTGTTTGTCATTTTTACTCTGTTTTTTTTTGTCCATCAGTTTTAAGATTTCTTCATTCATCCATTTTTTCTTAGCTATTTTGCCTCTCTCCGGTAATACTTCTTTGATAGTTTGATGACTGGAGTCCCTTAACATTTCCCATTGTTCATTTATACTATGTATTTTAGCTATTGCATTGTACCTATTTTTCACAGTCACTCTGTATTGTTCTTGCATTTCTTTATCTATTCTCAGAACCTCTTTATTAAGTCTCATGTTCTGAACCATTTTTTGCCCTCTCTTTAATCTTACTTTTATTTGTCCACATAGTGGTACATGATCACTATTACAGTCAGCACCTGGAAATGTCTTTACATTAATTAAAGCATTTATAAATCTTTTATTAATTAGTATGTAGTCAATTTGGTTGCGTATTTTCTTATCAGGGCTTGTCCATGTGCACAGTCGTCTTTTATGGTGTTTAAACCATGTGTTTGCACTTATCATATCATTCATACTTGCCCATTCTATTAGCTTTTCCCCTCTTTCATTTCTTGTACCTAAACCATAATTCCCCACTACATCCTCCATTTTTTCCTTTCCTACTTTTGCATTAAAATCACCAAGTATTATTTTTATTTCTTGTTATCCAATTTGAGCCATCACCATTTCTATTTCGTCATAAAAGAGTTGTATTTCTTCTTCACTACTGTTTGTTGTTGTGCATATACTTGTATAATATTTATATCTATTGGTTTGCCTTTGATTTTTACCATAATAACTCTATCTGAAATACACCAGTATCCATTAATAGTCTTGGCTGTTTTTTCGTCTAATATTATTCCTACACCTTTTTCATGCGTATCCCCTCCAGAATAAATTATTGTGTGATTGTCAGCTATAAATTTGCCGATCCCTTCCATGTCATCTCACTAACGCCTAGTATATTCATTTTCATGCTATCCATCTCTCTTAGAACATTGGTCAACTTTCCTAGCTCATTTAATGTCCTAACATTCCATGTTCCTACTCTAAATTTATTTATTTTAGTTATGATTTTGCGATCAGTAGCTGGATGACGGTCTGGTGTTACCTGTGGCTCATGACTGTCCCTACCGGACGAGGATGTCCTAAGACAGCCATTAACGTCGTTGACTAACTCTGATATATTATTTGCCATGAAGTCTTGGGAAGATAATGTGGTGGTTTCCCCTTGCCTTCCACATCCACATGGTGGTCTTTGTACCTCTGGCTTTGACAGCCATTTCCGACTGTAAAGACAAGTGAGTGCCCTGCTCTGCTCAGCTGCAGAGTTGTCCATTTATATCATCGGATGGAAGATGTACAACAGAGATTAGGAGCAGAATAGGGCAGGCAAAAGCCGCATTTCAGAACATTAAGAGTATCTTATGCAATAAGTCGCTATCTCTGAAAGTAAGAAAGAGAGTGCTGAAATGCTATGTAGAACCAGTTTTGCTGTATGGCAGTGAATCTTGGAATGTAAATGTACAAATTAAGAAGAAATTAGAAGCAACAGAGACGTGGTTCCTGAGACGAATGTTGCGAATTCCTTGAACTGACAGAGTAATTAACGACGACTGCCTGAAACAGGCTAATAAAACTAGAACATTATATACAACAATAAGACAGAGACAAACATCTTTCTTCGGTCACGTGAGTAGTATGTCAGGTCCTAACTAAGTAGGAAATGAGGTGGCACCTCCGATATTTTACTATATAAGAAGTCTACAACCTCATAGAAAACGTCAAAAAGCGGATCCTTTTCCTACCACATTTTTGAAAAATTGGCTACTCCCGATGTCACTTCCGGTTGACTTCCGGTTGACTACTTCCGGTCGCTGGATACCCCCTACCAACCGTCCCGCCTACAGGTGCCCTTGCCAGCCGCCTCGGCTTCCCCCGACCGCTTCCGAGACCATTCAAAGACAGCGAGGTAAGCTTCGGGCATGTGGAATACTTATATAGATAAGTAGAGCAAATAATTCCTGGTCACCTGGGTTCGAGTCCCAGCGTGTATATATATATATATATATATATATATATATATATATATATATATATATATATATATATATATATATATATATATATATATATATATATATATATATATATATATATATATATGTATGTATGTGTGTGTGTGTGGTGCGGTGCGGTGCGCACGAGCCCCAGTCATGTAAATATCGACCCCTTCGCTGAGGAGACCGAAATCAATATGACAGATTGGAAAAATGATTTATTCCATCACTCGAGTTACCTCGAGTATCCATAGTTGGATCATGAGTAAACTTTTGCACACTGCTAATTAATTCGGCAGGTTTCCATAGTACCCATGTATCAACATTAAGCGATTGGTGAAAATCTGGTTTAAAAATATACTAGCCAGGCATACAATATTATTAAAAAATTAACCCTAAAAAACATAATAAACGGCTAAATTTCTTGAATGTATAGTGGAGCATAGTGATGTCAATAAAAAAAACTACTATTCTCCATTAATAACAGCGATAACGTGCTAAGATAATCATAAAAATATGTAATGAATCAGCGCAAATAACGTCACCTTTTTTACAAACATAAATAAAATTATCCAGGGGAGACTAATCGGGTCCCTTGGCTCAATCACAATGGTCGCCCCTTTTGCCTACCTCTCCTTGAATGGACGTTTACCTGCGTGGACAAACAAACAGTATCGCTCCGCCGAGCACGACCCAGGAGAAAGATAATAGCCAAGGGCCAGCGCGTACTGATAACCGGTAGATAAAACATGAAGATAATTACCTTTGACAGGGTAGCCGAGTTGTGGTCATTGGAACTAAGGTCACATGCTGGCATGTACAGTTTTAAATGAGTGGTAGAAATAATACTGACTATGTGTGTATATGTATGCGTGTGTACATGTATGTGTGTGTATGTACTGCCGAGTGTACGTGTGTGTATGTACTGCCGAGTGTACGTGTGTGTGTGTGTGGGTGTGTGTGTGTGTGGGTGTGTGTGTATGTGTGTGTGATCAATTACAGGACATCGCAGACAACCTCAGCATTCATTGTTTGGTTGGTCGTGTGTCATCATGATTTGCCGTGTCACAACCACATGTATATCTTGTACTACAGCTATGTATCTATCTTTTACATATCACAGTCATGCTGTAATGCATTGCATTTACAGGACATCGCAGTCAGCTCTAACATAGTTTGGTTGGTCTTGTACTAGTATGATTTGCCGTGTTATTTCAGACCAAATCTATGCCTCGTACTACAGCTATGTATCTATCTTTTACATATCGCAGTCAAGCGGTAATGCATTGCATTTACAGGACGTTGAAGCCAACCCCAACATTGTTTGGTTGTTCGTGTGCCATCATGATTTGCCGTCTATTTCACGACCAAATGTATGCCTCGTACTACAGCTATGTGTCTATCTATTACATATTGCAGTAAAGCTGTAATGCATTGCATTTACAGGACGTCGCAGTCAACCCCAACATTGTTTGGTTGGTCGTGTGCCATCATGATTTGCCGTGTTATTTCACGACCAAAGCTATGCCTCGTACTATAGTTATGTGTCTGTCTATTACATATGGCAGTCAAGTTGTAATGCATTGGATTTACAGGACGTCGCACTCAGCCTCAGCATTCATGCATCCTGGGCAAGGTTGCCGTTGTCTTTCTGAACGATCGGCAACCATGATCTTCTGTAGTGGCTGTCATCAGGATTACCATCAGCATCATCACCCACCACCCGCAACAAAAAATCAGTATCATCATCATCATCAGCTCATCATCATCAGCATCATCAGCATCATCTGAGGGTGACCGACAGGGTGACTCATCACGGGCCTATGTCGGCGGAGTGAACGTACGTGAACGTGTTCAGACATGTCTTTGAGGAAAACTGGAGGATGACTCAGAGCGTACTGACAGCATAACGATACAGATGAGACACTTGGTTAATCGTCAAATCGGATCAAATATGGCTCTGCTCCCGGGTGCCTGTGTAATGGCGACAACCAGACCACGTGGGCAATAGTTACAGCCTGTCAAAGATGGCACCCTATCCGGTAACATGTGGCAATGGCAAAACCAGACCACATGCTCGCTGACTAAGACTGTTCAAAGATGGCGCTGCATCACACACACACACACACACACACACACACACACACACACACACACACTGGGACTCTAACCCAGGTGCCCGGCAACTATGTGCTCTACTTATCTATATAATTATTCCACATGCCCGGGGCTTACCTCGCTGTCTTTGAATGGTCTCGGAAGCGGTCGGGGGAAGCCGAGGCGGCCTATAGGCGGGACGGTTGGTAGGGGGTATCCAGGGACCGGAAGTAGTCAACAGGAAGTCAACCGGAAGTGACACCGGGAGTAGCCAAAAGTATATTCCCGCCAATTTTTCAAAAATGTGGTCGGAAAAGGATCCGCTTTTTGACTTTTTCTATGACGTTATAGACTTTTTATATAGTAAAATATCGGAGGTTGCCACCTCATTTCCTACTTAGTTAGCACCTGCCATACTACTCACATGATGAGAAGAGAGGCTTTGGAGAACATCGTAACAACTGGAAAGATCGAGGGGAAGAGAGGCAGAGGCAGACCAAGAGAAATGATGCTGGATGGATTGAGACGGTGGCATGGAGGAATATCAGCAGCAGAGTTGATCCAGAACACCAAAGACCGAGATCTATGGAGAGCCATGAACGCCTACGCCAGCCGGCACTTGATGATGATGACCATAAATCTAAAATAGTACAGAAAACAGGCGGGCTGCACGACTGCTGCCGAACTGATAGAAGGGAAAAGAATGGACACAAAATGTAACGAGGAAGCTTGACGAAAAGGAAGACAGACACAGAAGCAAGCGAACGTTTCGTCCAAACTCGTTATAAAAATAGAAAAAAAGCAACATAAAATGGATCTGTGATACTAACAGAGTTATTTGGTGTGTATATTCGTTAAATAATTAGGATTATTTATTTGTGATATGATACTTCAGTTTTCTAACTACGGATTTTGTGTGTGTGTGTGTTTGTTTCTTTCTTCGTTGATAACAACTCTGGTTTAAACGTTTGTACGTATCAGTGTATGCGTCTTCGCTTTCGCCGAGCTTCCTCGTTAAATTTTGTGCCCATACATTGTCGACCAAAAATCTAGCTTTGCAACTGCTCATAAACTGACTCTAGGGAAATTAATATAGGGGTTTCCTCTTGACATCGATATCCACATCCATATAAGAGATACAAGCTGTAAATATTCGACTGTGGCAGCTTTTCTAATGTATGTAAATTTGCTACAACGGCATTCAATTATGGTCTACTCTTGACTGGTTTCAACTGGCGGGCTAGCCTAGTATCCAGACACTCGACTT
>JACEFZ010028162.1:45000-77500 GCA_014155875.1 Cepaea nemoralis | reverse complement strand
ACACACATAGTATTATTTGGCGCTCACAGAAGAAGAAGAAGGAAATAGAGATTAGAAGACGTGTGTCTATTTATGTAATTGTCTTAATGGCCTCAACGGTTCTCCCCATTTATTTCTGCTGCCTCATTATGCACCAATACACCACCCAACAGTGTTTACCCCGCCGATATATCCGTATGTTCGTTTCCCACCACACCAGTATGTCCTGAGGAAATGATCCAACAGACGCTCTCTATCCTTCTTGTGAAGGAGTGTTTGTAATATATATTTTGCCACTACATAGTTATGTTCCCCAACCCCTCTTTCCGAATGTGAACAATTTAAAATATGTATTAATAAAAATATGAAATACTCATAACATAATACCTCGAAGCAAAGTCTGAGTTTCCAAACGACCCATGACAAATTTCATCAATTTGAAAAATAATTATTCCCGGGGAGAGAGTTCTCCAGTTGGTGATTAATGATAGCTCCCGTCTATGTAGCAGAATTAGTCGTTAAAAGCGGACTTGATAAACTGCTGAGTGGTAATGGACTGCTTTGCTGCTAATGACAGGCACAACAGTGCATACTGTACTAAGGTCACTTGCAGCCGAGTGCTAACAAATAAGAACAGAAGAAGAGCTGTAAGGGGTGTCCCAAAAATATAAAATTTTTTTTTTCATATCCTTTACAGGACATCGCTGTCAACACCAGCATCTTTCAACTGTATGTTGATTTCTTGGCAAGATTACGCTCAGTAGTTTGCCATTGCTTTCTGGGCGGCCGGCTCACATACCCCGTAAGTTACCGATGCGATTCGAACCACTGCTGATTCTCACTGTCATCACATTACCATACGAGAGTATACGAGATTACGGAGAAAAGTTATAACCTCTAAGCCACGAAGCCGGCAAAAATATAAATAGTCACTTTAAATTATTATAAATACATTCGTGATTAAGTTCTATGAGTCAAAGTTAAAGAAGACAAGAATAAAATATTTTGATTTATCGCAGATGATGGGCGTAATACACGTTCTGTTCCAAACACTGATGATATCGCGAACCGATTGAATTGCAAATATCAGAGTTATCGATGGTATTCTAACGAAAGGCAGTTTTGCTTCCGGCTGTAACGCGAACAAATGAAATGCAAAAGTCGTCGTGGCTGATTGGTTACGTTGTCCGCGTCGAACACAGAGGGTATAGGGTTTGATCCCATCATAGGGCAGGGTACTTCCCCAAGAACCACTGGCTGGTATCTAATGACGTTACACATCACCCTGATCTCTTGGGTAGTGAGAGGTGACACGTAGCCTGCTCGGCTGAGGGCGAAAACCAGGAGATCCCGTGTATAGGTTGTGCACGTTCAAAATCCCACGGCAGTTGGAAATAAATAAAAGAGTAGCCTGGCAAAATTGTTAGCGTGAAAAAACCAATCTACGGGTAGAGAGAGCCCGTTGCCTTGGATGGAATCTGTCTACATGAAAAAAGCATACCCACGGGTAGATAGAGCCTGTTGCCTTGGATTGAAACTGTCTGCATGAAAAAGCGTACCCAGGGGTAGATAGAGCCTGTTGCCTTGGATGGAATCTGTCTACATGAAAAAAGCATATCCACGGGTAGATAGAGCCTGTTGCCTTGGATGGAATCTGTCTACATGAAAAAAGCATACCCACGGTAGATAGAGCCTGTTGCCTTGGATGGAATCTGTCTACATGAAAAAAGCATACCCACGGTAGATAGAGCCTGTTGCCTTGGATGGAATCTGTCTACATGAAAAAAGCATACCCACGGTAGATAGAACCTGTTGCCTTGGATGGAATCTGTCTACTTGAAAAAAGCATACCCACGGTAGATAGAGCCTGTTGCATTGGATGGAATCTGTCTACATAAAAAAAGCATACCCACGGTAGATAGAACCTGTTGCCTTGGATGGAATCTGTCTACATGAAAAAGCGTACCCAGGGGTAGATAGTGCCTGTTGCATTGGATGGAGTCTGTCTACATGAAAAAAGCATACCCAGGGGTAGATAGTGCCTGTTGCATTGGATGGAATCTGTCTACATGAAAAAGCATACCCACGGGTAGATAGTGCCTGTTGCATTGGATGGAATCTGTCTACATGAAAAAAGCACCTGTTGCATTGGATGGAATCTGTCTACATGAAAAAAGCATACCCACGGGTAGATAGTGCCTGTTGCATTGGATGGAATCTGTCTACATGAAAAAAGCATACCCACGGGTAGATAGAACCTGTTGCATTGGATGGAATCTGTCAACACGAAGCAAACCTCTATACAGATGCATGGTAAAGTCTTATACTCTCAGCTTTGAGGTGCGTTACTAGGTGTGACACACTCCCACCGAAAGAGGAAAGAAGAAGATACTTCATTTGGTACTCAAGGTCACGCAAGAAGGAATTCAACATAAAATAAATGATAAATAAATAGCTAAAGAACAATTTGAGTTCCGCAAAAACAGCAGCACCAGAGAAGCAATTATCTGTTTGAGGATGTTAATTGAACAATATATAGAAGGTCAAAAAAGTATATATGTTTGTTTCATAGACTACAAGAAAGCTTTAGATAGAGTACAACATGAACGACTAATTACGTGCCTTCAAGATATAGGAATAGATGGAAAGGACATCAGACTTATTAGTAACTTGTACTGGGAACAAGTGGCGTCTATTAGATGCGGAAATAACTTATTCGTCACCAATAGGGATAAAAAGAGGAGTGCGGCAGGGATGTGTACTGTCCCCAAGCCTCTTCAACCTGCACACAGAAAGACATTTTAAACAAATTGAACTGCCTGGACTTAACATCAATGGAAGAATCATAAACAGTCTTAGGTATGCTGACGATACCGTGTTACTAGCAGAAAGTGAGCAAGAGTCACAAGACCTGGTGGAACAAGTAAATATGCATTGTGAAGAATGTGGCTTAGATATTAACATACACAAAAAAAAACAAAACAACTATGATAATTAGCAGTGGAAAGGAAAGATCATCAAGGAACATAACAGTAAACGGGCAGATACTAGAACAGGTAACAAGTTTCTCTTATCTTGGACATATAATAACAGATGATGGCAGAAGTGAAATGGAAATAAAAAAGAGACTAGGAATGGCCAAAAATGCTTTCAACAGCATGAAATCAGTATTAACATCTAGATAGATTAATAACGCATTAAAAATGAGAATTGTCAAACGCTACGTATATTCAACGCTACTGAATATTCAACGCTACTGAACAAACAACTAGAAAGTCGCATAGAAGCCCTGGAGATGTGGATATACAGACGAATAGGTCGTATTTCATAGAAACAAAAACAATCAAATGCAGTGGTCCTAGAAAACTGGCAATGAACAGAGAGTTGATGAAAGAAATAAAGAGGAGGCAAGTAAAATATTTCGGCAACGTTAAAAGCCATGATACTATAATAAAAACCATACTGGAGGGCAAGGTTGAGGACAAGCGAGCAAGAGGTAGAGAACGATAAAAGTGGGAAGATATCATCAAGAGATGGACGAACATCAGCCTGACAGAATGTACAGTCAGGGCGAGGGACAGACAGTGTTGGAGATCCATTGCAGCCAACCTTCATTGTGGAGGCGGCACCTGATTGATTGATTGATCGTTGCAGGCAGTCTTTTTTTGGAAACTGCATTCTCACATTTTCTCAGACCCAAAGCTGATACTCAACACCGGACTGTAACAATTGGAAAACTTACTGGTGTTAAACCGAAACATGCGGATTGTGAAGTGCCCAGATGATACACATATCCTTATAATTTAATTTCAGACAGAGAATACTGAAATATTATATAGAAATTGTTTTACTGTATGGAATGTAATGTATGTAATGAATCACAAACAAATTAGTTAGAATTTGGTGGCAGTGGAAGTGGGTTTATTAGATGGATATTGTGAACACGTAGGACTGCAAGAGTAACCAACAACGAGTACGTGGAATAGGCGAATGAAAGTATACATTACATACAAATATAAGGAGACAATGTTATTTGATCATGTAATGACACATTAACACAGTTGTGAACGATTAGGAAGCAACCCACCTTGCGCTGATTTTCATACAATGATGTGAGTGCCGGTCATTCTGAAAGCAATGGCAAACGTGTCAACATAAACGTGCCAAGAAATCACAACCAGCCAAAATGCTGGGGTTGACTGAGACGTACTGTAAAAGATATGCAACTAACTTTTACTTTAATGAGAAGTGAGTCACAGGCAAACAACCCGACGAGTGGAAAGGTGAGCGATAAAAGAGGCCGACGGAGAGAAATGATGCTGGACGGATTGAGATGATTGCACAACGGAATATCATCTACAAAACTGAAACAGAACGCGAATGATCCATATTCTCGCAGATGCACAAATGCCCACGATATTTGACAGGTTACATAATGATGATGATGATGATGATATACTATGTGTTAGTACAGAACTTCTGAAATACCGACATTCCGGGAAGGTTAACCCGGTCAACAAATGCCCGCAGAAGTCGGATGTGTCGGCCTAACGGCACAAGAACGCAGCTCTGCTGTAAACAGGCACAACGCAGTCACATCCGAAAAAAAAATAAATCCGGATGAACGAAGAAGAAATACCGACATTTATACCATTGTATGGAAACCAACGCAAAACAGTCTGCTTCCAAATCTTCCGAAGCTGTGTTTCGAACGCAGTATCTCCTTCGCCACAGAGCCGGCTGAAAGAAGAAGAATAGTTGAATTCCGACAATGTCAATGGAAGCAAGCCGGTCTCCCTGGCCAATAGCTTACGGACGCGATTCGTAAGCCCGCTTACCCTCGTTCGAAACACAGCTACGACCGATTTGGCAGCAGACCACGTTGCGCTGGGTATTGAAGAATTAGTATGGAAGCCGGTCGTTCAGAAAGCAATGGCAAACTACAAAACGTAAACTTGCCAAGACATCAACAACAGTAGTAAAATTCTGGTGTTGACAGCGATGTCCTGTAAAAAGGATATTAAAAAAACAATGGAAGCAACGGTACAGCAAGAACTATTGAAATGAACAGTCGAACATATAACTGCTAGAGAGAAGGGCATGGGATTACACAGCAGATGTGAATATAATTAGTGTGTCACAGTTATTTGGTAGACACGGCAACTATTGAACGCTGTTCGTCAAAGAGTGTATCTGAGAGTAATGGCGTTCATTTGGTTGCTGTGAAGATGTGTGCTACCGTTCGCCGAGTATTACCCGGTCGACATTTCGTTTTCTTTACAGAAGATGTGAACGCCATTAAAGTTTGTTTGCTGTCTGAAATTGAAGGATTGAGTACTTCAAGTGCTATGTGAATGATCGAATACTTCAAGTGTGGCTTGAGTGAATGTCTCTGGCGAGGATTGGTTGTGCACTACTTATTTTCAACATTTTATTCAATATATTACACTCTTCGTTGTTCTTCTACTGACATCACAATTATGACACTTGTGAAGCCCAAGAGGAAAACAGTCTCTGAACTGGACGATATAACGTACTTCAGTTGAACAAGAGTTAAATACAATAAACAAGCAACAGATGGAAACAGTCAATGAAATGAGGGGTTCTTCAAAAGCTCTACAGACACCCACCAATAAAAGCACAGATCACTGTAACGTTAAGACATGTAAACAGCAACTGAAAGAAATAAGAGACACATCAAAGAGAAACTTATTATTTCCATGAACATCAGCGAACTCTCTGAACTGTCCGAAAATGGTGTCTCTGTTCTATCATGTAATATGTTTTCTTAGCCGGCTGGGTGGTTTAGGGGCAGTGAACATGTTTCACAATTCCTCGACAAATTGGGTCGAGGGTTCGAAATCAGCTGGGTAGATTTGGTAGCAGACTGCTTTGCGTTGATTTTGACAATATGAGATGTCGATCGTACAGAAAGCAATGGCACAATACTGAAGGCAAACGTTGTCTAGTAAATGACAAACAGCCAAACAATGCTGGAGTTGTTTGCGACATCCTGTTAGGTAAATGCAACTAACACTGTAATACATGTTCTCACTGTTTTCCCACATAAGTTGCTATTGGCTAAACGCCTCACATTTTCCAAAAGTACATCTCTTATATTATCATCACTCAGCCAGGAGCTGACCATCGATATAGGGCAGCATTAGCATTTAAAATGAAGCAGGCAAACGTGCTTTGGCATAAGTAAATAAAATAAAATTGAGAAAACTAATAAAGGAATATTGATCAGCATAAAAATAATACATAATAAAAGCTAAGCGGATCAATGCAGACCATGTACACGGATCTAACAAGAACCCGGGGTACAAAATCGAAGCGAATCCATCAATATGTAGAGCTATGAAACAGATTGTTGGGGGAATTCTGAAAGACTGACAGCAGTGTAGCAGATGATCATGCTTGTGAAATACTGCATATCGACAATAGCGGGTATTGATTTGTTTCTCCATGATTCGGTTGATTAGATATGTTGTAAAATGAACCTTGTAAATGGTGAATTCCAAACATGGAACACGGCTTCCCAAGTTACTGCTGCTAATCACACTACGAAAACAATGGACTTAGATTTAGTAACAGTAAGGACAAGAGCAGAACGTTTAACGGTTGTGTATCGTGCAGAAGGATAGCCGCAGAAGGGCAGCCGCAGAGGGGCAGCAACAGAAGGGGGCAGCCGCAGAAAGGTGGCAGCCGCAGAAGGGTAGGGCAGCAGCAGAAGAGCAGCCGCAGAAGGGGGGCTACAGGAGAGGCAGCCGCAGAAGGGGGGCTACAGGAGAGGCAGCCGCAGAAGGGGTAGCCTACAGAAGAGGGCAGCCGCAGAAGGGCAGCAGCAGAATAGCAGCCGCAGAAGGGTAGGGCAGCAGCACAAAAGCAGCCGCAGAAGGGGAGGGGGAGCTGCAGCAGCAGCAGCCACAGAAGGGAGCAGCCACAGAAGGGAGCAGCCACAGAAGGGAGTAGCCGCAGAAGGTCGGGGAAGCCGCAAAAGTGCAGCCCCAGAAGGGGTGGGGGGGAGACGCAGAAGGCGGGCAGCAATAGAAGGGCAGCCACAAAAGGACAGCCGCAGAAGGGGACAGCAGCAGAAGGGGGGCAGCCGCAGAAGGACAGCCACAGAAGGACAGTAGCGAAAGGGAGGCCATAGAAGAGCAGCGCAGAAGGGCAGCCGCAGAAGAGGACAGCCGCAGAAGGGCAGCCGCAGAAGAGGACAACCGCAGAAGGGCAGCCACAGACGGCCCATGGTTAGCACGCTTGCCTGCCACCCCGGTAGTCATTTGTTCAAGTTCCTATCGAGTCGGTGATGCTTTTAAAAATTTACCTGACCTGGGCTCACAGATGAACAGTCTAAAAATTAAAACAGAACAGAAACTATTCTGGGAAATAAAACGACCGACGTGATATCAACCACACCATGCATCGATCGCCAACAAGTCTAAAAGTTTATATACTAGCACCATATACACAAAGAGCCAAGTATCACAGTAGCTAGCACGCTTGCCCTCGGCCCGATGACCTTGTGTTCGAATACCCACTAGGTGGATGTTTTAAATATTGACCTATGCTCCCAGGTATACCCATCCTGAAATGGGAACCAGTAAATTACCTGGCAAGTAAAGGCGGGCAGCATGATATTGACCACATCCCATATCCAGTGTTGATTTGTCCAAAAACATGGCGCTAGCACCATATACTTAAACTCAATATGGCGTGAAAGGTATTCCATCCCCCCCCCCTCTTAAAAAACCATGTACACAATACATGTACGCACGAAGCCCTGTAAAGGGAACTTTGCTTATTTAGCTAAATCGCACAGAGGCACCAACATTGCACGTGATAAATATGGGCGACTAATGCTTGCTTGCCGGCTTCCTGGCCTAGAGGTTCGGGACTTTTCTCCGTAATCTCGTATACTCTCGTAAGTAACGTGACGACGGTGAGAATCAGCAGTGGTTCGAATCGCGTCGGTAACTACGGGGTATGTGAGCCGGCCGCTCAGAAAGCAAAGGCAAACTACTGAGCGTAATCTTGCCAAGAAATCAACAATCAGCTGAAAGATCCTGATGTTGACAGATGTGTCCTGTAAAGGATATGCAAAACATTCAATGCTTGATTTCCGCGATTCTTGGCTAACTGAGAATAATAAACAACATGCTATTGATGCGAACAGATGTAATTGACATAAATGCTGGGTGTTGTAGTGGATTGCCCGAAGTAGACTTGCGACTGTGAAGAAACCGCTTGTACATGAAATTTATGAAAAAAGTTAGCAGTCTAAAGTGATAACGCACAGTGAGGTTTCCGTTACCTACGTTTTCATAGTGAGTATTTGTTGTAAAAGGCGAGATAAGATTCACAAGTGTGGGAGAGGCGAGAGCAATTTCAGAGATCTACTTAGCAAAGGTGGAGGATGCATCTGGTGTCTAGAGTTGCAGTTATAAAGTTCAAATTGTAGAGTTAAAATTAAAAAAAAAGATAAAATAATATAATTATATTTTGCCGTGTCTAGTGAGATCGAGAGTAAAGGCGCATTGGCCACCCGGGGTTAAATCCATATTTGTATAGATAAAAAGGCACTAATTGGGCAATGTTATCGGCATCAAGCCTATCGCCTATACTTCCCAATACATTTCATTTGACCTATTTTGGTAGCCTAGGTCAATTCGTTTAATATTTCGAAATCGACCTGATGCGCATCCAACCCAAGACCACAAGAACGACAGCTACGCATCTAGCCAATCCGCTATTGCGTCTCACACGCAATATATATGAAACAAGGAATGGCACAACAGCGTCACCGACATTGATTTCTCTAGCGGTCTGGCATGACAAGAATCATTACTATAATCATCACCGTAAGGTTAGTCAGTACCAAGGCTGGTGTTAAACTCCTCTCATTATGTCACAGTACTGTCCCCTGTGAGCGTCGATTGCACTATACACATGTGGGTCAAAAACAATATGCTCAATGCGCCTTTTAGGCGTGTAAATGTGCCCTTTACTTTTGCTTTACTTCATCATCATCAAGTGCCATGCTGCCTGGCGTAGGCTTTCATGACTCTCCACAGATCTCGGTCTTTGGTTTTCTGGATCAACTCCGCTGTTGATATTCCTCCACGCCACCGTCTCAGTCCATCCAGAATCTTTTCTCTTGGTCTGCCTCTGCCTCTCTTCCCCTCGATCTTTCCAGTTGTCACGATGTTCTCCAATGCCTCGCTTCTCATCGCATGACCAAAGAAAGCTGTTTGTCTCTTTCTGATTGTTGTATATAATGTTCTAGTTTTACATGACATTAGCCTTTTAAGGCAGTCGTTGTTAGTTACTTTGGCAGTCCAAGGAATTTGCAGCATTCGTCTCAGGAACCACATCGATGTTGCTTCCAACATCTTCTTAATTTGTTCATTTACATTCCAAGATTCACAGCCATACAACAAAACAGGTTCTATATTGCACTTCAGCACTCTCTTTCTTGCAATCAATGATAGTGACTTATTGCATACGATATTATTAATTTTGTTTTGAAATGCAGCATTTGCTTGCCCTATTCTGCTCTTAATCTCTGTTGTGCATCTTCCAACTGATGTTATAAATGCCCCTAGGTATTTAAAACTATCCACATGGTGAAGAAGTTTCCTTCTATCTCTATTTCACATTTGGGTGGCATCTTTTTCTTTGATATCACCATTGTTACTGTTTTCTTGATACTCAAGGAGAGTTCTTTCTTCGCACTCTCTGTTACTACAATGTCCAACAATTGTTGTCGATCTTTTGCATTATTATAGTTGCTTTACTTACCCTCTACTATTCTCTGAATTATCTTCATCTGTGTGTTAAGTCAGATACTCGCTGTTCTAGCACGTCTGTATAATGCACTTGTTTCTTGGATGGCCTTTTCGTCCTTTTTTCTTGGATTATGTCCTTAAGTATTTTCAATAGAAGACCTCCATATTATATCTATAGAATCTAGTTACAGGACAAAAGACAAACAATGCTAACCATATAAATTGATTGTTATCATGACATTTCAAGGCAAGATCAGGGCATCATTTATAGATTATGAACAAGACACTATATACAGCAATGTGATCTACATCACAAGATTAAGTTATGTGCGCTGAACGTTTGTGCATTATCTCCCAAATGTTCATGTCATTATCACGATCATATGCCATGCCGGTAAGCGTGGGCGGTCATGTCTCGCCATCTCACTCGATCACCAGAGTCGTGGATCAGCTCAGTGTTTCTGTCTCGACCATGCAACGTGGTCAAGCCATCCAGGTATTTACTTCTTTGCCTTAATCGTGTTCTTTCTACCTCAGTCTTGTCAGTTGTCACAAAGTTCTCAAATTTATTTCTTCTCATAACGTGACCAATACATGTTGACTGCCTACGTCTAATTGTTCTAATCAGTTTACGATATTCATTTATTTCTGGTAAGACTTGGTCATTGGTTTTTATGTCTGTCCATGGTATTCTTTGCATTTTCCTCAGAAACCACATTTTCACAGCCATCAGATGTTTTTCAGCCTGTTTGCTTATTGTCCACCCTTCACATGCTTACAAAAGCTCATATTCTATGTAGCACCTCAACACTTTTTTTCTCATTGCAAATGACATCTTTGTATTGGTTAGTATGTTTTCCATCACGCAAAAGGCTACCAACGCCATGGCGATTCTGGTTCTAATCTATTCAAGAGATTTCCCATCAGATGTTATGACTATTCCGAGATAATTGTACCGATTCACTTGCTTAAGAACATTCTCATTTACTTGTATAATACTTGTATAATGAATAATAATATAATTTCGTTCTTCCTAGTGACGACTATAATCTGTGTCTTCTTAGAATTTAATTCTACTCTAGTTGTTGACTGTGTGCAACAACCGCATCTACTAAATGTTGCAGATCCTGCTCATTGTCTGCAATCAATACTGTATCATCTGCATATATAATGTTATTGATGTTTCTCCCTCCAATGATGATTACTTTCATATTTTCTAAATTTCCGAAAATATTTTCACTGTACTGGGAATAAATGATCTGGAGACATTACACATCTCTGTCTCGCACCTCTCTTAATAATCTGATATCGACTTACTACATCAGCAATCCTTATAGCAGCTTGAAGTTTCCAATATATGTGTTTTACAAGTCTAAGGTCTTTCCCATCAATTTGTAGATCTACAAGCATCTCTATCATGTTGACATATCTTACTTTATCGGACGCCTTTGTCTTGGGTCGTCGCAAGACGAGCTACTGTGTAAGCATTTGTCAAGAATGTTTTCATTAATCAAGAATGAAAGTCAGAGGCGCGAAGACGATCAGATACCGTCGTAGCTCTGACCATAAACGATGCCGACTAGCGAAACCAATGCACCAAATGGAATACTGCTTGACTAGCATATCCACAAAGCGGAAAGACCGAATCGTGTGGGTGACGACAAAGGTATAAGCGTCCGTTAATTTTATTTTATATTTGTTTTTTCTTTTTGCATATCCTATTTACAGGACATCGCTGTCAACACCAGCATTTTAATGCTGTTATTGGTGTCTTGGCAAGTTTACATTCATTAGTTTGCCATTGTTTTATGAACGATCAGCTCCCATACTAACACGTTAAAACCCAACTCTCTTCGGCTGTTCTAGGTGAGCCAGCTGGGATAGGGATAACATCACAACAGTAAGAGTCGATAAAGCAACCCAGAGGCACAAATGGGAATATTGCTTGGCTAACAAACCCATTTCACGGAAAGTCCGAACCGAAAGCTCGCTGAGTGGATATCTTCTCAGACTGGCTTCTCCTGGTTTGCGTGAGGAGCGGCCTGTGGTGATCGAAATGCCCAATATACGGAAGTGATGCTAGGCAGCCATGTGCAGGACGTGATGATTACTTGGTTGAGCCCAGTACCAGAGCGCTATGTGTCGGCTCTGCAATTATGGAAGCCTCCTCGGATGGCGGGGAATGGCAACGGTATGCCCCTGCCTTCTCTGTATTGGTGTTACTATTCCTCAGGAATGAACTAGGGAGGCCAAGAGAGGGATCATGCTGCATGGGCAACACATGGTCTCTGTATTTTAGCCCAGGATTTGTGCTATGAAGAGGTGTAACTCCATCCCCATTCTTAACCGGTCTCGGAATCAAAGCGAGAGGTAGCAGTTACGGATTATAAGTCCTAGTCACTTGGCGTAGACATGGGACGCCACGGATTGCCTCTGACGGTGGGAGACGCCTACAGGTGTCACCGATCAGCTACCGCCCGCCTTAAGCCCCCGGCCAATTGGGTACTGATCTGCCACAGCTTGCCTGATTTAACGGGTTCTTGGGGCTAGGACAAAATCTTAATCGCAGGCTGTTAAACCAATGCACCAGGCACTAATAAAAAGAAAAATAGAAACCTCAAGCTACGGCTTGCAACCTGGAACATAAGAACCATGTATCCAAGATTTTCCACTGACCTGACGAATACTGATGATGTGAGAAAAACGGTTGTAAATGACGCCCAACTCAATCGTCTTAACATTGATATTTCTGGCTTGCAGGAGACTCACCTCGCCGAGGAAGGGTCACTCAGAGAAAACAATTACACCTTTTTTTGGGAAGTGTAGAGGGCAGGCAGAAAAAAAAAGGCAAGATGGTGTGGTTTATTTAAAGAATTGCTACTGGCGACAAAATTCCCGGGAGGTAAGAAAGGGACTTTTACCCGCGCTTGGCAATTTTGGGTTTTGCCCCCATTTCCTGCTTAAAACCCCGCCTTGAAGGATTCTTTATGAGGGTAACCAATAAAGGACTTAAAAGAAATAATAGCTCGGTTTCCCGGGGGCAAGGACTCGTTTCAGGGCCAGTGTGTTGGAAAGTAAAACATTATCGCTTAATGAAAATCGGTTTTTGGAGCATTGCCCAGAAAGCCTAGAACAAACCCTTTTTAAAAAAAGGTGTAAGGCACAGGAAAACCAAGAGGTCTTGCATAGAAGGATTTCATCATCACTAGAGAAACTTTAACCCTCTTAACTGTGCTCCACATTACTGTATACGGACATTTTTTGGTTTTCAAGAGTTAGACTGGAAAAGGGAAAATTCCAAAACCAAATTACCCCCTGATTTTTGAAACCCCCCGCCCTGATGTGCTTTGGAAAGAACTTAAGCGCTTTATGAAATGAAATTTGGCAGCAAGAAAACAAAGAAAAACTCTTTTTAAAACAAAGGGGTTTAGGCACATGGACATAAGACCGGTTTGGGGAAATCCAAAGCCCCCTTTTTATAATAAAAAAGAAACTTTAAAAACCAAAAAACAATGCGTAAAACTCTCTGGTGAAGAAGCTAAGAAGGATTAAAAAAGGTTTCACAATTGCAAATGATTATCAAGTTTGTCTTTTAAAGATTTTAAAACTTATGAATTACTATTTTGGGGAAGAATTAGTTTTTATACGCATTTTACAATGTTTTTTGGGTTTTGGTTTAACAATTAGCCAAAAGAAGATACAGATTATGTCACAAAGTACACAAGGGGTACCATCAATCTTTATAGACAACGCCGAACTAGAGATAATAGACCATTTTACATATCTAGGATCAGAGGTAAATAGAAAATTATCCCTAGATCAGGAAATCAACACCAGGATTGGTAAGGCAGCAACAACAATGAACAGGTTTAGAAAAAGAGTCTACGAGAACAGGAATCTTACTGCCAAAACAAAAGTCCTTGTCTATCAAGCCGGTGTCCTTAGTAATCTTCTTTATGGCAGTGAAGCCTGGACAACTTACTCACATCAAGGGAAACGTTTAAACAGCTTACAAATGGGGTGTCTGCAAAGAATATTTGGTATTATGTGGCAAGACAAGATCACAAATACTGAAGTATTGGAAAGATCAGGTTGTGTGACGATATATTTCATGCTCAGTGTTCGTAGACCTAGATGGATAGGACACGTGAGGAGGATGGATGATGGTAGAATACCAAAGGACATCTTATTTGGTGAATTACAGGTGGGTAAGAAGATCTCAGGGTCGGCCTCTACTACGATACAAAGATGTGTGTAAGCGGGAAATGATTGATACAGGCATTGATAATGCACATTGGGAGCAAGTCGCCGCTGAACGTGTTACTACATGGAGGGTAAAATTTAAAAGGGACAAAGGGAAAATTTTTCAATAAAAACTGAGGGGAGACTAAGAAGTCAAAGGGGAAAAAAACCCTTTTTAAAAGACCATGTACAACATTTTAATCGAAATTTCCCTAACATCACATTTGTCACCCCCACTTTAGTTTTAAACCTTTTTAAAACCAATTAACAAACTTCTCTTCAAGCGGCAAGGGGCCAAAAATTTTTTTCTTTAAGACAAATTTTTTTTCCCCCCCCAATTCTTCAACGAAGTTCCCCTTTAAAGTTGTTTCCTTAACACTTCGCCTGCACCACCGGCGAGGCGTTTATCACCAAATTCGCCGCTTGATTTTTTTTTTGGAAAAATTTTTCCTTGCGGAAGGTTTTCCCTTCTTTCCTTTTGATGACCGGGCTTTATTTAAGGTCATTTCATTTTTTTAACAAATGGTTATATTTAATTGCGACTTCCTTGGTAATAACTACAAATTTTTACTTGGTTTATTTAAAGGGTTGGGGACCTGCAAATTTCCCCCCCCCGGGAAAAAAATTAACCTTTTTGGAAGGGGGAACCAAAAAAAACGATTAAAAAAGTTTGAAGGGAGATCCCTATTTTTTAAACTTAAAAAAATAAAACCTGCCAATTGGGAAAATTTTATTTTTTTACCAAACAAAAAGCGTGTTTACACTTTATAAGGGTTAAAGGTTCCCCGGGGCCTATGTCCCCTGCTTTTGTTAGTTCACCTTTCCCCTTCTTAATCTACTGTGTCATTTGCAACACTGTCTATTATGCACAAAAAGTATAATTAGGTTTTTAAAAAAATTTTTAACATAAGGAAAATAAAAACCCCTGAAAATTAACATCGACAAAACCAAATCCATGCTAATAACGACCAGATAAAAACTTCAGACACTAGCCATAACTTGGGCAGCGCTCGAACTTCGCATAGACATGTTACCTATAGTTAATGTAAATGAACATGAGCCATTAGGTCTTTTAATTGATTGACATTTAAATTGGAGCTCCCATATTGCCATATGACGACCACGCCAAAAGAAGATACAGAAAAAGAAGAAAGGGATTTTGCAGAAGGATGCACCAAAGTGGATGATGCACAAGAAAACCAAGGGAGACACGA
Organism: Cepaea nemoralis; assembly: GCA_014155875.1. Classification (NCBI taxonomy): domain Eukaryota; kingdom Metazoa; phylum Mollusca; class Gastropoda; order Stylommatophora; family Helicidae; genus Cepaea; species Cepaea nemoralis. The sequence continues at coordinate 62,274 of JACEFZ010028162.1, read as the reverse complement.
GACGTCATAGGACAACAAAGAGTCAGACGTTGTGAAGCTGTGTTACCAAGCGGTTGTGTTTTCTAAATTCTGTGTCAAGTGAATATCTGGATGCAATGATACGAGGATCTGCAAGTAAACAACAGGACGAGGAATTTGTTGAGAAGAAGCCATTAATAGAAGGACTGGGAGCAGAAAACCTAGGCGAATTCTGAACGACTGAACTGTGGAATGGAAAACTAGGCTTCAAGGTGAACAGGATAGAATATGGGAAGGTTATTCGTAGATAGTAAATAGACACCGACCCTGTGTCAAGGGCAGTTTATGTTCTACAGGAATTGGAATCTTATTATTCTACAACACATAATTAAAATATGTGGAAACGTTCACTGGATTGCGTGAGTTTATTTCATATTTTCCAAAGTTCAGGGAAGAACAGTTAACGTTCTAATTTAACGAGTTGTAAATCCTTGTTGGTGGATTCATATTGAGTTATTACTGGATTTACTACAAGGCAAAGTGGGGACTCTTACCGGACATTAATTGGATAATTGTCGACATGATTCCCGCCAGATTGCATGTCAATTTGCATCCAGCCAAGAAAAGTGCACATTGTAAAGTATAAATTGCACGCCAGGATTCACTAGAACACGGTGCAACACTGGAAACAAGAACGCACAAAGGCTCCACGTCATAAAGTTGAAAATGTCGGGAAACAGCAGGATCGCGAAGATAATATAATTTATGTCGACACAAGGTAAAGTGAGTTAGTAGTGATATATTAATATAATTGTGCAGTAGTAGTTGACACAACAGGTACGTGTCGGAATCTGCGCCGACGTACACATATTGCGTACAGAATCAGGAAATAGCTACAACTGATTTCATTGCTTGCAGTGGCACTTGCGCATCGGAAACTTACACGCGCATTGTTGCACTAATTTGAACATACCGGACATAGCAGCACTGTTTTGAAGAACAAGCAGTATGGAACGGTATATTATATGAAATTAGAAATTGCCTAAATAACATTGTTATTTTAAAATGTTCAGCGTTAACTACTACAACTATGTGTGAGAAAAGAAATTGGTTGTTATAGACAGATTATAAACAAACAGTTGAGTCCATACTCGATATAGTTCATACATGTATCGAAGATAGTAGGCCTTGCTTGAACACTGCTGTGTCGGTACACACGAGTTGGACATTTGGTAGCAACATCGATAGAATACTAGTAGTACTAGACGCATGGAGAAGTATCGGTTGTCAGGAGGAGCTTTATCTGACAGCGTCGATGCATCTTGGATTTCAACATAGACAGGAAGACATTATTTTCACATAATACGAAACAACACCACCTTCATCACAGCATACGCCACGCTATTGGACCTGACCTGGACAATACATAACTTAACTCACAGTGACGATCACTTACACTGGCAATGTCTACGATTATTTTACGCGTTGTAACGTTGTCGGTGACAGGCTCTCTGCAACACAGCAGTAATCAAGTCAATTACGGACGTTCTTCATCGATTTAATACAACGTCATTAAGGACACCAAGAACATTTGTTGAGGACAGTACAACAACACCTGCAAATCACTCAACCACCTACGCTTATCAGGGAAATCAGGACTGTACATACACTACCTTACACCAGGACGTATTTGTATCGGAATCTACACTACTGTACGGATACCAGGACATTTGGAAACTGTTACATATTACGGCACAGCATGCATAGCTGAAGGTCTACGATTATACACCACTACCGATCAAGTCGACTCCAGAAATCGGTGACAAGCGCTAAGCTTTGGGTGTCGAGTGTAAAGTAATTACACTATCGTTACAGACAGGAACAACGTTCGATCGCTGCTTCAATCTTCAGTTTACACTCATCGTAATTTGTGAGAAGTGGACAGACCACCTATTAATTAACGATACATTCAACAAGGCCAGTATAAATTTTCATTGTTGATTGTTGTTACATTTGTGTTTTAATTAGGTGCTAACTAGTTAACGATGATTAAGTTAACTCTAAATTAACAGAGTGGGCGGTTGGTGGGTCTTTCTTAAATAGTTAAGGTCACTTTATTAATTAAGAAAGCGTTTAGTGTTGGCAATTGTCACGTCGGTACGAAGTTATTTATATCGATCTCACGGGTGACAGCACTTAGTTGTTGTCTAGTTGCATTTGTGTAGTAGTAAGTTAGGGGTTATTTGAAGCTTACAAGAGGAAAAGTATTAAATAGTTGTAGTGTCTTTTATCAATATAAATATGTGTTTACGTCACACATCACTCGTTTTCTATCATTACTAACTGTCTAGTGTTATATATTTTTTTAATTGAATATATTTTTAATACTATTTTCTGTTGTTTACACATAATAACAGTTAGGAGATTTTTATAGCAATAAGTTGCTGAATATCTTTTGTTCGAATTTACATTGTTGTTGAGTTTATATTTTGAATATTTTCTCCAACATTTCTACTTGTCTATATTGTATACTATATTTTCTATGCGCTTGAATATCGTCGAGTCCTTTGCACCCCTCTATCTTATTTCAGCTAGAGTAGTGATAATTAAAATAGGACAACATGTCGACACTTGAAGACTTCATAAAGATGGGTGAGAAGTCTGGTTTGGCAGGTGTTGACCTTAGAAATTGGGCGAAGCAAGAATTGAAAGAATTTCAGACCCAGCAACGCAAAGAGAGAGCTGAGAAGTTAGCATGCAGAGAAAGAAGCGAGGGAAAACGTGCCAGAGGGAATTGAAGGAAAAGGAGATGGCAATCAAACAAAATGAGTTAGCTTTGGAACGTGAAAAAATGGCGGCTAAAGAAAAAGAAATGGCTTTGGAATGCGAGAGGATAGCGGCTGAAAAAGAGATGAAGGAAAAACAAATAGCCGCAGAGACGGAAATGAAGGCAAAACAAATAGCCGCAGAGACGGAAATGAAGGCAAAACAATAGCCGCAGAGGCAGAGATGAAGGAAAAACAACTGGCATTTGAAAAAGAAAGACTTGCAACCGAGACACTCTGGAAGGACAAGGAGGTTGAGGAGAGTTTAAAGGTCAAGGCAATGGAAATGGATCGTGAAGCGGAGATTGAACGAGAGAAAATACAAGCTAAAAATAATGATCCAGTCAAGAAGTATCAAGGTCTGTTTCGTAACTTCTAACAGGTTGATTCGGTTAGTTCCTGGATTACTAATTTCGAGGCGCTGGTAAAGTTCTATAAGATTCCTGAACAAGAGATATCTATCTTGTTTCATAGACACCTCGCGTTGGAACATTTAAAGGTAATTGAATTAATACATGAGAACTTGCTAACCAACTACAAGTACATGCGAGATCGTGTTCTTGCACATTTCAGTTTAGATGAATCTGGTCTACGTACGAAGTTTAAAACGCTTACTCCTAAGTCTAACCAAACTTTCCTTGACTTTGTTTCTGAAATATCGTCATGCTTTGATAAATGGCTTAAGGCAGCTGATATTGGGTCTGATTTCGATAAAATTCGAGATCTAATAATAAGAGACAGACTTCTGTCTGCAGTACCAGAAGCTATGTCTGTTTTTCTGATTGAAAATAAGTGTAAATCACTTAGTGAGATGGAATCAAAAGGAGAATCATTTTTCAATGCACATCGTGACATATTTGCCAATTGTGCACAACCAGAGCTTGTCATAGGAGCAAGCGCCAGATTCCAGAAAAGCAATGGTAAGTTTAAAAAATTTAATAGTAGGAATAGAAGTGGTCCATACCAGTACTCCAATAAAGAGGGAGACAGACCAAGAAAAGGACACCTCACACGGTGCCAACATTGCAGATTATCACACGGACATCTGGAAATGTGTGATCAACACCCAGGTTACGCAGCTTATCTACGAGACATCACGGCAAAGAAAAGAAGTAAGTATGACTCCTATAAGAGGAGTGTTAAATGTTTTTCTTGCCGGGCGTTTGGGCATACCAGTAAGTCATGTCCGATGAGAAATTCCTGGAAGGAAGCAAGTACTGCGTATGTTTTTTTTCAGTAGTGACTCTGATGACTTAGAGGAGACACATGCAGCTATCATACAACAGTATGATGACAAGACTGACAAGACTGCGACGGACATTCCTAATGACGAATGTGTTGAAACAATTCATGAAGCCAATGCCGTTAATATTCAAAATGGCAAACTTAAAGTTCACCAGGCATGGGTGAATGGTGAACCTACTACCTGTATTCGTGATTCAGGGGCTTCAATTGTCGGAGTTGATCAAAGGTTGATAAAGACATACATTCATACGGGCGGAACGGTTGCCTGCAGAACTTTTGGTGGCACAATTGAGAGATATAAGATTGCCACGATTACAATACAATCGCCATATTTCGAAGGCACAGTAAATGCAGCAGTATTGCCTAACCCTTGTGCCGGATTACTAATTGGAAATATACCCAATGCAAATCAGTACACTCATGAAGAGGCAATTCAATGGGAGATCGACCACACTCAAGCGAATGCGGTCACAAGAGCTCAAGAACGAAGACAAATAGATCAATCTTCTCAGACAGACAATGACAATACGCAGAATAATATCAGACTGACAGCTAACTTACCAGACGAACAAAAACAACATCCAACATTACAAACTTGTTTTAAGAACTTACAGGAACCGTCTAAACAGGCTAAACGTGGTAATTGGAAATTTTTCTTGGACAATAATATTTTATCCAGACGGTACAATAAAGGTGCAACACGTTGCTTACAAACAGTGCTCCAACTAAATATCGTAAAGAGGCACAAAAACTGGCACACGATTCACCATTTGCGGGTCATATGGGTATTGCCAAAACCACTAACAGATTATTAACACAATTTTATTGGCCTGGATATACCAAAGATATTACCACACATGTACGTTCATGTACATTGTGTCAAATGACCACACAAAAAGGCAAACATCCCAAAGCACACGTTCAGAAAACTGATCTGGCATCTCGACCATTTCAGAAAATTGCTGTGGATATTGTGGGTCCACTGAACACAATTACTGATCGAGGTAATAGGTTTATCTTGACCATGATTGATCTTTGTACTCGTTGGCCAGAAGCTATTCCACTTAAGTACATCACAAGTAGATCCATCTTAGATTCATTACTGCTAATCTTTAGTAGGATAGGATTCCCAAGCTGCATACTATCTGATAGAGGTAGTCAATTTATATCTACAGCTACCCAAGAGGCAATGAAAATACTAGGTATTCCACAAGTCTTTAGCTCTCCTTGGCACCCAATGACAAACGGTGTCAATGAAAATTACAATGGAGTCCTTAAACGAACTCTAGCAAAAGTAGCAGCGGATAGACCTAAAGATTGGGATATTTTATTGCCAGCTGTACTGTTTGCGTACCGTGAGGTACCACAATCTAGTACAGGTTTTTCTCCATTCGAGCTGGTGTACGGAGCAAATCCGCGTGGTCCATTGTTATTATACGATTATATGCTTACAAATAATACATACGTTCACCCGAAAAGAGAAGCATACGAAATGGTTACGCAGTTGAGAGACAAAATCATTACAGCTTGCCAAATCGCAAAATCAGCACTGGAGAAAGCTGGAGAAAAGTACAGACAGTACGATAATAGAAACGCCAAGACAATAGTCTTGAAAGAAGAAGAAGAGGTATGGTTATTACTACCTGATCTTCGTGACTGTTTAGTTACTTCATGGCAAGGTCCATTTAAAGTGATTAAGAAAATCAGTGATGTAGACTTTCATATTGATGTAAATGGGAAACATAAAATCTTTCACATAAATATGCTGAAACCATATATCCCACGCGACAACAACACATCACAGGTGACGCAACAAATACCACATAGAATAGCAGCAGCTTGTTGGGTTATTAACGAACAACAAGAAGACGCAATTAAATAACAAATTCCATCCCTAACAGTTAATAGTGACAGTGGTTGGCAATCTATATAAATAAATCAAGATTTGTCAACCCAAAACAAGGAGAAACGTATCGCAGCAATAAAAGAATTCAGCACAATCTTTTCTGATAAACCAGGGCAGACATCGCTTATCAAGCATAAAATAACTTTACACTCGAATGTCCCAGTTCAAGTGAAACCATATCCTATTCCAATACATTATCTAGAGAAAGATAGATAGGAGATTTCGGCGTTAGATAAAACTGGGATTATCAGAAAATCAATTTCAAACTTCTGCTCTCCGGAAGTTATTGTCAAGAAGAAAGATGGTTCATTACGTCTATGTGTTGATTATAGAAAAGTAAATGAATTATCACTACTAGATGCAGAACCAATGCCAAACATTGATGAGTTGATTGAAAGCATGGAAAACTCAAAACTCTTTTCGAAGACTGACCTCACCAAGGGATATTGGCAAATCCCTATGGATGAAGATTCGATGCATATCACAGCTTTCAGTACTCCATTAGGTTTATATGAATGGGGATATCTTCCATTCGGTTTACAAAATGCGCCAAGCACATTTATGCGCATGATGAGAAGATTACTCTATGGAATTTCTAACGTGGCGATCTATATGGATGACATCTGCATTCATACTTCAGATATTGACACACATGTCAAAATTCTCAAACAAGTATTTCAGAGGATACAGCAACACGTTCTGAAAGCTAAACCTAGTAAAATTGAGATAGGCTTTACTGAAATACAATTCCTTGGTCATAGAATTTCTAACGGATTTAGAAAGACAGAACCACTGGTGGTTACTAAAATTCTTAATATCAAACCTCCAACGACAAAAAAGAAATTAAGAAGTCTATTAGGTCTGATTAATTACTATCAGAAGTTTATTCCTAACTTTGCTGAGATGACAGCAACATTCTCTTAACTATTAAAGAAAGGGCAGCCAACAAAAATAGTTTGGACAGATGATCATGATAAACTATTACAGAATTCATAGATGGTCCTTACTCTTGCAGGATTATGAATTCGATATATGTCATATTCCTGGAAAATATCTCAAAAGTGTCTCCGTGCATAAGGAAAAGCAATGGCGTCTACCTTACCTACAGACATTTGATGGGAAATCAATCAAGATATGCATGAGCAGCGACAACATTCAGCAGCAACTGATATGGGTTGCGTGGTACCCTAGTACTACCCTCGTCCGCAACTTCGGGTATTACCTAGAGTGAGGAAACTTGTCAATTTGGACAAGGTAGGGACTAATGAAAAATTAGTTGGACCGACCTTCCCATGAATCGGCCACACGACGTCCAACGGAGGTTTGGACAGGAGGGCGTGTCCGTCATATAACTTAATTCTTTTAGGCTGGATAACGGGATCCATAAGGTCTATTCAGCAATTTTTATAATTTATGTTGGCTAGCAGTAAGGCTATTAAGCATAAACACACACACACACACACACACACACACACACACACACACACACACACACACACACACACACACACATATGATGTTATCATTTTTATTTCTGGGAGAAGGGGCATAATGCCATAGGACGAGCACGCCAAAAGAAGATACAGAAAAAGAAGAAAGGGATTTTTCAGAAGGATGCACCAAATTGGATGATGCACAAGAAAACCAACGGAGACACGAGACGTCATGAGACGACAAAGAGTCAGACGTTGTGAAGCTGTGTTACCAAGCAGTTGTGTTTTATAAATTCTGTGTCAAGTGAATATCTAGATGCAATGATACGAGGATCTGCAAGTAAACAACAGGACAAGGAATTTGTTGAGAAGAAGCCATTAATAGAAGGACTGGGAGCAGAAAACCTAGGCGAATTCTGAACGACTGAACTGTGGAATGGAAAACTAGGCTTCAAGGTGAACAGGATAGAATATGGAAGGTTATTCGTAGATAGTAAATAGACACCGACCCTGTGTCAAGGGCAGTTTATGTTCTACAGGAATTGAATCTTATTATTCTACAACACATAATTAAAATATGTGGAATCGTTCACTGGATTGCGTGAGTTTATTTCATATTTTCCAAAGTTCAGGGAAGAACAGTTAACGTTCTAATTTAACGAGTTGTAAATCCTTGTTGGTGGATTCATATTGAGTTATTACTGGATTTACTACAAGGCACATATCCACGTCCTTACCAAGAAAATAGCACAGAAAGTTTACTTACTTGCTAAAAGTCAACACTTCCTGGACGAAAGCACGCCAAAGTTATTATATACATCCTATATTCAATGTCATCTCGATTATTGTTCCACAGCCCGCGATGGTTGCCTTAAATTCAATATGAAAAGACTTTTTTTCTATTCAAAAACGGGCTATACGTCCAGTTTCTGGCACAGAACACGCTGAAAGTGATAATTTATATAGTCATCTAAGGCTTCTACCACGTCGAAAGCGTTTCCTTCTTAACAAAGCCAAATTTAGTGATTAAAGTAATATCTAAAAATACTCCAGGGTATCTTTAATCGGTGATTCAATCTCATGCAATGAACAGCAAACGCTTAAATTTATTAAATGTTCCACAACCTAGATTGGACTTATACAATACTTGCTTTGCGTATTACGGTGCCCACTTATGGAATTACCTTCCAACAGATCTGAAGCTCCAATGAGTCCCTCCACATTCGAAATCTCTTTCAATACCTACTCCATACCGACTATATGAATCCGTAAGTCACCTAGTGGTATCATTTTCACTATGTATTTGTGTGTATGTGAGAGAGTGTGAAAGTGAGTGAGTGAGTAAGAGAGGATTTAAGAGAATGAATGAGTGAGAGAGTAAGTATGAAACAAAGAGACCGAGAGAAAGAGAGTGTGTATGTGTGTGTGAGAGAGTAAGAGAGAGAGAGTGAGAATGAGTTAGTGTGTGTGTGTGTGTGTGTGTGTGAGAGAGAGAGAGAGAGAGAGAGAGAGAGAAACAACTGGAGAGAAAGAAATCAAATCAACTTTATTTTAGAGAGAGAGACAATGAGAGAGAGAAAGAGAGAGAGAGTGTGTGTGTGTGTGTGTGTGTGTGTGTGTGTGTGTGTGTGTGTGTGTGTGTGTGTGTGTGTGTGTGTGTGTGTGTGTGTAGTGTACGTGAAAGAAAAATAAAGAGATATATGCTACTCCATATTTCTTCTGTATCATCATCTTTCATATTATCATTTTTACTGCCACACCACTTGATTTTAAGACGTACTATATGCACTCTGTATTTCATCATGTTTATGTCAATTTCAGGAATTACATTCTTTATTGAATTGCATAACATTTACTTCGTTACACATTGTATAACAAATTGTTTTTATTTTTAAAATTTTCCGTTTCGGGATGTGTGTGTGGGTGGGGGATGTGTGTGTGGGTGGAGGATGTGTGTGTGTGGTTGGGGAACTATGGGTGGTGGGGAGATGTGTGGGGAGATTTGTGGGGGATGTGTGTTTGTGGGGGGATGCGCGGGTGGGTGAGGATGTGTGTGGATGAGGGATGTGTGGGTGGGTGATGTGTTTTTTGTGTCGGGGCCTGTGAATGGAGGGGGTACGTTTTTTTGGGTGTGTGTGTGTGTTGGTGGGTAGTGGGATTTGTGGGTGTGGGTGGGTGGGAATGTGTGTGTGGATATGTGGGTGGGTGTGTGGGGGTGTGTGTAGGTGGCATGGGGGATTTGTGTGTATGGGTGGGGTGGGTGGGGATGTATGTGGGGGATGTATGTGTGAGTGGTGGGTGTGTGTGTGGGTGGGAGATGTGTGTATGGAAGGGGGATGTGTGGGTGGTGGGGATGTGTGGGTTGGGGATGTGTGTGTGGGTGAAGATGTGTGTGAGTAGGTGGGAGATGTGTGAGTGGGTGAGGTATGTGTGTGTGGGTGGGTTGGGAATATGTGTGTGGGTGGGGGTGTTGTAGCTGAGGAATGCGTGGTTGGGGATGGGTGATTCTGGTGTGTTATTAGGTGGGGGATGTGTGGTTGGATGGGTGTGTGTGGGTTGGGGGATGGGTGGTGATGTATATGTGTGTGGGGAGAGATGCTTGGGTGGGGATGTTGGTGTTGGTGGGTGCGAGATGAGTGGGTGGGTGGCGGGAGATGGTGTGGGTAGTGGATGTGTGGATAGGTGCGGGATGTGTGGGTTAGCGGGGAGTTGATGTGTTTGTGTTTGGGTGCGCATGTGTGTGAGTGTGTGTGTATATGCAAGAAGGAAGGGAGATGAGCACACGCATGTCTTGTAACATGCTATTCCATATTTTTTTGTGTATTCTCACCTTTCATATCATTTTGAATGCCACTTGATTCCATAGTGTTTTGTATATTCTCATCTTTCATATTTTAATTTTGTATGCCTCTTAATACATTAATGTATAATACGAACACATGAACATTACTGTAGAGTGAGTGAGAGAGAGAATTAGTGTGAGTGAGAGTGAGTGAGTGAGTGAGTGTGAGAGAGAGAGTGTGTGTGTGTGTGTAAGAAGAGAGAGAGAGAGAGCGAGAGAGAGAGAGAGAGAGAGAGAGAGAGAGAGAGAGAGAGAGAGAGAGAGAGAGAGAGAGAGAGAGAGAGAGTTGAATTGCACCATTAATTTTTACGCTACACAATGTATATGTACAATTTCTCTCCAACATTTACAATTTTTGCGAGAATGCTCACGACAATCGTCAGTGTATGTGTGTGTTCAGTGTGGGGGTTTGTTCAAACTAGTTTCAGTGATTATGTGAGGCATCATGTAAGACTCTAGATGTGAGGATGTGTGTGTGTGTGTGTGTGTGTGTGTGAGTGTGTATGTGAGTGTGTATGTGAGGGATGCGTGTGTGTGCGGGCATGTTGTCTGGGTGATGTATGGGTTGAGGGGTTGTGAATCGGGGATGTATGGCGGGTGAAGGATGTGTGTATGGGATAGGGATGTGTATGGGTGTGGGATATTTGTGTGGAGGGGTGGAAGAGTGTGAGTGTTGGTGGTTGGAGGTTGTGTTGGTAGGGAATGTGTATTGGGTGGTTGGGTGGGTGAGGGATGTGTGTGTTGAGGGATGGGTGTGTGATGGGTGTGGGGTTGTGTGTGTGGGTGGTGGGTGTGTGTGTGGTGGGTGTAGAGTGTATGTTTGGATGGTTATGGTGTTTGTAAGTGGGGGATGTGTGGGTAGGTGGGAGATGGATGGGGAGATGTGTGTGTGTGTGTGTGTGGTTGAGGGTTGTGTGTGTGGAAATATGTGTGGGGTGGGGTGTTGTGTGGGAGAGGAGATGTTGGTGGGTGTGGGAGGTGTTATTGTGTGTGGGATGTGCAGGTAGATAAAGGATGTAGGTGAGGGTGGGGGATGTGTGTTTGGCTGGGTAGTTGGGGTGTGTGAGTGTGGGTGGGAAGATGGGAGATGTATGTGTTGATGGGTGGGTGGGGGATGTGAAGGTGTGAGTGTCTGAGGTATGAGTACTTGAGTGGATGGATGTGTGAGGAGGATGAGTGTATGGGAGGGGATGTGTGTGGGTGATAAGATGTGTGAGGGTGGGGGATGTGTGTGGGGTGTATATGTGGGTGGTTGGGTGTGTGTGTGTGGGAGCTGGAGGATATATGAATGGATGAGTGTTGGTGGGTGGGGGATGTGTGTGTGGGTGGAGACATGAAACAACGAGAGAGTTAGTGTGTGTAAAAGAAACAAACACAAAAAAGAAAGAGAGAGAGAGAGAGAGAGAGAGAGAGAGAGAGAGAGAGAGAGAGAGAGAGAGAGAGAGAGAGAGAGAGAGAGTTGAGCGCATGCATGTCACGCGACATGCTATTCCATATTTTGTTCTGTATACTCATCATTAATATTACCATTTTAACTGCCACTTAATTTTCTAACATGTACTGACAAAAATTTGTGCACTGCTTATTCCATCATGTTTATGTCAATTTTAGGAATCAACTTATTGAATCGCATCACTATTTTTTACGTTACACATTGTACGTGCATAATTTGTTCTCCATGTTTTTACATTCTTGTGAAAATGCTCACGATAATCGTCAGTGTATGTGTGTGTAAAGTGTGGGTGTGTATCCACATTAGCTTCAGTCTGGGTTGGGGAATGTGTGGATGGGGGTATATGTGTGAATTGTGGAGTATGGGAGAAGTGTGTGTGTGAGTGTGGGATGTGTGTGTGTGTGCGGGGATATATGTGTGTGGGGAGATGTGTGCGGATGGGGGACGTGTGTGCATGTGGGGGATGTGTGAGTTGGTCGGTGGGGAGTTGTGGATGAGTGTGGGATGCGTGGGTTGGTAGGGGATGTGTGGATGGGTGTGTAGGCGAGTTTTTGGGTGGGGCGTTGTGTGTGTGTGTTGGTGGAGAGATGTATGTAAGGATGAGGCGTGTGTGGGTAGGGTGTATGTGGGTGGGTGAAGGATATGTGTTTTTGTTGGTTTGTTTGTGTGAGTATTGGTGGGTAGTGGTATGTGTGGGTGTTAGCTGGTGGAGGATGTGTGGGTGTTGGTAGATGGGGATGTGTATGTGTGGGTGAGTCTGTTGTGGCGTGTGTAGGTGGAGTGGGGGATGTGTGTGTGCGTGGGGGATGAGTGTGTCGGTGTGGGAATGTGTGTGGGTGGGGGATGTGTGTGTGGATGGGGGATGTATGTGTTACTGGTTGGGTATGTGGGTGGATGTGAAATGTGTGGGTGGGTGGGAAAATGTGTGTGTGTTCTTGGGAAGATGTTAGAGTATGGGTGGGTGATGTGTGAGTAGTTGAGGGATGTGTATGTGGGTTGGTGCGGGATGTGTGTGTCGGAGGGGTAATGTGCTGTTGGGGTGTGTGGGTTGGTGGGTTAGTGGATCATGTGTGGGTGGGTGAGTGTGTTGGTTGGGGTATGTGTGAGTGGGTGAGGAGGTGGGTGAGGGATGTGTGTGTGTGTGGTTGCAAGATGTCTGGGTTGGTGAGGGGATGTGTGAGTGGGTGGAGGGATGTGTGGTGAATCGGGAATGTGTGAGTGGGTGAGGAATGTGTGTGTGGGTTGGTGCGGGATGTCTGTGTCGGAGGGGAGATGTGTCACATAACATGATAATATGCATTGTTTATGCTTACAACATTCATTTGACAATGTTTTTTTTTCCTATGTGAATGTATTATGCACTGTTTATGAACGGAAGATGAGTGATTGGAAGGGCTGAATATAAGACTGGCCTATATGCCCAATTTGTAACCATTTTTAAATAAAGTTCAATAAATAAAATAAATAAATAAATTACTAGGTAAGTTTACGTTCAGTAGTTTGCCATTGATTTCTAGACCACCTATGCTCATAACATTATTAGAAATTGGCATAAGGCAATCTGCTTCTAAATCGCTTGCAGCTGAAAGAAGCAGTTTACCCAGCAGTATATTGTCCAGACATAGATAATACATCACTCTCAAGCATTATCTTTATCTACCTCTACTGATTGTGCGTCTTTCTTTCCCGCTACGCAATTTTCTTCTCTGTTGTTATGTAGATTATTTTGGCGTCCGTTGGCCGTTCATATATGAAGCCTGGTTTGCTTCGAAAGACATTAGTTGTGCACATATCGCACGCACTCATCACTTGCAATTTTTTTAGAGCCAAGTATTTCAAAACATCTAATGGCTGTGGAAATGTGGTTTCTGAGAAGAATGCAAAGATTACTATGGACAGACAGAAAAACCAATGACCAAGTCCTACAAGAAACGAACGAAAATCGTAAACTGATTAGAGAAATTAGACGTCATCATCATCAAGTGCCCTGCCAGCTGGCGTAAGCGTTCACGGCGCTCCACAGATCTCGGTCTTTGGTTTTCTGGATCAACTCTGCTGCTGATATTCCTCCATGCTACCGTCTCAATCCATCCAGCATCATTTCTCTTGGTCTGCCTCTGTCTCTCTTCCCCTCGATCTTTCCAGTTGTTACGATGTTCCCCAATGCCTCTCTTCTCATCACATGACCGAAGAAAGATGTTTGTCTCTTTCTTATTGTTGTATATAATGTTCCAAGTTTCATTAGCATGTTTCAGGCAGTCGTTGTTAGTTACTCTGGCAGTCCAAGGAATTCGCAACATTGGTCTCAGGAACGACATGTCTGTTGCCCCCCCCCCCCCCCCCCCCCCCCCCCCCCCCAAATCTTTCTCAACTATGCCGATGGATATACAACTACATGTCGGACAGCTCTTGAGATAGGGACCAGACTAAGAGAGAAACAACCTGCTGCTCTGCAGGTAGACTGAGGATAGCAGTCAAAAAGTTCAAATCAGGTGCACGAAGCCACTAATACTTGGTCCAGGCACATACCCTAAGGCTACCATCTGAGGGGTATGGCTGAAAGCCTCTAAGCCACTAACCCCTAGATGTAAGAGCCGGGCCGATACCAACAGACTGAAAAACGGAGGTGAGATGCTGAGCACGCTACATGCTTAGTTCAGATACTTGGTCGAAGGCTCTCAGCTGGGGGATATGAGGGGTCCCGGGATGAGAGGGCCTGCCCGTCTCTCACCCACTGATGCCCGGAGGTAAGGTGCTGAGCCGGCAGCACATGTAGCCTACCTCGTGAGCGAGTACTAAAGGTAGAAAAGTGCCCCAGTCGCACGAAATGATTACGGAAAATGTCTATATCTATACTCATAGAGTGAGTGCAGTCAAAGGTGAAAAACGTCTCATCAACACGAAATGGATCGCTTGGCTAGCGAATCCATTGCGTGGAAGTCCGAAGCTAAAACTTACCTAGTGGATGTGGTCCGCAGACAGACAGTTCCTGGTTTGAGCGGGGAGCGGCGAGTGGCTAACGAAATGCTCAATATATGGAAGTGAGGAATTAAAGCAGCCATGGGCAGGATATGGCCATTCCTCGGGTGAGCCCAGTTCAGAGCAATATTTGCCGGCTCCGCAATTATGGAAGCCTCCTTGGATAGTGGGGAATGCCCATGGTCTGCCCCTGCCTTCCCTTGAGGGTTGACCGTGATGTCTTTGACCGTTGTACCTTGACCAGCTGAGATGTGGGCGACACAACAACAATAAGAGTCAAACGTGACTCGAAACCAGAGGAAGGCTAACCTCACTAAAAAATGCCCGCCGAAGACGGAAGTGCCGTCCTACGGGTGGAAAAATAAAAATTGGCACTACGCAATTACGTCCGACTGAAATGTCTTCCGTGCTGGGAACAATTCTGATTACCTAGTTTCCCGAACAGCTCTGACTAGCTAGTTTACCGAATCGAAAACTCGCTGAGTGGATACCGTCTGCAGCTGGTCTGGTTTGTGCGGGAATGGCCCAGGGCGAACGAAATGCCCAATATATTGAAGTGAGGAATTAAAGCAGCCATGAGCAGGACGTGACGATTCCCTCGGTGAGCCCAGCTCGGTGTCGGCTCTGCATCTATGGAACCCACCCTGGATGGCGGAAAATGCCATGGACTGTCCCTGCCTTCGCTTGAGGGCTGATCGTGAAGTATTCGACCGTTCCGACTTGACCCTTTGGGATGTGGACGGCACCACAAAAGTGAGAATCCCACAGGATTGCTAACCTGTCAAAAATTCCAGCAAAAAGTCGGATGTGATGGCCTAAAGGTTTCGGCCCAAGGGTGCCTAATCTGACACACCGCAATCACATCTGAAAAAAAAAAACCCCCACTCCGGATGAACGCAAAGAAGAAGAAGAAGATCTCTGTTGCTTCTAATTTCTTCTTAATTTGTTCATTTACATTCCAAGATTCACTTCTATACAGCAAAACTGGTTCTACATAGCGTTTCAGCACTCTCTTTTTCTTACATTCAGTGATAGCGACTTATTGCATAAGATACTCTTCATTTTGTGAAACGCGGCTTTTGCTTGCCCTATTCTGCACTTAATCTTTGTTGTACATCTTTCATCTATTGTTATAAATGCCCCTAGGTATCTAAAATTATCCACACGGTTAAGAATTTTTCCTTCTATTTCCATGTCACATTTTGGTATCACCATTTTCTTTAATATCACCATTGTTACTATTTTATTGATATTCAATTGGTTTATCTTATTTTAGAAGTCAGCGCAGGCGAGAGGTTTATCTCATTTTAGAAGTCAGCGCAGGCGAGAAGTTTATCTCATTTTAGAAGTCAGCGCAGGCGAGAGGTTTATCTCATTTTAGAAGTCAGCGCAGGCGAGAAGTTTATCTCATTTTAGAAGTCAGCGCAGGCGAGAGGTTTATCTCATTTTAGAAGTCAGCGCAGGCGAGAAGTTTATCTCATTTTAGAAGTCAGCGCAGGCGAGAGGTTTATCTCATTTTAGAAGTCAGCGCAAGCGAGAGGTTTATCTGATTTTAGAAGTCAGTGCAGGCGAGAGGTTTATCTCATTTTAGAAGTCAGTGCAGGCGAGAGGTTTATCTCATTTTAGAAGTCAGCGCAGGCGAGAAGTTTATCGCGTTCGCGCTGAAATTGTCTGTACGCCGACGGCGGTGTACTGGGTTCATTCTACACACCAGACTTACACGTTGACTGTTAATTCAGACAGCAATGGAAAACTACTGAACATACAATTGCATAGAAAATTAACCTAGGGTTGATCGCAACGTTCTGCGGGATCCAAATGTTGCTGTTATGTAGCCAGGGGCGGGGGGTGGGGTGAGCACCCAACCTTGCATAACCCCAATGGCTCGGTGCATTCATCACCTATGCAGCAAAAGTCCAACTCCTGGCCTTCACGCGGCGGACCAGTTTTAACCTTTGTAAAACCTTGTAAAAAATAATATCACTGCTTCCCAAATTGAAGTTTACATGGAAGGGGCTGAGTATCAGACTCTTAAACTTAAGATTGGCAATACAGACCTTCATCTGATAAATTACTATCATAGGCACTGGACACACTACCATTAAAAGAAAAAAAAACATGATTGTGTGTGGCGATTTCAACAGCCACTCGCAGAGCTGGGGCTATGATCACATGGGCCAGAGAGGAGAGAGACTGGAAGGCAGGATGAGAATAGATTCATCTTGATTAACAAGCCGTCCGACCCACATACTTTCTACTCGAGATTATGGCACACTACAACTACACCTGACCTGGATTTTCATTCGCCAGACCTGGAATGGAACATTACCCGAATTGTTGGGAAACAACTTGATGGCAATAACCATCGGCGAGTCTTTCTTACTGTAGAAAATGAGCTTGTAAGTGAAAGCAGCACCCCTCGAGGTGAAACTGCAAGAAAGCAGACTGGGCAATGTACAAGCATCGCACCAGTATACTGGTTAGAAACCTGAACACTGAGAAAGACATAAATAAAGTAGTACAAGAGTTTGGTAAACGCATACTACAGGCAGCACCAGAAACTGTACCAAGAGGAGCCCGTAAACATTATAAACCCTACTGGAGTAGTGAACTGGAACAGTTGCATAATGATG
>JACEFZ010028162.1:25000-40000 GCA_014155875.1 Cepaea nemoralis | reverse complement strand
TTGATGCTTGCTGCAAAGAGATCTTATGTCAGGTTCCAATTTAGTTAACTTCAGTCTCAAGTCTCCCCGTTTTGTTATATTCAGCCGATTTCTTCCATTTTCGAATTGCCCCCCCCCCCCCCCCCCCCTTAACAATCGAATTGCCCCCCTGTGGGGCGTGGGCCCCACGTTGGGAAACACTGCCATAGACCATCAGATTGGGCGGGGAGTGATCCTCGGCTGACGAGGCTGTTGATAGACTGGGCAAGGTTACAAAGTGAAATGCAATCTCCCGAGGGAATTGTGAGCGAGTGCAACGAAGGATTACCAATTGTTGTAATTCTGTAATAAATTTACTGTTGCTGCCGTCTTCCCTGGGGAAATGTGAGCGAGTGCAAGG
This sequence comes from Cepaea nemoralis, assembly GCA_014155875.1. Classification (NCBI taxonomy): domain Eukaryota; kingdom Metazoa; phylum Mollusca; class Gastropoda; order Stylommatophora; family Helicidae; genus Cepaea; species Cepaea nemoralis. The sequence continues at coordinate 39,621 of JACEFZ010028162.1, read as the reverse complement.
AAGGATCACCTATTGTTGTAAGTCTGCAATAAAGTTGCTGTTGCTGCTGTGTTTCCTGGAGAAACTGTGAGCAAGTGCAAGAAATGATAATCTATTGTTGTAAGTATCTAATGAAGTTACTGTTGTTGTTGCTGCTGTCGCGGGTCGGAGTTGTTCATACCAGTTTACAGTTGTTAGAAGCCCATATTCATCTTGGAGACAGCGAGCTATATATAATATCACAGAAAAGAAAGATAGTATACGTGACCCCAATAGATTGAGACTCCTTTTGGCAATCATCATCCTCATCTTTAGACACATCAATAGGCGATGGCGGTCATTCATTCGCATCTCCCACTATCATTCATCTTGGATCAAGTCTGTGTTCTTTTCCCGATTATACCAAGTTGCTAAGCCAGCAAGATGTTTATCTCTTTGCCTTCCTCTGGCTTCTTTCCCATCAAGTTTGATCACTTTGACTAGATTTTTAAGTTTATGTTTCCACATTATATCATAAACATGTTGACTGTCCTACGTCTAATTCCTGTAATTAGCTTACGAAATTTATTTGTTGGTTGAAGGACTGCCTCATTTGTTCCTCTGCTGGTCAGTCGATTTTATGTAATTTCCCCTGGAATCACAAATCTGTTACAGTTTGATGTGTCTTAGCTTGTTTGCTTATTGTCCATGATTTGCTTGCATGTATACATCCTCATGGGTTCTATATAGCACTACAACATTATTTTTCTCCTCAATGGATTTAATAGATTTTTATAGGTGTGTTTTCCGTCTTGCACAAGACTACCTTTGCCACAGCGATTCTTGTTCTAATCTCTACAAGGAAAATTGCATCAGATGTCAAGACTGCTCCAAGATAGTTGTACCAATTCACCCACTGAAAATGTTGCCATTTAATTTAATGTTACTTGATTCTGGCATGTCTTTCTTCTTAGATGACTACCATGGCGGTGTAGGAGTATCCACTATCAAAAGAGAAGTAAGACCGCATTCCCTCTTCTAGCACATAGGGACGCCTCTGGCAAGGTGGTGTACCAGTTTAGACCCCTGACCAGAGTGACGTACATCCATAGAAGCAGGTGGCATGTTGAGATTCAGAGCAGCCGACTAAAACTTGTCGGTAATGTTGGTATGGGAGCCGGTCGTTCAGAAAGCAATGGTAAACTACTGAACGTAAAACTTGCCAAGTACATCAACAGCAGCTGAAGAATGCTGGTGTTGACTGCAACGTTCTGTAAGGGATATGCAACATTTAAAAAAATGATCTCATGTTGGCGACAAGTAGACAGATGAATCTCTCTTTCGAGACATTGGCCACGGTCAATGACCAGTATGGTCACTGCCAAGAAAAACAATAAGCAACGACAGACTACTGTCTTTACAAATGTGTAGGAAATCATGATTCGTTATTATAGTAATATATCAGTTAAAAGGATATCGTTATTCACCTATACTGCATGTTTGTCTTTCTTTTTCAGGGAAGCAATTTCTTCTCTGTTGTGATATATATTTTGCAGTCCTTGTGGCCCTTCAAGACTGAAGCTAGCTTGCTTCGTAATACGTTAGTTGTGCATGCACGGGCCCACTCCTCACCTGGGATATTTTTGGGTTCAAGTATATAACCTCACGTAAACTTCCATGGATAATTACTTTTATGAATTCTGATAATCTATATTTCCGGCTTGCAGTTCCGTCCTTCAGATTCACCTTGTGCGTACTGAACTAAAAAAGTGGAAACCCGAGTAAGACCATGAAAATGTGGCGTCCTACACAAGACAATTTCACACAATGACGTTCACCGGTTCACGTCAGATATTCTGCTATTCATTCAATGGAAAGTGTTTCAATGACTCAGACAGACTCAATGTTTTCGCTTTCAATGGCTAAGTAGGCTGGTTCCAAAATATGCAAATTTCCCGAGGTGATTTAGGAAGGAAGAATCGATAAGTGTGATTAGTAGGGGTGCTACAACTGCCAGATTTCTACTTGGATCATTGGGAAATCGAATGCAACATTGTTGCTGGGGAATTCTTTAGAGCCGTGGTTTAGAGGAAGTAAACTTGTCACACCACAGGGACGTCTTCTTGAAGTTACCAAAATATGATGTGGCGTTTGGTTATAAGCGGGCGTGTTAGTGTAATCGATAGGGGGTACGTTGGTAATCTAATGAGCACGGTCAGATGAGGGTTTGACGCCTGCGTTCGTCTTCCGCTAAGTGTGGGACAGATTGGTCAGCTATTCCTCCGTGCACGCAGGCCTTCACAATTTGATGACCCTATCACATCACGGACGCATAGCAGGTTGCTGGTGCGAGACGTTTTTCTGCTGACCTGCAGTATTTGTTGTTGTTAAGGGCAATATACTATCACTGTTGTGTTATTTGTTGAACGTCTGGAACTCATGAACTTTTGTTTTTGTATAGTTATTGGTTTTGTATAGTCATTGTTTTTGTATAGTAATTGTTCACGTAGAGTAATTTATTTGTATAGCTATTGTTTTACAAATAAATTACTATACGTGAATAGTATGTATAGTATGAATAGTATATAGTTTGTATTGCTATTGTTTTACGAAAGGAGACGAAGCCTTGCTACAAACCTTTGAGAACAAAGTTTTAAGACGCATCTTTGGACCTATTAGGATACACAAATTTGGAGAGTGGAAAAGAGAAGTAACAAAAAATTTTATGATCTGTTTATGTCCCCGCTAATCACTGGTATCATGAAGGCTAATAGACTACAAGGCTGGTGCACATAGAAAGAATGGAAGATAATGGGGAAATAAAACTCGCTTACACTCAGGAAATAAATGACCGTAGACCCCCGAGGTAGACCAAGAAGACGGTGGAGAAATATATATACAGACCTACAAGTATTTGGGAATCAACGACTGGCAAGAGAAGGTCAACCAGAGAGATGAATGGAGACGGATTGTATCTGCAGCAAAGAACCTCAATGGCTCGGAACGCTGAAGAAGAAGAAGAAGCTATTGTTTTGTTTACACATTGGTGTTTGTATAGTAATTATTTTTGTATAGTCATTGATTGTAAATAGTCATTTTTTTGTATAGTTATTTGTTTTGTATAGTCATTGTTTATGTCTAGTCATTGCTTTTGTATGGTCATTGGTTTATTAAAGTCATTCTTTTTTGATAGTCATTGGTTTTGTATAGTCATTCCTTTTGTATGGTCATTGGTCTATTGTAGTCATTCTTTTTGGATAATCATTGGTTTTGTATAGTCACTCTTTTTGTATAGTCCGTGGTTTTGTATAGTCAATGTTTTTGTATAGTTATTTTTGTATAGCTATTATTTTTGTATAGTTATTTTTGTATAGTTATTGTTGCTGTATAGTTATTTTTGTATACTTATTGTTGTTGTATAATCATTGTTTTTGTATAGTTAGTTTTGTATAGTTATTGTGGAAATGAGGAATCATTTCAAGGCGATATATACAATAACATAGGTTTATTCCAAAGCGTTCCAAACCTTTCAGTCAGAGAGAACTTCGCACCAGAATCATGAGAGGCCCCGAGCTCCCATTTATTGTTTACATTCATGTTATAGATATTAAAAAAATCGACACCTTAACTGTTATAGTTTAATTGTTTATTATAATGTGACATGCATTCAATAGTTACTGGTAAAATATTATACATTAAAGGTGTTGATTTGGAGTAAACACCAGTTCCTAAGTTTGGCTCACAATTAACTCATCAGCTTCGATTTTTTAATGGGTAATAATGGGATACTTATGTTGGATTTTGAGTAGAATGAGGAAAAATGAGGAAATATATGGGCAAACAAACAACATGCTAATACAGAGTAGTGTAAATTCTGAAACCAATGGTGTTATTTCAATGGTTAGATACGAATTATGTCCATATTCAATAGATATGGGTTCATGTGGATGATTGACCTGCTGATGATTTCACCTTTTTAAGGTGTCTTCCGGTCGGTTAGGCGTGTTTATGCTTGTGGTTACGGTTTGCAATCGCATTTCCCTCATGTTGGACTGGTGGTACATGGTTCCGTCGCTCTGCTACTGAGTGAGTGAGTGGGCGACACCGTGAGCTGTGAAATACGCGTGGAATGCTTTTACATCTGTCCTGTACAGTGAACTACATGTTCGGAACCATGGCTACCGGCAGTTGCTGAAATGACTGTTTTGCCCTTTCGGTTCACGAAAACATTTTTAGGGAGACTCCTGGGAGTCGGCGACGAAGCTGCGGAGTTCGTGCTTTGTGCGACACTTTCGCCGGGTCGCCCTGCGGTAAAAGACCGAGCCATGTGAGGAAACCCTGGTCAATGAGGTCTTTCTGGTGACTGCGAGTCAATCGACGATGAACTGGTCTTCGTTGATGAATTTTGTGTTGACATTCTGACGGCGGCATTATGCACAGTGTACCTGTGCGGGCTTGTTGGATTGCCGAGACTCCTGTCTTTTCCAATTTTCACATTGGACAGTGGGGAGCATTTTGTGTGATGTTCGCTGGCACGGGAATGGAGCATAATGCGGACGACCAGTTGCCGTGAAGTTGGAACCTCGACTAACTAACTAACCTTTTTTATGGATGTTTAGTTGGTCATGCGCCGAAGTACACTTTTCCCTGTAGCAAGAGGCCGTCATTATTTGGATGTGATAGGTTCGAATCCCGGTCAGTAACTATAGATTTCAATTTTTATGTTGTCTAGTACGTCCTCTAGTCTCTAATTCTTTCCCCTACTACTAGGAGTGCCAAACAGTACGTGTTTGTTTATATAAACACTATAGAACAGAGTAGGTGCACACACCACCAGCTCGTGCTAGACGATTACGTACTAAAATAATATACCATAAGCCACTTTTGGCACAACAGACTTTTCCAGAAGTCGACTCTCAGACATCATGCAGTGGCTTTTTCTGGATAGAACTTTAGCCCATAATAGTTTTTCCAAACTCCTCCCTATCATACACCAGATGTCCTGTCTCTATTGCTATAATGTGTAAATTATCTATCACATCTTGAAGTCATCTACAGAATGGTCCTCCTTTTCTCGGCTTCCCCCTTACACCTACCTGCACAATTACCTTTCCGGACACACATCTCTTTACATTCCCAAACTATTACTTTTTCCTCAGTTTTATTTGTCCTAATAACCAATCTTCTTCATTATTAAGGTATTGTCGGACAGATCTGCCCGTCCTCTTGTCCACAATTCTAAGCACCAGTAACAATATATGTTATAAAAAATATACCAAATGGTGACAGTTTTGCAGTCATGACCTATTCATGCTCGACTGCCTAAAAAGGAATCTTACTACGACGTGGGCATGAGATATACCCCACCTGCTATAATCCATGATTTCTTGACATTGCTGTAATTAACATGAGGAAGATTTCAACTAAATATATAAGTCACACACGAAAGAGGAAGGGAGTTGAGTATGAAAGAAAAACAAGCACGATATTTGTTGCTGCTTCTTATTTGTGAGTAACATGGTAGACTTAAAACGTAGAGTATATATGCCTTATCTTTAGTATGGTTTTTCGTATTGTCGTTTTTCTTTCTCCCTTTCTTTCAGATTAAGTGTTAATGATATTTTAATTTTTGTTTTCCGTTGTTTGTTGTTATGTTAAGCTGATAAACTTGATATAACTGTTGGTCCGCCTGTCCACTATCTTGTTGATGCCTTCAATGGGGGATGGATGGTTGGGGGGTGGGGGGGGGGGGTGGAGGATGTGTGGGTGGGTGAATGTGTGTATGTTGATGGATGGGTGGGGGATATGTGTGTGGGTGAGGATATGTGTGTGGTGGGAGATGTGTGTGTGGGTGTGTGGGTGGGTGCGGGATGTGTGTGTCGGTGGGTGCGGGATGTATGGGTGGGTGGGGGAGATGTGTGTGGGTAAGGGGATGTGTGTGGTGGGGGATGTGTGGGTTGGGGATGGGTTTGTGGTGAGGATGTGTGTGTGGGTGGGTGCGGGATGTGTGGTTGGTCCGGGGTGTATGTGTGGGTGAGGAATATGTGGTTGAGGGATGTGTAGGTGAGTGAGTGTGTGGGTTGGCGGATGGGTGGGGTGTGTATGTGGGTAAGGAATATGTGGGGGATGGGTGGGTAGGTGGGGGAATGTGTGTGTGCTTGCGGGTGTGTGTGTGGGTGGGGGTTTGTGTAGGTGTGTGGGGGATGTGTGCATGAGTGGGTGTGTATGTGAGTGGGGATTTGTGTGGGTGGGTGGGGGATGCGTGTATGTGTGTGTGTGGGTGGGTGGGGGATGTGTCTCATAACATGGTAATATGTATTGTTTATGTTTACAACATTAATTTGACAATGCTTTTTTCCTATGTGAATGTATCATGCACTATTGATGAACGAAAGATGAGTGATTGGTAGGGCTGAATGTAAGACGGGCCTGCGTGGCCAATTTGTGACCCTTTGAAAATAAAGTTCAATCAATCAATCTTCTAGGAAAAAGTTTTAGATGTGGTTGTAAATTAGTTTTGCACCTCCACATTGTTCTCGTTGTCATCAACAAATCTCTGACACTGCAAATGTTCTTTCAAAGGTCCAGACAAGTGAAATTCCAACGGCCGCAAGTCTGGATTGTATACTGAGCGTGTCAAGATCTCAAATTTCAGAGCATGACGTATATCCATTATATGTGCAGCCGTATTAGGTAGGTCGTTGTCGTGCAGCAACTATACTCTTTTTGATGGTAGTCCCCGGCGTTTCCATTGTATCGTGAACTTCAATTTGTTCACTAGTATGCCACTGTAGTCACATTTACACGTCTTCTCCCCCAGGAAATGCACCATTATAGAGGGTCTTGATGTCCCAAAGGATGGTGAGCTGAAATGTGAGCTCTAATCACATCGCAGCGTGTGCGCGGCCCTACGGAGAGAGGTAAACTTCGACGATGGCCAGGAGAGAAACCCCCTCCCCCCTTCTCTCCCCCTCCCCAAGCCGGGCACTTGGAGTGGAGTTCATGTTCGAAGTCAGGCGTGTCGGACTCGTGGCGGCGGCATGGTAACCTTGAGATTGCCGCCCGATGTGATATTTACTATTGTTATTATACATTTTACTATGGCTGAGAGTTGTGATATATAGCTGTGATCATGTTAAACATTGTAAACGCATCAGTGCAATAGAAGACATATCACCGTTCGGCGTTTTAGTTCAGTGTTTGTAGTTAGTGTGTCACTATGTGATTTGTCATGTGTAGGCCTACGATGGAAAAAAAAATGTTAGAGTAATGTTAATTAGTCATGTTGAATCATGTTAGAACTAACAAGTCATACCTCACTCATGACAGCCGAAGGACACACACACATGTGTAAGCATATATCGGGCCAACAGAACTAACACATATTTCGGGTCATGAAAATTTGAGGAAACACGCTGTTTAACCCACACAAGGCTATGGCATCTTGGGCAGTTATGATCCTGATCCATGGCATGCATCCGAATTTTCCAAGCGGATTCCTGCTTCTTGTTTTTGTGTTTTCTTTACCGAAGACAACAGGTGTTTGCAATGCGACGACTGCCTCTTACTCTCTGTTTCGTAATGATACCACCATGACTCACCTCCTGCCTAAATTAAATGGAAAAGGCACCTCCTTCTCGAGCATGACGGTCCAGATGCTCCTGACAAATCATCTCATGTTTAAATTAAGGGATATTTAATCAATAGTGATTTGATTTTTCCCAGTGTCAGTTCCCGAACATATAGGTCACCCCTACGCAGTTCAACAATAACGTTTCGTGTTCAATTTTGAAAACTTTCTACTCATTCGCTTACAAGTCGATAGTGGAACAGCTATGTTATAATCGCTATAGCGCATGCACAAACTGCTCCATCCTCTCGACACCTATTGCTTAAGAGCCATTTTGCTTCCCGAAATAAGATTTTCCGTTGTCCATACTCTTCGATGCCTTTATAATAAAACACTTGTTACGTAATAATGGTCTCTCGTAGTTTTCAAAAACAAAACCGTGGTAATAACAAAATTTAAACTCTAACTGTACGTGACCACAGGTACGGAAACAGTCTAAACCAGAGGTTCCCAAACCACGGCCCGCGGGCCACTTGTGGCCCGCCAGCTGTCAGAAAGTGGCACGCGAGGCCTCGTTTCAGTCGAGATTTCAATAAAATGTTTTGCGTATCCTTTTACAGGACTTAAGCTGTCAACAGCAGCATCTTTCAGCTGTCTGTTGATCTCTTGGCAAGATTACGCTCAGTAGTTTGCCATTGCTTTCTGAGCGGCCGGCTCAGTATCCCGCAAGTCACGAGCGGGGGTCGAACCGCCTCAGCCGAGATTTCAATAGAGGAGGATAATGTTGCCCTCTTCATAAATCCATTCGTATTTCCTGATGCCAAGCTCTGTCAATTACAGCAAAACCTTCAGCACGAAGTAATTGATTTGAAATGCAATTCTGCATTGAGATGTAAATTTCTGGAGCTGCCAGCTTCACCTTCAGCTGATCATATGATTTCATTCTGGTGACTATTGCCTGTCGAAAAATTTTAACACTTCATTCGCCCAGAGATACATTTGTCGTTTTGGTTCGACTTACAGATGCGAGCAGTCATTTTCCGCAGTGATCGTTATAAAAAACAAGTAACATTCCAGACTTATCGACAGTAACCTAGCTATAATTATGACTTTGGGCACGGAAGATTTGTGCCCAGACATTGATAAACTGGCATCTGAACTTAAGTAACTGGTTATGAAGAACAGTTACAATTGTAAATTAATTACATTAATAGCGATGTTCGAAACTGATTTAAGATTTATTGTTAAATGAACTGTTGATTTTAAACCAAAAAATGACCGCAGTGTAGTACTGACACTGACTGCCTTTAAAGTTTTAGAATTTTGTTGACGAAAGTTAAGAAAGGTAAGAATGATATTGCACGACTTTTATAATTTTATAACGTTGTGGCCCGCTTATCTACCGAAAATAGTAGATATGGCCCTAGGCTTAAAAAGGCTTGGGAACCACTGTTCTAAACGAAAACTGAGGACATTCCATGACCTTTAAGCGCTATTGCCAATGTCTTGAACTCTATCAACGTAATTATAATACGACAGCCTGTCGACTAAACCACTTACGGTGGCTCTGGGAAGTCAGTTTGTCTCCCGACAGTTGTTTTACCGATTAGCTCACATGGCAGAGCTGTTAATAAACTTAACTCAGTTCTTGATTGGCATTGATGAAATACAAGGAGACATGACTAGACAAACATGCTAGGCAACAAACATAGAGTGCTGGCTATAGGCACATTGTACTCAGAGCCTACCATCGCCTAATGATGTCTTCCTGCAGAAACAGACGTGTGTCGATGATCGATTAGCAAGAAACCTTACCCACTCCCCTTCTCTCTTAACATCGAGTTGGAATCTGTCTACAATGAAATACCAAATACCCGCGGATAAAATATCATCATCATCATCATCATCATCATCATCATCATCATCATCATCATCATCATCATCATCATCATCATCATCATCATCAGCATCAAGTGCCCTGCCATCTGGCGTAGGCGTTCATGTCTCTCCACAGATCTCGGTCTCTGATGTTCTGGACCAACTCTGCTGCTGATACCCCTTCACACGACCGTCTCAATCCAAATATTACCAAATTAGGCCTAATTCCAGCCAGTCCGCGTGGACCAACTCTGCTGCTGATACCCCTTCACACGACCGTCTCAATCCAAATATTACCAAATTAGGCCTAATTCCAGCCAGTCCGCGTGCGGTGTGCTGAATCATGATTGGTTACATCCTAGTAAGCTTCTTCATAGGATCCTCTCCTATTTCAGGATCCTCGCCGGTGCTACGGAGTTCGTGCACTGAGCTGAGTTTCTCCAGACTCAGGTTTGAGTTAGGAGGAGAACGGAGCACTTATCTGTTGCACCCGTGTGCCGTGATGTTGATCCATCGACTAAACTAAACTAAACTAAACTAATATGCTTCCCAGCAGATGTTAAGTTCCAGTACCGTTCTTGCAAATCATTTTGGTTTCTGTTCTTGATAAGGGGAAGGAGAGCTCTGTAACACAGTTCCCGAGTAGATGGTACTTCGGTACCCGATCTGGAGAAGAGTACCTACACCAACCTGACTCCGATAGATGCAGCTGCTTTCTGAGCTCAGACATTCTCAACGCCAGTACATCAAACTTATGAGTTAACACTCAGTCTTAGAGCGAGTTACCAACCAGCTACACTATTCTGTAGTGTCGTCTTTTTATGTGGCGTGGAAATATGGACAATGAATAAATATCATGAAGGTAAATTACATCTTTCAATGTGTATGCATACAACTACAGCTTTTGAAATGTGTGGGTACAATTAAAGTTGTAGAAATGTGATGGTACAACTAAAGCTTTCGACATGTAAGGGTACCATTAAAGCATTCGAAGAGTATTTATACAGTAGAAAAGGAGGCATGCATTTTTATGGTGCACATGTTTCCTCGGTCTAAAAGGTTTGCAGCTGTGTTACTCATCACCATAATATCATTGAACATAACGTCTCGGAATAGTAATTCCTGTTTTTACAACATACTTCCTGCACAATACAAGAAAACAAATCAAGACGTATGGCACACCTTGGTTGAATAAAATATTATCGAATCAGATCCGTCTCAGACTATTAAGGTGCTCTAGTAACATGAAAAGACACAGCTTGTTGCTAAATGATGCGCTTCAGGGAAGAAGGAAATGCAATATTCAAGTAAATGGGAATATTTTTAAACACGTGAATCGGTACAATTATCTCGGAACAGTCATAACATCTAATGGGAGATACCTTGAAGAGATTAGAACAAGAATGGTCAAGGCGTAGGTAGGAGTTTGCAAGATGGAAAACATACTAACCAATATAAAGAAGTCATTTGCAACGAGAAACCTGTACTTTTGTATGCATATGAAGCGTGGACAATGAGCAGACAAGCTGAAAAACATCTGATGGCTGTGGAAATATGGTTTCTGGGGAAATGATAAGAATACCATGGACAGACAGAAAAACCCATGACTAGGTCTTGCAAGAAACAAATGAAAACCGTAAACTGATTAAAGAAATTATACGTAAACAGTCACAATGTTTTGGCCACGTTATGAGAAGAAATAAATTGGAGAACTTGGTGACAACTGGCAAGATCGAGGGGAAGAGAACAAGGGGGAGGCAGAGAAGTAAATACCTGGATGGCTTGGCAACATGATAAGGTCGAGTCATCCAAATCATTGAGCTGATCCACGACTCTGGCGATCGCGTGAAATGGCGAAATTTGACCGCCCACGCTTATCAGCATTGCACATGATGATGATAATGAATTGAGCTTTTTTAACTACGTAGTTGCTTAAAATTATTATTATTATTTTATTTTTTTATTTATTATTTCTATCCACACTTGATTTCTGTTTGAACTCTTTCCCTGTCTCTCTGTATCTCTCTATCTCTCGCTTTCTCTCTTTGTTTCTCTCTATCTCCTCTCTCTCTCTCTCTCTCTCTCTCTCTCTCTCTCTCTCTCTCTCTCTCCCTCCCTCCTCTCTCTCTCTCTCTCTCTCTCTCTCTCTCTCTCTCTCTCTCTCTCTCTCTCTCTCTCTCGCAGGAGCTGCACATACTTATTTATTTAATGTTACATTTTCGAATTCAGCAAATCGTTCGCCGCCAAGATGCTTTTTCTATCGAACCAAAGACGTGGAAATCCGGGTGAGTCATGGCTGTAAGCAGGTTGTTCTTCAAGTCTACACCCTATATAGTTGAACAAATTATCGCCCGTCAATTCATCCGTATCTGACATTTCCGTGAAGGTACAGTACAAGCAGCCGGTCTTCTTGGCCTAGGAGTTTACGTCTTTCTCCGTAATCCCATATATTGTCGTGAGTAACGTAACCTGCGCGAGAATCGGTAGCGGTTCCCGCCACGTTGGTAACTTAGGGGTATGTGAGCCGGTCGCTCAGTAAGCAATGGCAAACTACTGAGCGGAATCTTGCCTAGTACATCAACAGCAGTTGAAAATGCTGATGTTGACTGCAACGTCCTGTAAGGGATGCCCACCAACTCTTCTGTCCATTGTGGAATCGTTCCACACAGGCATGAAGGGTATAATCAAGTTTGATGGTGCAACTTCTGAAGAGTTTGAAATCAAGAGTGAAGTTAAGCAAGGTTGTGTACTAGCTCCCATCCTCTTTGGAATATACTTTTCACTTCTAATGAAATATGCCTTTCGTGATCAGGATGATGGTATATACATTCACTCACGCTCAGATGGCGGCCTCTACAATGCTCAGAGATTGAAGGCCAAGACCTAAATTAGGAGGATACTGATCAGAGAGTTGCTTTATGCAGATGATGCTGCAGTTACGAAGAATTACAATGTCTGCTCTCTGCATTATCCAATGCTTGTTCTGAATTTGGCTTAACAATTAGCAAAAAGAAGACACAGATTATGTCACAAGGTGCACATGGAGTATCATCAATATTTATTGACGACGCCGAACTAGAGATGGTAGACCATTTTACATATCTAGGATCAGAGGTAAATAGCAAAGGCACACGATTGATTGATATAAAAACAGTATAAACGTGGTTTGTGGGCTCTGGCGCTTTCTTTCGAATTGCATCACGAAGAAGCGTTAGAATTTCACAGTACGATGCAGCATTCATATTGTCACATTTATTTTGGAGAACCGCACTCCCTTGGAATCTCAAGACAGTGCAAGCAAAACCTGCAATAATGATGGCGTAACCATGACCGAATTTCTTTGCTGAACGTGAAGAAGGATGTTACCATTATTCTGAAGCATGTATCGTTTCTGGTTGATAATGATGCAGCCATGATTCGTCCTCCTAATAACAATACTGAACAAGTCTTTTCCTTCATCTATATACTTGGCAAGATTCTCCAACGAAATACTCATGTGGTTCATTTTGTGGTCTTGTGTCAACTTTTGGGGTACCTAATGTGATCTCGCATTGCCAAAATTCAACACATCATGCATTAGGATACAAGCTAAACCACTGAGAACACCAAGATGAAAAATCAATTCAAAACACAAGTCTTGATCTGAATAACAGTAACAGAGAAATAATGATAATTACAAAGAAAACAATGTTTACCCAAATGATAAATAATAATATCAGCAATGAATAACAGCAGATGGAAGATATATTAAAGAAGTATACAAGCAAAGCAATAGCAATGTTTCACAAAATAAAGACTATTCTTAGCAATATATCTTTGTGACACGAGGTGAGAAGAAAAGAGTTCTTAACAGCGATGTCCGGCCAATTCTGATGTACGGGAGCGAATCAAGGACAATTATCGGACCTAAAGACGAGTTAAGTGGAACCTGTGGTTTTACACAAGAATAATGAGAACATCTTGAACGGATTAAAAGAGTAAGATATATTGAAAGAAGTTAAATCACAATTAGAATTCATTTCTCGCATCAGAATAAACCAGTCCACATTTTTTGAATATGTCATAAGAGAGGAAAGCTGAAGTATGTCATCACAACGGGAAAAATGGAGGAGTGGAGCGGCAGGGGAAGACCGAGAGAACATATGCTGGACAGGATGACATTGATGTCACAGGATCCGGTCTAGGTCTGACATTGGCGAAGTCCTCCAAGCACCTCTTTGTAGTGCTGACTATTGACAGACTTGGTCCCCAGTTTAGCTATCGTTCCAAAAGTCCCCATACCCGTCTACAGATGCAAAGTTTTAGTTTGATGATATGCAGAAACGTTCGAGTGTTACCGGGACCACAAAGGGGAAATAAAGAATAGTAATGCTGTAGACATCCTAAATAAGTAGATAAAGAATAGTAATACTGTAGATCTCCTAAGTAGATAAAGAACAGTAACACTGCAGACCTCCTAAGTAAGTAGATAAAGAGCTGTAACATTGTAGACCTTCGAAGTAAGTAGATAAAAAAAAATTGCAACACTGTAATAAAAGATGATTGAAAAGTGTTGATATGAGAATGTCTCTTATATCGTTTAAAAAAACATCAGCCAACGTCCAACCAACCATGAGCTGGTCTACAAGGGGTTTGGCATGCTTGGTGTGGCCCTAGACTCCACTAGGAGTCTCAAGGGCTGAAGAGGGAAGGGGGGAAGTAGTAAAAGTGGGAGGAGGAGAAGAAGAGCACGAAAAAGAAAAGAGAGGTAGAATCTCTGCATCACTGGCCCTATTAGACAATATCTCGCTCAGGGGCGGGAAGGATGTCTCTATAGCAGCCTCACTACAACAGATAAAGGTTTCTATTTTTAGTGTCCAGACGTCTAGAATGTCAACACATTGGGCTTAATTCGTAAAACATGTCTTCCATAGAAATGTGAACCAATCAGCCATAGACCTACACTCTTCTTGATTATCCACATCAAAGTCAATCAGCCATAGACCTACACAGTTCTTGATTATCCACATCAAAGTCAATCAGCCATAGACCTACACTATTCTTGATTATCCACATCAAAGTCAATCAGCCATAGACCTACACTGTTCTTGATTATCCACATCAAAGTCAATTAACCATAGACCTACACTCTTCTTGATTATCCACATCAAAGTCAATCAGCCATAGACCTACACTGTTCTTGATTATCCACATCAAAGTCAATTAGCCATAGACC